>ML682045.1:1093292-1113837 GCA_007922195.1 Podocnemis expansa
AAACTGCTCTGATTTGCTGTTACTTTATGACCTGATCCTATGTTTTACACCCCCTTGCATTTAGTTTCATTCCTTTCTGTAAGTTCACCCATCTTCGAAGCATCTGAGGAAGTGGGATCTTCTCCCACGAAAGCTCATGCAAAAAATAAATCTGTTAGTCTTAAAGTGCCACACAACTGCTTGTTGTTTTTTACTGGACTAGACTAACATGGCTATCCCTTTGGAAACTGAAACTGTGATACCTGTATCAATGTTTTTAGAACTACCTCACTGTTACAATCTGGATTTGTGGAAGCTGTATATAGTTGGAGTACAGATTATGTTTGTTTAACAAATCGTCAAGGAGAGGAAATAGGTTTATCTCTAACTTTTCCTGAAGTCTAAAGTACCTGTCTTCAGGTGAGATCAGTCTGTGGTGAAAAACCAGTTTAACACAGGCATTTTATGGAAACAGATGAAAAATGCTAACATTAATGATCTTCAAATTTCAAAGGAGGGGCAGGGGGGAAAAAGGTCCATGAATTGCAAATAGTAACAATGACTTTAAACGAGGTAATTGACATGAACATTTTAACAAAGTAAGATTCACTCTGAATTACTGCTTCTCTAAAAGTTAAAATTGACACTCCATTCCCAGGTTGTGCTTTTTTGCTCTGGGGGATGGGGATGGTGGGTTATTTTGGTTGCTGTTGTTTTCTTTTAAAAAACAGACTGCCTTTTGTGTGAAAAAAGTGCACAGAAAAAATAATCTAGTTTTACAGTTCAAATTACTGATATCTCCAGATTTAAATCCCAGCAATGGTGGTGGATGAGTTAGTTACATATGTGTACAGAAATTATGGTGAAATGACCTGGTGCATTTTGCAGTAATTATGCAGTGGGTCTGATTTGCCTGACATCTCATGTAACTCTGATTGATTTGAGGGGGCACATTTCACACTCCTTGCCCCAGGCGCCAAAATTCCTAGTTATGGCCCTGCCCTAAGGGACAGAGTAAAAACAGGGTCTTTTCAACTCCGTCTCTGCCTTTCTTCTGGACTTCCCTCTCACCCAACCCTCCTAATACAACCTCCTTCTTTTTTTCTTTCCATAAGGGGCTTGAGGAGTTCTTTTCTGGAACTCAGAATGGGAGTTGCTTCAGGGGGGACCTTCACCTCTGTTGCAATAATTAGTAGGTAGGATTATTTTCGCTCAGTGGGGCCCTCCTGGTGGCCAACCCCCCCCCCCCACACACACACTCTCTCTCCTTCTCCAGGTAGGCACGATCACTGGGGGTCCCTTTGGATGTCCAAAGGTCCTTCTGGTTGGGCCTTACCTAGATAGATGGGTCTCGAATCAGGGATTTCCCCCTTTGAATACCTATAGAATAGGCCCCTCTGTTCGGAGCCAACTCCCTCTTTCCATGATTGTCTTCCCACATGTCCTTCCCAACTGGATTGGGACACCCATTTCCCTGGTATGTCCTCCCAAAATTCTGGATACAGTGAACCGGACCAGTGTTTCACATGTAGAGATGACTAAACCCAGATCATTGATGATGGAGAAGGCATGTCCCCCTTTTTATTGGGACGTTGCAACCATTTGCCACATTGTGGGATAGTGGAACGTTGCCAGTAATGTTTTCCTTCACTGAATCAGCTAATAATTAACAGTGAGGACATCCATAGCAGGTTAAGGTTGCCCTCCTACCAGAGCCTCAAGACCTCCTGATAAAATGACAGATAACCTCTTTGGTACCCCTCATGCAGGTCTTCTCCCAGAAGGACCTGCAGGTCAGTAGCGTGTTTGTCAGTGTAGAAACTTGACATCCCACAGCTCTATCGTGCAACCGTGTTTTGGGGATGCCGTTTTGAGTGTAGCCATGCTGATGGTGGGGAAGATTAAACTCCGCCCACCATCCAAGGTACAGCTAGTAGTCACCTAGAACTGAATGATTCACAGCACTCGAAGAAGAATGGTGGGTTACCTGTGTAACTGTCCTTCTTTGAGATGGGCTGCTTGCATACATTCAGGTCCCTCCCTCTGTCCCCACTCCTTGGAGTTAGCAAAAGAAGGGACTGAGGAGGATCAGGGCTGGGGCCATATATATAACCGCGGGAGCGGCCAGAGGGGGCGTTGGCCACCAACCCTGCTCTGACAGGCTAGGGCAAAAAGTTTCCAGCCAATCGTGCACTGCGGCATGTAGACACCTAGAACTGAATGTATGCAAGCAGCCCATCTCAAAGAAGGACAGTTATACAGGTAACCCACCATTTATGATGAGAGGCTGAGAGAACTGGAAGAAAAGAGTGAAGGGGATTTGAAGGGAGGTTCCAGGGAGGATGGAGCTAGGCTGTTCCCAGTGGTGGCAGATGACAGAATTAGCAGCAATAGCCTTAAGTGGCAGCAGAAGAGGCAGGGCTGTCCTTAGGGTAAGGTGACCAGGGGCCTGTGCTTTGGGGGGCCCTGAGGCACTGCACTGCTGCCCCCCATGCCGGGGACGAGACGAACGGCCAAAGGGGCTGCCTGGTTCAGCGCTGCCAGTCCCTCTCCTGCCCCCCCCAGCCCCCCAGCCAGGCCACACATGCTGCTCTGGGCTCTGTGCTGGAGCAGAGGAGAGGGGGCAAGAGGCAGCATGGAGCTGGTATCACTGCCCCTGTCCTGCCCCAGCTGCACTGCCTCCTGCCTCCTCCCTGCTGCTATGGCACAGAGCCCAGAGCAGCGCGCATGGCCTGGGGGGTGGGACCGGCAATGCTGAACCAGGCCACCCTTTTGGCTGCTCGGCCAGTCCCCGGCATGGGAGAGGCAGTGCAGGGGCCTGCCCCTCCCCTGGGCTGGCCGGCCCTGCCCCCCAGTGCCGGGGGAGGGCCTTTAAAGGGCGATTTGCTCAGGGCCACACACCCCCACCTAGGGACAGCCCAGGGAGGAGGTCTAGGTTTTAGTGTTACCAGATGTCACGTCCTCCATCTGGCAGGCATTTTAAAAATATATTGCTTTGTCTAGCTTTTTACTTACAGGGGTTAAAGTATGCTGCAATGTCCTAGAACACCTTATTTTTAGGGGGTAGCATTCCAGGGCCACATAAAAACAGAAGAATATTACATTAATACTATATTTTCTCCATGGCTGTGTTCAGACATGAGTTTTATTTCGAAACAACAGCCATTGTTTCGAAATAAAATTTCTCATGTCCACACGACGTACCGTTATTTTGAAACAATGGGACCCGTTGTTTCAAAATAATGGCCGTTGTTTCGAAACCATTAAACCTATCAGGAAAGTGAAATAGCTGTTGTTTTGAAATGGTTGTTTCAAAACAACGGTGTTCTGACACGTTGTTTCGAAACAACACCATTGTTTCGAAATAACTGTTGTGAAACAACATGTCCAAATGGCCTTATTTCAAAATAACCATTTTGAAATAACAGCCGTTTCAAAAGCAGGCTTTCCCTTAATTCGAATTAACAAACTGTTAATTCGAATTAACTTATTTCGAAATAAGGATTTTATTTTGAAATGAGTTATTTCGAAATGGGTTATTTCAAAATAACAGTTACTGTGTAGACATACCCCATGTTTCCTCTGCTGTCCTCCTTTTCGTACTTCCCTGTCCTCCTTTCCATGCTTTGGTATCTGGTAACTCTATCTAGGTTGGCTCTTAGGAAAAACTTTTCATTAGGTGGGTGGTGAAGCACTGGAATGGGTTACCTAGGGAGTGGTGGAATCTCTGTCCTTAATGGTTTTTAAGTCCTGATTTGATAAAGCCCTGGCTGGGATGGTTTAGTTGGGGTTGGTCCTGCTCTGAGCAGGGGGCTGGACTAGATACCTCCTGTGGGCCCTTCCAGTCTTAATCTATGAGTCTATGAATTGCCACCAGTTTTCACCCAGTTGCTTCAACCACATAGTCATTCAAGACTTGCTGTCATAAGTCTGCCTTTGCTGAATTCCACAGTTAAACAAAAGTCCCAGCTTATCACCAGCTGAAAACAGCCTCCCCCCACCCCAAGGCTTCCAGGTGGAGAAATCAATGTGTTCCTGTTTGTCCCCACTCATAAGCACTAAGAGCTGGATGTGAATTTTGTTACATGCCCTCAGGGAGATGAGCTGCTTTTAAAATACAGAGCAGTCAGAAATGATTAGAGCGCTGGCATTGATTTACACTGTTGGTGAGGAGAAAGGCCCAAGAGAAGAAGATAAAAATAAATGTGTGTTGTGCAGAAACAAAAGTAGTTAATAGGGAATGCAAGCAACATAGTTACAGAGAGATAATTACAGACAGTTCTTTCAAAGGATCATAGACTCTGAGGTCAGAAGGGATCAGTGCGATCATTTAGTCTGACCTCCTGCACAATGCAGGCCTCAACACCTCACCCACTCACTCCAGCAATAAGTCTCTAACCTATGACTGAGTTATTCGAGTCCTGAAATCATGATTTAAAGACTTTAAGATACAGAGAATTCATCAGCACATGAGCCATGCCCCATGCTACAGAAGAAGGCAAAACCCCCCATAGCCCTAACCAATCAGCCCTAGGGGAAAATTCTTCCCTGACCCCAAATATGACAATCAATTAAACTCTGAGCATTGTGGGCAAGTCCCACCAGCCAGTCACCCAGCTTCCTTTGATTTAGACTGCCAGCTCTTTGGGGTGTGGTCCTTCTTTTTGTGGTGTTTGTACAGCACCTTGCACATTGGGGTCCTTGTTTTGCCTGGGAGTCTTAGGTGCTGTTTCAATATATAATTATTATTATTATTTGTATTATTTGGAAGTGTGGATCCAGCATTAATTATCCAGATTAACTATCATGAAAGACCTGATCAAAAAGGATGTTGATCAATTGGAGAAAGTTCAGGAAAGAGTGATGAGAATGATTGAAAAATTAGAAAACCTCCCTCGTATTGAGAGACTCATGGAGCTCCATTTATTTAGCTTAGCAAAGAGAACATTAAGTGAAAACTTGATCAGTTTACTAGTATCAACATGGGGAAGAAATATTTAACAATGTTCTTTCCAGTCTGTCAATGAAAGGTCTAACACAGTCTAATGGTTGGAATTGAAGCTGGCAAATTCAGTCTGGAAATAAATCATATATTTTGAACAGTATGAGTAATTGACCATTGGAACAATTTAACAAGGGATGTAGTGAATTTTCTATCACTGATAATTTTTAAATTAAGATTAGATGTTTTTATAAGAGACCTGCTCTTGGAGTTACTTCTGGGAAGTTCTCTGGCCTGTGCTATCCAGGAGGTAAGATTAGATGGTCATAGTGGTTCCTTTGGGCCTTGGAGTATTGATCCCAGACTAACAAGTCTGTGGAACAACTGGGGAAGATCTCAAGGATCTGTAGACAAAGGCTTTATTTTCTTGCCCTGCCCCACTCCTGCAAGTTACTCTGTTTCAAGAACCTTGCTCTGTCCCATTGTTTTTTTTACATTAAAAGAGTGAGAGCCATCTGAGTGCTCAAAACTCTGTATTGCCTGCATTTTGGTTATCCATTGAACCAAAGGTGAGAGCTGTCTGTAGCTACCACTGGGAGAAAAGCAATTCTTGTTCTGTTATTCCAGGCTAGCTCTACACCAGAAACTTTTTCTAGCATAATGATGTCAGCTATGGGTGCCATTTTTTTAAATGATGCTCTGTGGTGGGATAGACAAACCCCACACTGGACAGTACAGGGTTAATGATAAGGTCCTGCCCTGCTGCACCTTTGAGAGACATCGGAATTGGAGAAAGAATCTTAGTTATAAATCGCTTTTTTCCCCTCTCAGTTATGTATAATAATTTCCTGTCTGCTACATAACAGTTGGGTTAAAATGATGAACCACAAACTCTTGAATAACTAGCTGTTAGCATTTTAGCACATAGCTATTTGGTTGTTAGTGTATAATATTCCTATTCCTTGGAATAGTATTTGGCGGCAGTACCGAAGGGTTTGAGCAGTAGCAGATGTCGGGGCCTTGTGGGTCAGTTTTGGTTAGAAGCGAAACCAACTGCATGGCATCTGGGTCTTTTCATAGTGTTGATTTACAGTAGGCAGGAGTCACTGAACAGGGATGGTCACAAACAGCATGGAGAGAAGCCCTGCCTCCTGAAATTTTAACACAAATGCCAGTGCCTGATTTCCTAGAAGGAATGCTGGCGCTAGAACTGACTTTAGTTAGAGAGATCATGACAGAGCACAAACTTTCCTGCTGTTTGCAACAGCTCCCCCAAAGTCACAACATCATAAACTACAAGTAATACAGTCTTTCTTTAAAGCCTGTACACTGCTTTCACACTAAGTGAATGAACTAGTGAGACCATGTGCAGCAGGGCCTTCTGGGGACTCCCTCCACAGCAAGTTGTCCTCTTCTTGGTACAGGGACCTTACTTGCACAATTTGTGTTAATGCTGCAGTGCAAAAGCCTTCTGCACAAGAGGTGAATTTCATCCCAATTACATACTAACTGCAGACTCAGATTCCTCTTACATCTGGTCTTCTATTCATGGAAAGGGGAGGAAGCCAGTGACATCAGGCTCTTCTTGGCAGCCTTCTCTTATACTGGTTACCTGCCAGAAACTTGGTTACCTGCCACCCATGTTCGTCACTCCCTTCTCACAAGTCAAGTGATATGAAAACACATGAAACAGGACATGAATCTGATGGCTTCTCTTCATTCTTCTCTTCCCTTCTCTGCACTGCTTGTGGTCAGATTGGAGTGTCCTTGCTACTCGGAGATTGTGGGTTCAAAGATATACTGTAAGAATCTAACCAGGTCCATTTTAATGTTGTCCCAATGTATCAGAAATTGCTGGCCAAGCAGGTTTTAGAAACATAAGCCATAACATGAGTCCGAGATTTGTCAGGACAGCAGTAGCTAATGGAGTAGGTCTCTCTACCATGTGTAACAGTATGGGAGGGTTACTGAATGGTAACCAGGAATTTGCTTGCATGTGCATTTTTATGCAATGGAACTCTATTTGCATTAAACAAGCAAGGAGTCCTGTGGCACTTTTAAAGACTAACAAATTTATTTATCGCACTGGCTTTCATGGAAGAAAATCCCACTTTGTCAGATGCTTTGAAGACGCTCAATAAATTTGTTAGTCTTTAAAAGCGCCACAGGACTCTTTGCTTGTTTTGCTGAACTAGACTAATATGGCCACCCCTTTGGATTTATTCATGTTGTTTCTGAAGCAATAGACCAGCCATGGCCAAACTGCTACTTGGGAGCTGCATGTGGCTCTTGAATGAAAAAGTGTGGCTCGTGGAAGAACATCAGCAAATCAATTTAGTAGGTAAAAGTATGCTATATGCCTCAGTGCTCTTGAAGGTTTAATAGTCACCTTGTGTGGCTCTTGAGTTCCATAAATTTGGCCACCTCTGCATAGCCTAGAGCCATGTTTTTTACATTGCCTGATGGAAATTAGGATTATAGAATAAATGGAGTTACTTTAGTGAAAAAAATGGTATAACAATGATCAAAATTGGGACTCTTCCCTTTGCTTTTGAACTGGGAGTTATTATTCTTTGTATTAGAATAGTATTCCAAGGCACAAACTGAACTCAGAGCATTTTGCTAGGTGCTGTACAAAAACAGTAAGATACCCTCATCCTGAGAACTCTCAATCTAAATAGAGACCATAAATAAAGAATAGTACTGGAAATGACAGAGAGGAAGTGACTTGCCTGCTTCACACAGCAATTTAGTGGCAAAGTCACACTAAAGCCAGGCTCTCCTGCCCCCAATCTAGTACCCAATCTCCTAGCTAAGGGCTGGCAACCCAAAAGATAAGAAGAGCCATTTTTAAAAATGACTTCAATAACCAAAGTGTTTTGAGAGCCACAATAGGTGTAGCCTCCTAGTGGGGGGAGCTGGGAGTTGGGCAAGGGTGCCTACTGCAGGGTCCGCTGGCAGCGGGGAAAACACAGAAGCAGAAGGCCCTGGTGGTGGTGAGAGGAGCCTGGGTCCTGGCACAGGCCACCTGAAGGGCCCTCCAGTGGAAGGGGGTATCCAGAGTCTGGAACCACAAGGGGGAAACTAAAGAGCCACATGTTGCTCCAGAGCCACAGGTTGCAGACCCCTGTGCCAGCGCAGTGGTTTTCAAATGTTTTTTCCTCAGGACCCAGCTGAAAAAAACCATTTATGCCCATGATCCAGCAATTCCATCTTTGAGCAATGCACTCCATCCAGTCTTTTGGCAGTGGCAGCAAGGGGAACCGCGACCCAGTAGCCCAGGGTCTGCAACCCAGTACTGGGTCCTTAGCGGATGCTGCCTTCACACAGTCTGCTCTGCTCTGCATTAATTTAGCTGGTATTTAAGAAAATGCTAGCGGGAAGTGCTTTATTTTTGAGTGTGTAGCAATGAGAATGAAATCTATTTATATGAGTGACTGCTAATGAATCATTCATTAATTGATAATGACTTAAAATCTAAAGAGGGGAGAAAATGAAGCAATAGGTATTTGGGGGGATTGATTTTTCTTTTCCTTCAGAGATGCTCCTGCTGATTAAATTTTCATGCCATAAATTTGTTTGCTTTAATATATCTAGTTAGAAGAGTTTTCTGATCCATTATTTAAGGCTTGAAAATAAATACTGGATGCTAAGAACGTGCACATGAGAGCTCAGAACAGCTAGTTTTCTCACTCAATTATTGTCCCAGAGACACGTGGGAGATACTTGGATTATTTACATGCCAGTTCCATTTCCCATAATCTACAGAACTCCCTGTCCTAGTGCAGAAATTTGCATCTGAAAGTGCCAAAAGTGATACAGTAGTTTAATTACTATATTGTTTTAATTGACAGTGTGAGCTGTTTGCTAACATAAGCATAAAAGGCATAGGATTGGCTATATGCTACAAGAGAGCAAAACATGCATTTATGCTGTTGTTTCAAAAGTTATATCAGTTATTTGTCAAGTAGATCTGTCCCAATCTTTTCACACACCCTGTGTCCAAAGCAATTGGTTCAGTGGCTCAATCTGATAATATAAAAAATAATTGCCAGCAATTTTACTGTGATGTTCACCCAGGAACTAATTTGGAGCTGTTTCTCTGCCTGCGTTATGCAGGAGATTTAGATGGGATGATTAATTTACAGTGGTCCATTCCACCTGGCTTTTGGGAATCTGTGAATGAACAAGTCTACACTGAAGGGTGAAAGTGATTTGTTTCTCAGCCAGTGTAAATTATCAGAGCTCCATTTAAATTGATGAGGACATGCACTATGGGGAAATGTCAGGTAATTCTGTAGGTGCCTACAACATCTCAAGGTAAGGTTCTTCATTTATCACTTTGGATGAATGAATATATAATTCAGTCAGACTTTGCATGAGTGCAGAGGGCCTATTTCAAAACTTTAGCACCATGGATTTGATGGCCTTTAAATATGAATCACTTGCTAGAAGACGAAGCTGAGACAGAAAATGGACAGGGGCTAATGGAGACTGAAATCTGTTTAAAAACAAATGACATCTGAATGGGGACTGTCGAACAGCACAGGCCCAAAATGGGACCTTACCTTACCACTATTCTAATCAGATGGGTGAAGATCTTTTGAATTCTAGAGGTAAAAAAAATCTTGGCCCTGTTGAAGTTAATAGGAGGTTTGTCATGGACTTTACAGGAGCCAGTTTTTCACCCTACAGGATTGATTTGGCACCATGTTATTCCATTGTTGCGTCAGTGCACTCTATGGAAGTCACTGGGCATGCACCAGGGTATAAAACTGGTATAATACAGTAGTGAATCAGTGCTTGAACAACTGTCAAGAAAATTATAACCATAATTGCTTCTGTTTATGTGAAACCCAAAACATTTGATTTTGTGCTGCTTCTGTTTATTTCTGTAGCTGCATTTACCTATGTTAACAACTCTGGGTTAATCTCTGTTCTTATTTTCACTGGTCTAAGACAAAAACAACTCTGCTCATTTGAATCGAATTACATTTGAAGTAGATTAGTATGACAGCTCATTGGAATTTTGCCTAGTGTTATCAGATGTATGCTGACATCACAGAAGGCAAATCCTCTTGAAACAAAGGGAGATCACAGGGTTTGCACAAAATGACAGAGGAGCAAACAGTTTATTGTTTAGCTTCCAGGAAGCCATTGTAAAGAATGGACTGTCAAAACCACATCTATTAAAAAAGCAAAAGCTTTTTAACTCTCTCCTTAACTTGTCAATCAGAAAATAAAATCCAATTTTGACTTGACACAAGTGTTCATTAAAAAGTATTCTTTCCATTTAGTTTCTTGCCTGAGCAGCCAACCCAACTGCTTGATTTATGTGACCTTGATGCACTGAAAAGCAAACCCAGTGACACAGAAAGGCAGCATGTTTTAACATGCAACATGAAGTTTTTAGGTCTAAGTAAGAAATAGCCAAATGGTTATCTCTAATGGTTTATAGCTCATCCAAGCAAAGCTTTTACAAGTGCCCTTTGTTAAGAACATACAGTTTGTGGATGTCTATCTCTCTGCTCTGTAGAACGGCACCAGGCATTTCTGTAGCAGCGCGTGACATTTCATGTAGTTTTATAGTCATGCACTTTAATTACAATGCACCATACCCTTGTTCGGCTGGTACAGGCACAGACAGAGAGGCTATTATGTTTTGGTGTCTAGCTACACTAGCTTCCATTCTGCTTCTTGGCATTGCCATAGCTCTCTGGAGTAATCACAAAAATCACGCCATGAAGGCACTTTTACTGAGTGGGTGCAATGTGGAACTAACAGCATGCAAACATTTAATGGCCTACAGCTGGTCCTCCCACTGGAATAACATAGCACTTCTTGTGAGACAAACCCATAGCCAAACCAGTGCTGCTCACTCAGTGTCTATGACTTACCCCTCCCCCAGAGCCCTCTGGAATGCAGGAGCAACTTAGCGCTGAGTAGAGCGCGGGTGACATGCCATCCAGCCTTGGATATTTCCCCAGCCTGCCAGAGCTGCAAGTTACTCCATGCAGCACACCACCAGGCCAAGAACTGTTTTGCTGGCTTGCTAGGTTCCCAGCCTGCTCTTGGTCCACTTTGTTTTCCAGACCCATTCTTGCCCCAGCCCTGTTCCAGCTTGATCCAGCCTTGTCCTTGCCCAACTCTGACCCTGCTGTAGGCCTGCCTCTCCCTCCTGACTCCCAGTCGCTCCAACTGACCTCCACCCAGCTTAGATCTTTGGCCTGTATCTGGACTTGGGCTACAATGCTGCCTAGGCTTGTCTACAGACTCTGACCTTGCTTCTGACCAATGACCTGGCCCTGGTCTTGGCTCCAGTGCTGCCCTTGGCCTGGTCTCAACCCTATGTCCAGTTTAGACCTCCACTCCAATTAAGCCTGCTATCTGGAACCAGTGCCTGTCATGTTAAAAAGAAGTTTCTATCCTTTATGGTGGTAGAAAACAAGCTTCAAAGTTTGACCAGTGTTAACTTGATGCAGCATGCATCTGCCAGCAAGCTCCAGACACATTCATGACACCTACCACCTGAGAAGGTCAGGCTCCCACAGCTCAGAGGATAGATGCCCAGTGTGGCAGAAAGGGGTGGGGTGTTGGTCCTCCGCTAATGGCTATGAGGGTATCAGGTTGCTCCTCCCTATCAGCAATGGGCTAAGTCCTCATAGCTCAAGTGGCAGAAGAGATTCTGGTTTGGAGCTATAAATTGTGGGCTTCTTCTCAATCCCTGCTAACAACTAGATTGGAGGAGGGCTACACAAGCAACATGGCTTGAATTTTGAGAGTTCAGTATGTGGTGCCAACTGACCATGACTTTATCAATTTCCTGATTTCTATTACTGCACATGCCCAAAGAACCCAAATGATCAATTAACTGCAGCTAAAACAATTGCATAATTCCAAATTCCTGTGAACAGAATGTTGTACATGAAGACTCTCTTTTTTGCCATTATTGTATAGTTTATTGTATTTTAGCGATGTCAGTAAAAAATACTGTGGCAGTTAGAAAAAGTCAGCTTGAGATCTTCATGTCAGTAAAAACTAAAATGCCAGGTGGGCATCCCTAGTCTGAACACTCAACCATTGTGAATAAATATTTGAGTCCACTCAAGTACTGGATACAGCAAAGTCACTGACGCTAACCGAATAAGGCCAAACAATAACAAAAAATACAAATAATTTGTCTTTAGCTGGGACCAAATCACCACTGACCTTTTAATTTGTTTCAGTTTCTTCATGTGATGAATGACTTTAGTTGCTTTTTCTCCTTTCTCCTTGAAACAAACGTAACGTTAGAGTTATAGGAGCATCATCCTGAAGGCTTTTCTAGCAGAATTACCCTTGCAGTCCTTTGGAATGCTCTGTGTCTTGTACTGTCAAAGCACCAGATTTGGTTTCCAGGAAGGTTGCAGGAGAGGGGATGAAAGCTCTTCATAAAATGCTTGATGTTCCATTGCCACAAAAGGTCAACCTGTAGCCTTTATGAATTCAGGGACAAAGGCAGAGTGCTGGTTTGAACGTCTCGTACAGACGTCTGAAAGATCAGCTCCATTTTCACCACAAATGGTTGGGCTCACTGCAGGTATTTCAGGGGGTGAAATTTCTTGGCCTGTGTTATGCAGAAGGCTTGACCTAGAACTAGCCTGACATCTTTGGACAAAACCATTTTTCATCAGAAATTCATGATTCATTGAAATGGAAACTTTTTAGGGAAACAGTGGTTTCGACAGAACTTTCCTCAGGATTCTCAGGCCTGGGATAGGATTTCCAGTCAAAACTAGCAAGAAGGGCCCATCATAGACTAGCCAGTAAGGCAAGGCATTTTTCAGGCATGTGAGAGATTTGCTCTGGTAATCTGGAATATGGATTTAAACCTGGCTCTCCCTTCTTCTCATAAACATTTTTGAAAGGGCTTCTCTTCAGCCTGATGTGGAATGGGGACAAATTGAAACAAGAACAGGTTTTCCAAAATGGAATTTTTGTTCCTAGTCAAACTAGATGGTCATCTAAGTCCTTTCTTACCTTAGAAAAGTATGAACCAACACTGTGTGCTCACAAAGGATTTCTTTGCATTTTGGCTGACTGGGTCAACTGGCTGCAGGAAGCCACTGTTTATTCAAGATGACTGGCCCATGACTGAGGTGCAAGGTTGTCTCTGTAACCATTCTATTGCTATTCATAACTAACATTTTTCATATTAGTAGAGCCCTGCATGGATACAAATATGTGGATCCACATCCAATTTGCATCTGCAGGAAATGATCCATGGATATCTGTGTTATATCTGTGGATGCAGATATCCGCAGATATCTGCAGATGTCCAAGTATTTGCAGCGCTCTAGCCTTGCACAGATAAAAATATGTGTACCTGCATCTGATCTGCATCCACAAGAAATGGTCAACAGACATCTGTGTTGTATCTGAGGATGCGGATATCCATGGATATCCACATATTTGTAGGCATCTACATATTATATGTCAGACAGCTAGTCAGCAATATTAACCTGCCATGTTCCTCAGTACTCACCCAGCCAGCCCCAAATTCATAGGAACTGTCGGCCAGTCATGTGTGTGTGTGTGTGTCTCCCTCTCTCTCTCATATATAACTAAGCAAGACTATATATATATTGTCTCTCTCTCTCTCTCTCTCTATATATATGGGTTTTGAAAGGTCTTGTAGATTTCAGAGGAATTTTCAAATTGAGGCTCGGCCCACACCTGATCCTGAGTTATCCCGTAATGTTTACCTAAAGAATAGAGATGTCCTTGAGGCCCTAGAATTCTTCCTGTTCTTTAGTTATATCAATCTGCATTGGAAAGGGAAAAACTTGCAACTATGCTGAAAGAGGCTGCAGCAAAGTAAATGTTGCTACTTACTTTCAGACTATTCCAGGAGGGTCACTGTCTCTGGAGATCCAGGTTTAGGGCTCAGGTGCTCACACATTATGGGCCTTTTAGGTAGAGAGATTTTGGAGTATTTTATGTTTCCTTGTAAAGATGCCTTTCAGAAATCTGTGTCATCTGAAACTTTCATGCTTGTTTTTCATTTTTTTTTGTTTGTTTTTTGTTTGTTTGTTTGTGTTTTAAGCAACGAGACCTTGGTAATCTTTGGCAGCAGGGCTGACAGTTTGGGTCGTTCCAACCAAACCTAGAAAGAGCCATTCCTTCAGTGCCTTCTTGGTGCACTTATTTGTACATAGGGGAATTAATCGGGTGCATTGATTCTGCTGCTGTGTTAAAAACTAGGCCGCTGACAGAGACTACTAGCATTTGCTAGGAATGTTGTGGTAGAGTTTTAGCTACAGCCATGATATCTGCTAATGGGGTTGTGACATTTATCCCCACACTGCAGAGGGTCTGCATGCCAATGTTCTCAAACGATTGCAGTATTGGATTTGGAAACCTTCTCTCTAGAGCAGTGGTTCCCAACCTTTTCTCTGCTGTGGCATACCTTGATAACTTCAAATTTTTCAAAGCACACCACCATTAAAAACTCATGAATATTCAAATTAGCTCAAAATAACATGGATATTTATGAACCATGGCACAGTGGTTCGGAAATGCTGCTATGTGAGGTAGTAGGGGTAGCAGGGCAGGAACGGCAAGACGGGGAGGTCAGGAGTTATTTGCAGTGGCAGGAGTGAGTGTGGGGAGCAGAGCAGGGCAGGGGCAGGGCTGGCACAACCCAGTAAGCCCGGTAAGCATTGCAGGGGGGCGCTGGCACCTGCTACACTTGCAGGGAGGTGCCAGAGATGGTAGCACCTTTCCTGGGCAGGGGTGGCCAAAGAGGACAAGGGCAGCCATGTGGGGAACAGCACAAGGGTGCCAAGAGAGGAGAGGGGAAGGGAGAACAAGAGTGGCTTTGTGGGGGAGGGCAGGGGGGAACCTGGGGAGTGGGAAGGTAGGGCAGGGAGCATGGTGCACCACCCACTCCCCCTTTCTCCACAGCAGCTCCCTGCCACCCCGGGCAAATCCTCACCCCACTGCTGCTCCCTCCAACCCCAGTGGGTCCCATTCCCCCCTCCCCCAGCCCCCTGCTGCCTGTGATGGACCCTCCCATCACTGCAGGGGCCAGAACTATACCTCCAGCCCCCAGCTCACCCCCCCAGCTACACACACCCCCAACCAAACAGCCACACCACAACCTCAGCTACACACATACCCCCTGCCCCTCACAACCCCCAGCAGCCCCCCTCAAAGCCCTTACCTTGGTTGTTTGCAGGCTGGCTGACAGGCTGGGAGCTGCTTCCCCACCACAAACTACTTTGTGGGGCTTCCTAAAGGGGTCACTATCAGCCCCCACTGCTACATTCCCTGTGGCCCCAGTCATCCCCCCCCCCGCAGCCCTAACCACCCCACACGACCCCCCAGGACACCTTTTTTGTTTTGCTGAACTGAACTAACATGACTATCCCTCTGGAACTCGTAAATTATTCTTGGGTATGATATTTTTAAAGATCTTCCCATCATGAAGCTTGTAAGCTGATCATCTTTCACTTAACATAAAATGAGCTAATCCTGAACTACAAAGTTAAAATGAACATTTTAAATTTTTTTAAAGTATGAGCATTAATTAATAAATAAAAAGTGGTAACATTAATGATGGCTCAAAAATAACAAATACCACATTTAAAATTTTGGCAATCAAATCTTACAAATGTTTCATATAGGCTTGGGTTTATGTGCACAGACATTTGATACAAATAATTATAATAAATAAAAATAAGTAAAAAAAGGTTCCTAGTGTGTAGCTATAAATTAAAAATGCCAAATTTCAGTGAAATTCTCTGAAGTACTCAAGTTTATAAGACTCTTGCCCCCTCAAAAATATTAAACAGTAAGTATAGAAGAAGCTAAAAAATTACTTACAAAAAAAAAAGAAGATACAGCACAGACACCACACACAGCTGTAATGATTGTCTAAGAGGGATGCACTGTATTTATATGTAGCAGCCTATATGGACCTATCTGGTAAACTGATCTAACCAAAGCCAAAACTAAAAATGGTCACAAAGTCAAAGGAAAAGGCAAAAGAACAGGTGAAAAAGGAAAGGAAAAGGCAGTATTTCACAAAATTAAAAAATGGCAGAATAAATGGCCACACTGAGGAACTGAAAGCTGAGCCCAAGGGAAAAGTTCTGTTGCTTACTCCTGCTTTTTTAGCATGTCAATGTGAAGGTGATGGACAGATAATGGTGAAATCTGCAATTCAGATGAAGCACAGATCCTAATGATAGTTTGCCTTGATGAGCCAAGAGTGAAAAGTGCTTAGGCTTCCAGCCCTACTAGCTCTGCTAGATGGGAACAATTTCTATATTTTTCTATATTTTCATTTCTGTCCACCAAATTGAGGACGGGACCACTTATTGCTTGGGGCCCTAGGTGGCTGCCTGCTTTGCCTACCTCAAAAGCTGCCACTGCTTTTTGCCAGCCTTGCACAGCCCACGTGCCTGGGCTGAGCAGGGAGGGAGCTCTAACTCTAGCTCTCCCAGAGTCTTACAGCACACTTTAGGTGTTGCCACTGCACACCAGTGTGCCGTGGCACACTGGTTGGGAACCACTGCTCTAGAGAAATTTGCACTGAGAAGGACCGTAGATTCAGTACTCTGGGATCTCTGACACCTGGGACAGGGCAGAGCCCCGCTCCTGTCTCTTTTCAAGTTACAAACAGCTCAGAGATGATCTTGTAAGCACCTCCTGAGGTTTATTTCTGAATGTCCTCCCCTTCCTGCTGCAGGCTCTGACAGCCTCTTTCCCCTCTGAACTTCCTTCCTGTGTTTTAGCCGATTAGGCAGAAGAGAAATAAGTAGCCTCAGCTCTCTCAGCAGTGCATCGCAATCCATCAATGAAGCACAGAGCTTCTTAATCAGGTCTAGTCTAGACAACTAATTAGAGTCACCGTGAGCAGAAGACTGGGACATTGCCCAGCCCTCTGTCACACAACCAAATTCTCTTACCTTGTTCAAAAAAAAAATCAGGCAAGGAATTGAAGTCTGTTGCCTCTGAAGCCCTGCTGAAGAGAAGAGCCATGAGAACTGTGCCCCTTCCGACTCAAGAAGCTGCCTCTGCAAGCTGCCATTGGAGACTTTTTGGCTGACAAAGGCTTCTGAAGTTAGTTGTTAATGGTTTATGTGGCGACCCAAGGCCACCATCAGAGAAGACTTCTGTACCTCCGGCCTAACAAGGATGCAGATGGAGCTGTATGAGAGTACTTGTCACATTATGCACACGGTTACTTTAATGAGCATCATAAAAATGCCTGTGGGGAGGTGAATACTCCTGTGTTTAGAGCCATCCCTATGGTAGGGCGACCAGGGCGGCACGTGGGGCCCCGTGCTTTGGGGGGCCCCATGTAGCCACAACGCTGCTCCCCCTCCATACTGGGAACCAGGTGAGCGGCCAAAAGGGCGGCCCGGTGCAGTGCTGCTGGTACCCCCCCTGCTCACCTGCCACATGTGCTGCTCTGGGCTCCATGCCTGAGCAGTAGGGAGGGGCAGGAGGCAGTGCGCAGCCGGTATCATTGCCCCCCCACCACTGGCCTGGCCACACTGCCTCCCACCTCCTCCCTGCTGCTCCAGCATGGAGGCCAGAGCAGCGCTCATTTCAGGAGAGTGGGGGGAGGCACCGGCAATGCTGCACTGGGCCACCTTTTTGGGTGCTTGCCTAATCCCCTGGTTTGGGGGGGGGCAGTGCAGGGACCTGACCCTCCCCTGGCCTGGCTGCCCCCCCCCCCCAGTGCTGGTGGGGGCTCCCCATGGAGGGCCATTTGCCTGGGGCCCCACACCCCTGCAGATGGCCCTGGGGACGGCCCTGCCTGTGTTCAGAGCAGGGTTCGGTTGGTGAGTGGCAAGCCTGGTTCAGAGACCACAAATGAAATAATGTGGTTTAGAAGAAACTTTATGGAGTTGCCTCATTACCTGAGCATTTTCCATCCTGTGCACTGAATGAGGCCTGTGGGTGCAGTAACCCTTGGGGAGAAAGGGGTTAACACTCTGGTCAGTGAGTCCCAAGACAGCCAATACGAACAAAGCACAGGTTTTTGAGTTGGAGCAGCAGGCTTGCCTGTTCCTGTTTGGAGGCAGTGGAGCTCCTGGGAGGATCAGGAGGAGGCCAGAGGGGCCTGAGGAAGAATCCAGCAACATCCTTACCAAAGATAAGTTAAGTTTGTTACTGACCAGGTAGAGGTAGAACAGGGAATGTGTACTTAGACACGGTCAGGGTATTTTCTTTGTTTTGGGTTTGTTTTTGGATTTCTCTGTGCTGAGCATATGTATCCCTCCCCCACTACCCTGTAACTACCTAAGTTAATTCCCAGAGAAGCAACCCTCTGTGTTTTTATCTGTTCTTTTTAATTAAAGATTTTACCTTTTAAGTAAGCTCTGGTTCTGTGTCCTGGAAGGGCAAGAGGTTTGTGTGCACATGCCTCAGACTGCACAGACAGCTACTAAAAGGGACTCTGTTCCAGTTTCAGCTGATAGTCCAGCTGTGGTTCAGTCACTCTCTGGAGAGAGGAATAAAAGTGTTTGTGAGTACCTCACAGGAAGGAATTCCCAAGTGCGCCTTCCTGGGTTTTCAAGAGGTTTTTTGTATTTGGGTGGTGGCAGCGATAGCATTCCAAGGCCAGAAATTGGAGGCCTTGGAGAATTTTAAGAGCAGACTTTAAGGCCAGTGGCTTTTAAGGCCTGTTGCAGGCCCCCACCTTCTGCACTCAGAGGGAAACAGCCTTGACAGTAGGAAAAGATCATACATGAGGATGTAATAAAAGACAGGCTCATAGGCTATATTGACACCTAAAAGCTTAGTTTGGAATTTCTTACTCTGAGCTAAGTAGGTTACAGTTAGTTTGAACTAACTGTTTTTTTTAGTTCGAACTAACATTTAGTTTGAATTAGCTGCACTTTTTTTTAGTTCAAACTAACTTTAAGGCTCCTTAATTTGAGCTAATTTGCTAGTGTAGACATATCCATAGTGCATACACACAAAAGGGGGAGAATTAAGATGGCACTAAACTTCATTGTGGCATTTCTTAGCTTTTGAGAGCTTGGCATTGCAACCCAAATAGCATTTTAATAACTTTTTAAAAAAATGTAATATGATCTAAGATGGCCTTTTCAGTTTGTATCGTTTTGCCAAGAAAAGTCTTTTACTGATGATATAAAGTGCTTTCATCGGTTCCTCCGTTGCAGTTCCTTATCAAACTGGGATCACCTCAGCCTAACTCTGAAATGGAAACCATTCTCCAGCTGCCTCTTTCTATGGATTCGAAAACTCTGAATAGCACTATGTGCTGTGGGAGACATTTGGCAGTCCAGGGCTCCAGCTGTGCGATAGATCTCCATTCCGTGACACTTTCTGTTTACTTTGTGAAGGTAATATGTCCATAAATCATCATCATACATCCTCTAACTGCTCTAGTGACATTATGGATTGGGCCTGTGCTCCATCAGCATCTGTTCCAACCTTCATTACCGCATGATATATGTCTGCAATCGCCCACTTATCCTCCTGGATCACTAAACCAATTCCTCACTCCCCATTTTATATGAATCAAAAGCTTTTAAATTATTTTTTTCCTTACCTTTCAACAATGAAAGGCTTTTGGGGAAGGAATTTTGAGGGACATTTGTGCTTCTGGACAAACCAGGAGGCAGTAAATGGTCATGAAATACGCAGGGCTTAATGAAAGCTCCTGGAGGCGGTCCACTTTGATGCGCCCCCACCCCATGGTGGCACACAGCCTGGGGGTGGGTTGGCACTTGGGCACATCAGCACGGGGGCCCGGCAGACCACTCAGTTGTGGGGGTGTGGTGCAATGGCAGTGAGGGGGTCAGGGCCTGGAGACTGGCTAGCCGCAGGGGTGGGGAGGTGCTGAGGCATGGGAGACTGGCCAGCTGCAAGGGTGACGCAGGCTGGGTCAGCGATGTGATATGGCACAGGCTGACAGTGCTTGGGCTCGCCAGCACCTGATTTATTTTTATGGGGTGGTAAGCGGCGGGGTTGCCCTTTGCCCAGGGCTGTAGCCCCTAAAGCCCCTCTATTACTCCAGCCTTGGAAACAGGGATAGCCAGCCAGACATCTTATGGAGAACTGGTTTAGCAGCTTGAGGTGTGAAGGCCTGCTGAAAGTCTTTCACCAAGAGCAGGTGAAATTATTTACAAAAGTATGGATATAGCAAACCTTCATCTCTCTGCTCGATCATGGATGTTGCTCACTTGAACTCTCAGGCGACTGGAGATATTTCACCTGCAGTGCCAGTGACAAATATGGATATAAGCTGGTTTGACTTCATAGAATCATAGGGTTGAAAGGGACCTCATAGGTCATCTAGTCCAACCCCCTGCCAGAGGCAGGACCACTCCCACTAAACCATCCCAGTCATGGTTTTGTCCAGCCGGGCCTTAAACACCTCCAAAGATGGAGACTCCACCACCTCCCTTGGCAGCTCATTCAAAGGCTTCACCACTCTCCTAGTAAAAAAGTTTTTTCTACTATCCAGCCTCAGCCTCCCTAACTGCAACTGGAGACCATTGGTCCTCGTTCTGTCCTCTGTTATTACCGAGAACAGTCAAGCTCCATCTTCCTTAGAGCATCCCTTCAAGTAGTTGAAGGTTGCTATCAAATCCCCCC
>ML682045.1:1168837-1353204 GCA_007922195.1 Podocnemis expansa
CGCCCACCCACTCCTCAGGTCACTTCAATAGGACACACCTGGCACCAACTCCTTCCCTTGCAAACTCCCGTTTGCAGTCCCCTGTTCACAAGCTCCCTCTGGTCGCTCAAGCAGTGACTTTTTTTTTGCCCTGGCAAAAGGGTTACAAGTGTTTACCAATGAATGTAAGAACAAACAGCCAGATCCACAAAGGTATTTAGACTCCTAGCTTTTACTGTTTTCGGTGTGGATCTGGGACAAAGTGCCTTTATTCTACTATGAGCACTGCTCACATCATTCTGTTACAGGTGTCTACATGCCGCAGTGCACGGTAGCTCAGAAAGTCTTCAGCCTTAGCCTGTCAGGCCAGGGCACGTGGCCAATGCCCCCTCTAAGCTGCGACCACGGCTATATAGGTGACCATGACCCTGAACCTCCCAGTTCCTTTTTCCGCCCTCCATAAAGGTTTCAGATCAGCCAAGAAACTTGTGTAGGCAAGTGCCTGTCTCTTACCATGAAATTCAAGATCCCTGGTTTTAAACCATGATTAGGATGCTGCAAAGCTTTCCTGCTCGACGATCCACACAATAAATGTCTCGCATGCCTGGGTGAGTCCCGTCTTGCCAAGGGCTGCCCTCTCTGCCAGTTCTTCAAAAGGGGGACTCACAAGGACAGAGAGCTGTACCTCCGATCCCTTGCTGGCAACAGCACGCAAGCCTCTGATGCCACTGGAGCCATGAGCGCTCCGCCAGCTCACTGATTGGCCTGGGCACCGGAACCCCGAGACCACTCTTTGGTGCCCAGCCCAAAGTCTCGGTCAATGCCCCCGTCGGTATCATCGGGGCGCCGAACACTTCAGTCGCCTAACCAATCCAGCAGCAAACCGAAAGCAGCACTGCCAATGGCACCATCGACGCCGCAGGCCACTGCGACAGTGTAGGCGTGCCCCTTGGACCACATTCCGGCACCACAGAAGAAAACCAGTTTGATGCCGACCATGGCACCAGGAGCCCAGTCGGTGCAGGAAGCGGTACCAGCCACCAACCCAGTACCGCCCAGCCCGCCGCTGGTACCGTAATCTGGCGCAGGGGACTGCTTCCTGGCCAATCTGGTACCACCCAGTCTGCCGCCGGTACTGCAACCCGCTGAGGACTGTTCTCCAGCCTCCTCCCCATGCTCCTCCCAGGATGCATCAGTGCCGTGCTCCCAGGTTTTGGGGGCCCCTTCCCATGGGTTGGTGTTGATTTCGCCTGCAGCCTCGGTCCGCTCTTCTCCACTCAAGATGGTAATAAGGATTGGAGAACATTTAGGGAAACAGTGCCGCAAGCACTCCCCCTCTCTCACGCCTCGATGCAAGAAGAGATCATTGGGACTGACTTGTCCAGTGAGGCCTTCCCCTTCCGGTACCGCATCACAGCCTACTCAAGGCCATTCTCCTCCGCGCCACCTGGAGGCCGGAGCATCCTTTAATGCCTGGTCACACTATTGGCTGGACGTAGTGGCCGACGATACCCTAGTCTCATGGCACTGTTCCGTCCAGTCTCCCTTGCTGACCATGGACTCCAACTTCTCGGACGATGAGCCTGATCCAGACTCCACACATTGTAGTTGATCGTGAGCCCTCTCTTCCTCCTCGCCCGATGAGTATACCTTTGAGAGACTGATTGACTGTAATGAGGATTCTCGCGCCCACCAGGAGTTGCTATGCCACGTGGCAGCAAATCTGAACTTGGAGCTTGGGGTTGTCCAAGAGGAGACTGATTCCCTCTTTGACGTTGGCCGTAGGTCCCCACCCACTAAGGTGTCTGTCCCGCTCCACACAGGGGTTTACAGCATCATCAAGGCCCGTTGGCAAACCCCGTCCTCGATTCCACTGGTATCAAGAGTCGCAGATTGTAACTACCACATCCGTCAGGACAAGTTCTCCTTTCTGTTCCAGCACCGCACTCTGGGGTCACAGGTCATTGACGCTGTGAACCAGAAAAAGAGACAAGGTCAACCGGGTTCCACCCCTAAAAATAAGGAGGCAAGGAAACTTGACCTGCTCGGCAGGAAGGTTTGCTCCACAGCAGCCCTACAGCTGCGCATAGCAAACCACTCAGCCCTTATGACAAGGTATATCTTTAACCTCTGGAATGCCATGCAAGGCTTCCTTGGCATTATCCCAAAGGATCGCCATAGGGACTTCAACACGATGCTTGAAGAAGGGGAAATGGCATCCAGAGACTCTCTGATCATCTGGGATGCCGTAGCCACAGCCACTCCTATAATGGCATCAGCTGTAGCGATGCATCACTCGGCCTGGCTACAGGGCTCGGGCCTACCACTGCAGCTGCAACTTGCTATTCAGGGCCTCCTGTTCGAAAGCCCTGATATCTTTGCCAAGTCCACAGATGTGAAGCTCCATCTCATGAAAGATTCAAAAGCCATGCTTCGGGCGCTGGGGATTTACACCTCACAACCTAACAGACACTCTCTAAAACCCCATCAACTCTTCCAACAACAATTTCAGCAGTTAAAACAACAGATTTAACTGCAGAGTCCATTCCTGAGGTCCCTCCAATTTCCCCAGCGCCATCTTGGGGACATGGACAAGGACAAGGTCTGTTTGGAAAAGAGTGAGAAGTCCCACGCTCCACAATCGGGTAGGCATGGGTAGGTCTCCGAATGCTCGTCGGGGAAGAAATAGCACTTTTGACAGTTACTATACGGGCAGCGAACCCACAACCTGACCAGTCTCCAACTGCTTACACTGCTTCACACACCACTGGGCCAACATATCATCCGACCAGTGGGTCCTTGAGACGGTTGCAGAGGGGTACTGTATTCAGTTTATTTCGATTCCTTGGGACAGAAAACTGCACCTTCATCCAACACTCGGAAACCAGGAACTGTCCCACCTTCTAGAGATCGAATGCCAGAAATTCTTCTCCCTCAGAGCCATATAAAGGGTTCCCAAGTGGGACTGGGGAAAAGGGTTTTACTCCCGATACTTCCTGGTCCTGAAATCCAACAGGGACCTTCGACCTATTCTAGATCTCATAGCCTTAAACAAGCACGTAAGGAAAATACAGTTCTGCATGGTTTCCCTATCACAGATCCTTCTGTCTTTGTCTCCTGGGGATTGGTTCGCGGCCCTTGATCTAAAAGATGCCTACTTTCACATAGCCATGCGGCTGGGCCACAGGCGGTTCCTAAGATTCATGGTGGCAAAAAGACCACTTCCAGTTCACCTCTGTCACTTTTGGGCTTTTCCTGGCACCCAGGGTGTTCACGAAATGCATGGCGCTGGTCACAGTGTACCTGCACAAACGGGGCATAAGAATTTAACCCTATCTAGATGACCGGTTAATAGTCAGGCAATCGGGTTCCCAAATAGAGCTTCATGTTGGAGCAGTAGTGAGGCTCTGTGACTATCTGTGCCTCCACATAAACCAAGAAAAGTCAAAGCTCCACCCAGCTCAAAACAGAGTTCATAGGGGCGCGCCTGGACACCGGAAAGGGGTTGGCATTTCTACCTGTCTCCAGATTTCGGTCCATTTGCACCTTCATTATGGAGCTGCAAACGTCCCCTGTGACCACGGCTCACCACTGCCTGCAGCTCCTCAGCCACATGGCAGCCTCCAGTTTAGTGATCCAGATGGCACACTTGAGGATGAAGCCTTTCCAGATCTGTCTCTCCATAGTGTTCCCTAAACAAGGGACTCCGTAAACAAGGTACTGTCTGTCCCCCAGGACACTCTGGGGATGCTTCAGGTTTGGAGGGATCCCCATTTTGCCATGGGGGGGCATCCCCTTTGAAGACCTCAGGCCCTCAGTGACCCTAATAATGGATGCCTTGAACAGAGGGTGGGGGCCCACATCTCTGGGGGACTCTCCACTCAAGGGCTCTGGTCCCACATGGACAGTCCTCTCCACATAAACGTGAAGGAGCTAAGGGCCATCAGACTAGCTTGCATGACCTTTCTGGACAAGATACAGGGCAGGTCAGTCTAGATCCTCACAAACAATACCAGAGCTGTGTTCTTGCCACCACTTTGCAAGGAGGCATGCAAGCTCTGGGAATTGGCCATACGACACAACTTCACCCCGGTGGCCTTCCACCTACCTGGGGTGGACAATGGGCCAGCAGACTCGCTAAGCAGGAGACCGCTAATGAACCATGAGTGGTCGCTCCATGACAAGGTGTTGTCTCTCCCGATAGACAAATGGGGTCCCCCCGCAGATAGACTTGTTTGCGACACAGCAGAATCGCAAGTGTCTGCAGTTCTGCTCCCTCAGGGGCCAGGAGGAGGGGTGTCTCACCAACGCTTTCCTCATCAACTGGGTGGGACCCCTGAAGTATGCCTTCGCACCGGTTCCCCTGATATAAAGGGTTCTTCTGAAAATTGTCAGGGACAGAGAAAACATAATACTAATAGCTCCAGACTGGCCCAGACAGCACTGGTTCCCTCTTCTGCAGGACATGTCCCTGGAGAGCCCACTCTGCCTTCCACAGTGGGCAGACCTCCTGATACAGGACTCGGGGCCCCTTCGGCATCCAGACCCGAGCTGCCTACACCTGACAGCCTGAATGCTCTCTGGCTCAGCGAGCAGGAGAGGCTCTGCTCAGACAAGGTTAAGAAGGTCCTGGCTGGTAGCAGAAGACCGTCCACCAGGTCCATGTACACAGCCAAATGGAAGCAATTCTCCATTTGGGCTCGGAACAAAGGTGTAGACCCTACATCAGCCCTAATACACCTGATCCTCTATTATCTGCTAGACCTCAGAGAAAAAGGCCTTTCTACTTCCTCACTGAGAGTCCATTTAGCGGCAATCTCAGCTCACCACAAGACCATGGATGGGCAATCGGTTTTCTCCCATCCCACATCCGTCAGATTCCTGAAAGGGGTGGAGAGACTTTTTCCCCAACCCCGTAAGCCCACCCTGCCTTGGGACCTGATGGAGCCGCCATATGAACCTTTGGACTCAGCCACCCTGCTGGTCTTGTCCTGGAAGGTGGCCTTCTTAGTAGCAATCACCTCTGCCAGAAGGGTTTCAGAGTTGAAAGACCTCTCCTCAGAACCCCCATATATGAAGTTCTACCCGGATAAAGTGGTTTTACGTCACCCCATCCTTCCTCCCTAAAATGGCCACCTCCTTCCACCTTAACCAGGAAATTTGCTTGCCAGTTTTCTACTCAGACCCCCAGGTTATGCAGAACCAGAGAAGGTGGCATATATTGGACGTGAGGAGAGCGCTTCTAACTCACATCGAGCACACCCGGCCGTTCTGCAAGACCCCCCCAACTGTTTGTGGCGGTCACCGAACGTAAGCGAGGTTTACCAGTTTCCTCACAGTGTATCTCTGTAAATGGATTGTGAACTGTATTAAAGACTGCTACGGAAGGTCAAACACACCTCTGCCAGAGACTGTGAGAGCCCACTCTACCAGGTCCCAAGCATCCTCTACAGCCTTCCTTGCCAAGGTCCTGATCCAAGAGATCTGCAGGGCCGCTACGTGGTGATTGATACATACCTTCACGACGCACTACGCCATCACCCAACATGCTAGAGATGCTGCTGCTGTGAGCATAGCTGTATTCAATGTGGGTAGACTGTAACTCCCCCCACCATCCAGGGTACAGCTAGCAGTCACCTGTAACTGAATGATGTGAGCAGCGCTCAAAGGAGAACGGTGGGTTACTTACCAGTAACTGGCCTTCTTCGAGATGGGCTGCTCACATACATTCAGGCCCCTCCCACTGTCCCCACTAATGGAGTTGGCGAAGGTATATGGGAGTGGAAGGGTCAGGGTCACGGTCACCTATATAGCCATGGTCGTGGCATAGAGGGGGCGTTGGCTGCGTGCCCTGACCTGACAGGCTAAGACTGAAGACTTTCCAAGCTACTGTGCGTGGTGGCACGTAGACACCTGTAACTGAATATACATGAGGAGCCCATCTCGAAGAAGGATGGTTACTGGTAAGTAACCCACCGTTCTACTCCTTCAGAGAGATTGGTCATGCCAAGAAATTTCCAGACTCCTTAATTTTTACTATCAGGGGCTGTTGGGGGGACGGGGCATGGAATCCCATTTGATCCTGTAGGTTTTGGACTATGTAGGTGTGCAAATATACAAGGAGGGGAAAAGGCAAGAGGAACCCATATAATCTTGATCTGGGCACTAGTCCAGACTCGAATTCTAGAGCTAACCCTCAAACACCAACCATTTTTAATTCACTGACACCAAGAAGTGTCAAACCAGGGACTTCAATGCAATGTCCAGCTTGCACTCTGGGATGCCTTCTCCCAGAACTCCTGGAGGTTGGAGAGCACTCTAATTTGGGTTTTTTGGATCAGTTTCTGCCCTCCTTCCTCAAGTTGTACAGTATCTTCCTCCTAGAGCAATCTGTTCACGTTAATATCTCAGATATTGAGGTCCAGTTCAGCAGGAGTGAGATGGACAGAATCTGCCTTTACCTGCTGAGTCTCAGTAGGGTAACATGCACCAAGAAATAGCTGGGGCTGTGGAGGCCTTTAACTGCCATGTTTCATTAGGGCTCACTAATTCTGAGCTTTAGGGCTTGGTTTCCAGTTTCAGGCTGTTTGTACCTGTTTGTTCAGAGGTGCTGAGAACCTGCTGCTGAAAATCATGGTGGCATCTCATGTTGTGTACAAAGTTAGCATCTGATCTGGGGTCCCTGGAACCTAGAGGGAGGGGGGCACAAACTTATGGTCTGATCAAACATCCACTGGTGTCAGTGAGCTTTCTCCACTGACCTCAACAGCTTGGAATCAACCCTGAGCGAATGCTATTGGTCCTTGTACCTCATCTATTCTGGCTTCTTGGCATATCAGTGTCAATGATTCACCGCAGCCAGGAAGCCATAAACAATGCCGATGGTCTCAGTTTCCCTCCCATTTGACAAGGATGGCATTTCCTCCCCAACAGAGCCACTGTTTAATGCTGGAGGAACCAGAGGTGGCTTTAGGCAACTGGGGGCCCTAGGTGAGGACCCTTTATGGGGCCCCCTATAGACCCCCAATGCTGCCCTCACTGAGGCCCTGGGGCCCCACTGCCTCCATAACCTCCCCCCCTCCACAGTCTCAACTCTCAGTGGGGGCGGGGGCTGAGGACCTCCCAGCCTCTCTGCACTGGAGGTGCAGCAGTGCTCCTTGTGTACACTCAGCTGGCTGCACTTCCCCAGGAGAAGGACAGTGGCCAGTGCAGTACTGCGGCTTGTTGGGAGTGGGGCCCCATGGCGTGGCCCACTCTGGAGAATTTGGGCTGCTTTGCCCCCAGCCACCCCAGGCCTGAATAGAGGCTGCCTGCTCCCCAGCCCCTGGATCAGGCCTGTTCAGGCCTGGGGTGGATGGGGACAAAACGGCCTGAACTCTTTGGAGTGGCCAACTCCATGCGGTTCCACTCCTGGCAAGCCACAGTGCTGTGCTAGCCACTCTCTTCCCTCCCCCTGGGGAAGCATGCTGGCTGGAGGTAGGCAGGGAGTCAGGGGCATTGCTGGTGCTGGGCACTCCGGGGCATGTGCCCCGAATGCCAGTGCCAGTGTGCCGGATCTCTGGCCCAATCAGGCCGGAGGTCTGGAACCCAGCTGCCGGCAGCTGCGGCAGCCCCGTCCTCAGCCGGGGATCCCGGGCCTGGCTGCCTGCGGTGGCCCCATCCCCGGCCGGGGATGCGGGACCTAGCCACTCATGGTGGTGTGGCGGCGCTGGGCCCTGTCCTGGCCAAGGGGTGGGGCCTGCAGGCTGGGGGCGGGGCCTGGGCCCGTGCCCCAGCTCCCTTCCCTGGCCAGCAACACCCTTGCAGGGAGTACTGCTCTACCCCATTGAAGAGATGCTGGGCTGGCAGGCAGGCAGTGCAGCCACTGGCCCTGGCAGTCCTCAGGCCCCTGCTCCCCCCACCACCCTGCAGTGCAAGCTCTAGGGTAAGTGAAGCAGGAGACTGCTACGGGGCCCCCTTACTGCTCAGGGCCCTAGGTGAGCACCTGCTTTGCTTAACCCAAAAGCCGCCTCTGGGAGGAACGACTTTTTTGTTATGTCTGACATCTTTGATGCTACATCTGGTTTTTGGCTTGTCTTTGCAATTCTAATTTCCTTCTTCTTGGCAGCATCTTCTGGCTCTTGTTGACAGTGGCTATTTACTTCCCCCCCCCCCCCAGGCTCTGTCTGTTTCTACATTTTTTCTTGAGTGCCCCCACTGTCTTTTTGGCATGCATTCTCCATTGGGGGTGCACACTTACATTCGCCATCATACTGTTGGATATTTCAAGTTCCAAAGGGGCAGCTGTGTCAGTCTAGTCCAGTAAAACAAATAAAGAGTCTGCTGGCACTTTTAAAGACTAACAAATTTATTTGCATATTTCAGTGACAAATACTTTATATCAGCAGGAATGCTTTCATGATTTTGGACAGTCAGTTTGGACAGTCAGTTTCTTTTAGCTTTTCTGTCATACAGAGGTAGCCAATTTGGAACAGTTAATCATAGCCTAGGTAACTCTATTTGGTTTTCAGCCTCATTCAAGCATGGTTACATTTTCCATGCAACCCAAATGGCTCTATAAATTCTAATTCATTTAGACTTCTTTGAGTCATTAGCTGAATCTCAGGCTCTGAAAGGAAGCAAAATCACCTTGGCATTATATAAAAGGTGTCTGGTATGTACTATTAAATTTGTCTCTGAGGTTTTAATTATGGAAGAGATTTTTCTCTCTTTGTCCTGCTCAAATACTTCTAGAGTATGATTCAGCAAAGTACTGACCACCCTGGACAATAGGATAAGAACCCAAGTAAAGTAGAGGCACTGACTTTATAACTTGCTTAAAGTTAACCATGGGCTTCAGTGCTTTGCTGGTTCATGGCCCGATGATTCAAGGTCCAGCTTTTGCTTCCCAGCTAATTTATTCTAAAAAAGTATCAGGGAACTCGGGGTACTCTGAAGGCAATCTACAAGGGAAAAAGAGGGAATTTGGGACTGAGATTGTTAATGTAGGAAGAAAACACACATACAGAGGGGGAAAGAGAGAGAGAACGTTCCTCTGATTTTTAATGCCTTGGATAGTTGTGTCTTGCCAACCCTATTTTTCCTGGAAGACCCTATCGATGAATAGAGAATTAGTAGGCTTATGATATCACAAAGAGCATATTATTATTATCACTAGCTGTAACCTGTCAAAAATGATGGGGGAAAATCAAAAGAGAATTTGTGAAATATTTATTTTAATCGATTAATAGTTGTTTAATTACAATGTTTTTTGCAAAAGTTCTCTGGTCAGCTAAAGCTTTTTCTTGGTAGTTCGTATCCTTTATGTAAACGTTCAGATTTTCATGGTTTCTTCCCCAAGTGAGTGCCACATACAATTGTCTGAAGAGTCAGCGTGAAATATTGGAAACAGTTGAAAGCATAGCTGAGCGCTTTATAATTTTGACAGGTTCCAAAGGGGCAGCCATGTCACCAGAGTGAATCATCCCTGAGTTTCACTGGTTGTTACTGTCCAATTTTTAAGTCCTCAGTCATTTTGCCTTTATGAATTACAATGATATATGCCACTACAATAAGATATATATCTGTGCCATGCCAAGACTCCTAGGCGATTATGATGTCAGGGGTGAATCAACCAATTGCTCCTTGGGAGCAATTGGTTGATTCACCCGACATCACAATGTCCTATCACATGGTACACTTCACATCACGCATGCACACACAGCAAATTAGGAAAGTTGATTTATGTGTATTTATCATGATGCCTATGAACCCAGCTATGGACCCAGACCCCATTGAGCTGTACTAACACAAGAGACCTCAGGGAGCTTACACTATAAATGTAAGACAACAAACAGATATAGATTGATGGGGCTTTATAAGGAAATGATGTAACACTGGTCAGCAGGTCAGGCAATGGTCTAAGCACAAGTCATAGAAGTAAAATATGATTACTTTAAAGAGAAAGTGATTTTGCACAAAGTATTTGAAACCAGTTGGGTTTGACTCAAATTTGTACTGAGGCCTCTTCACACACCACTCCATTACCGCCAATCCTGAGCATTCAAAAATCATGGGACTAAGAAAGTCTTGGGACTGTCTTTAAAAATCACAAGACCTAAAAACCGAACCAAACTATGCAACTGGGGATTTTTATTATTATTATATACCTACTGGTGTTGGCACACCCAAGTTCATGATTTAAAACTTTTCTCTGCAGTCATGAAGGCAAAAAACTGACTTTTTTGCCCCTGAAAGCTGCGATTCTCCTATAATCACATAACCCCAGGTCTTTCATGGAAAACACCAAGATGGCTGTGCAGCTACTGACAGCATAAAGGGGCCTTAAAGTGGGAATAATTTGTATGGACATGCTTTTTCAGGTTCAGTGAACCTGCTGTTGCAACATAAAGAGGCTTTAGTGTGAAGGAGACTTAGCCCCTTTGCTTTTAAAGCAAATGCCTTGAAAAAGTAACTGGGAGCAATGCTATTTTGTGGGTTATGTGCTGCAGGGCTAGTCCTACTGTAGAGGAAACCTAGGCAGTTGTCGAGGGTGCCAGAATTTAGAGGGTGCCAGGGGCTGTCGGGCTGGGGCCAGCGAGGCTGTTTTAAATTTCCCACCCTGCCGTGCACAGGCACGTGGCCTGGCTGGGTGCAGCAAAGGAGGAAATTGAAACCAGCTTTTTCAGCTGGCTCTGTGCCTCTGCTCCCCACTCCAGAAAAGGTAAGTGCTGAGGGGCTGGGGGAGAAGAGGGACAGGCTTGTGGGGGGGGGAGCTAGGAGAAGTGGGAGGGAGAGTGGGCATGGGCTACCCTGCCATTCTGCCAGCCCAGGGCCCACCCGGCCAATCTGCTGGCTCACAGCCTGGCCCAGCCCACCGCTGTGGGGGGCTCACTCGGCTCAGCCCCTCCCAGCCTGACCTGGAGCTCGGCTGGCCCTCTGCCCTGCTTCAGGCTCAGCCTGGCGCACCAGCTTGGGGCTCAGCCAGCGCCAGGCCCGGCCTGGCCCGGCCCGGGTCCAGCCCGCTTGGGAGCTCGGCCCAGCCTGGCAGCTCAGGGACTCGGTCAGCTTCATGCAGGGGTGGGGGAGAGGGCCTTGGCCTGGCCTGGCAGCCTGGCTGGCCCAACCCACTCTTTGGCCAGCTTGGCCCACTGGTGGGGTGTGGGGCTGCTCTGCCCATTGCTTGGCCTACCATTCTGGAAGGGGGCTTGGGCATTGGCTTGGGGAGCCCGGCCTGGCCCAGCCCCCACTCAGCCAGCTTGGGGGGGGAGCTTGGCCCGGCCCACCATTGGGGGCACCAAAAATCACAATTTGCCTAGGGCGCCAAAAAACCTTGGGTCAGCTCTGATGTGCTACGTCACAGCCATATTGCCGTGATCTGCCAGTAGACTCTTTTTGGCTATGTGTACCCTAGTAAATTATTCAAACTAATTAATTTGAACTAATTTGAATTCTGCCTACATTAGGCTTTGCCTAGTTTGAACTAAAAATTTTGCACTTAGTTCGAACTAGTTAGTTCGGCTGGTTAGTTTAAAGTAACTGTTTAGTCCAAACTAATCTGCATATTTAGTTTAAACTAGCAAAATTGCTAGTTCAAACCAAAGAAGTTTGAATTAGTGGTTAGTTTGAACTAAGTGTGTTTTTTTAGTTTGAACTAACCACGCTTTTTTAGTTCGAACTAAAAAGTTAGTTTGAACTAAAAGTTAGTTCGAACTAACTGTCAAACTACTTAGTTTGGACTAACCAAGTCTGAACTAAGATTTTAGGTGGAGACAGAGCCTTTAAGATCATGTCAGGTGTCATTCTTTGCCTCTCCAATCAACCTGGTCACAGCATTAGGTTTCTAAGCCCCTGCGGGATCCCTTTTCAATATACTGACCTGGCTAAAATTGACTTTAAACCTCGCAGCTGTGAAAGAACAGGAGCAGATCAGGATGATAGTCACTCTGCTGCCACTCCCATGTTTTTACTGTGAGTCTCATGATATTTGGGGTTTTCCTTAGAGTTCTGGCTGGTGGAATGAAGTGATTATGTGACAAGTTCCAAAGGGGTAGCCGTGTTAGTCAATTCCAGCAAAACCAAAAGAAGGAATTCTGTTTCAGAGGTGTTTTGTTAGCCTTCAGGAGCCACAGAGCTCCTTCTTTGGTTTGGTGATTTTGTAAGAATTCCAGCTTCCAAGTTTTTTTTTTTTTAAATGTATGTTTCTAGCCCCCAGGGTTGCAGAGGAATGCCTGAAATATCATACGAGTGTGACCCTAACAGCCAGAAAACACAAGACAAAGAACAGACACTCAGATTTATTATTTTTAGACATTTCATGATCTTTGACCAGTTCCAGGGGGTAACTGTGTTAGTTTGTATACAGCAAAAATGAGAGTTCTGTGGCACCTTAAAGACTAAAAAAAATCGTTGGACATAGGCTTTTGTGGCCTCCAACCCACTTCATCAGATGCTTCTGATACAGCCAAGCCACTTCAGATGCATTTGATGAAGTGGGTTGCAGTCCATGCAAGCTTATGCCTGAAGAAATTTGTTAGTCTTTAAGGTGCCACAGAACTCTCCTGATTTTTGAATCTATCCCATGATTTTTCACATTTTTGACTACTTGGGGTTGGCAGCACTGTAAGACTGCGGATCTGGCCACACAGGTCAGGCCAGAAGCTATCTTAAATTTAACTCTGATAGCAGAGTAAGTTTTCAGCAATCAAAAAGCCTATCCAACCCTAACTGACTATGGAAAGTCTTCAGAGTCAAGAGATAGCAATATGGCAGCAGGAGCACCAATCAGCTGTAGCAGGTAGTTACCCGTCCTGTACCTTAGAGGAGAAAGCTAGAGATGTTGAAAAGAGATGCCTCCAACTAAGTATGCAACACCTGACTCTCTCTCTGGAGGACTGGAAAATCCCTATCTGATCAGTGGTTTCTGAACAGATCACAAGACCAGTGGTCCAAAAGGGAAAGGAGAATAAATGAAAAATAGAACCAGTCCACCTGATACTAAGTGCAGGTGCAAGATGACAATCAACCTCCTTGAGAGACAGTACTGTGGACAGGGCACTGGGCTAGCAGTTAGAAGATCAGATTATTTATCTGTGGCTCTATCATTGACCTACTCTGTGACCTTGGTCAGGACATTTCCCTTGCTTTGGCTGCCTTGTCTATTTAGAGTGTAAACTCCGAGCTATTTTGTGTTTCCACAGTGCCTACAGTGTGAACCCTGAGCTCGCCTCGGATCGCTCAGTGTTACTGTAGCACAAATAGTGACTAATAACAATACGGCTTCTAGTCACATTGATTAAACCTTACAGTTTACTAAGACCGCTATTTCACGGTAAACTCAGCTTTTAGCTCTCATTCACTAATGGATCTTACCTCACTGATGAGTGAGCGACGTATCCATACTTAGATATTTGAATGTCCCGATTCAGCATTTGCCTTTATCCAGCGTGTTGAATAGAAAACATGTTAATCTCTTTCTTGGAGAGTTTTGTCTGTTGGAAACGTACGAGGAGAGCCCTTTGCATATTATGGGGAAAGCCACAAAGGGGCCCAAGGATGGTTTAGAGGCACATCTCATGGCTGGTCCCAGTCACTGGTGGATCTCCAATCTCAAGGCCAGATCCACTTAGCAAAGTGTTGAAAGGTGTTTTCCTCCATCTGACTCACTATGTTTAATGCTAGTATTCTATTTTAATTTATCTCGTATCATGCCATAATGTGTCCTTGCAGGGGGATCAGATTACAGAATCAAATATGCAGGGGGTCAAACTACTAACACCAAATGGTCTCTTTGGCCTTAAAAATCCATGAACAGGGATGGTTTTTCCCAGGCAAATGAAGGATAATAGGCCAAATGCTGCCTGCAGTTCTGCTGCGTTTAAAGTCAGAATAATTCCAAAGATGTGAATTTATATTGCTTCCAAGCACCTATCATGAAATGAAACTGTCCCAGAGCTGTGGAAACACCGTATGAGCCCAGTGCACTCACAACTGCTTTGCAACACAAAAGAAGGCCATTTGCTTGTATATATTGTGGCTTTCAAACACAATGGCTCCCTGAAAACAATTCACAAAACTTAAAAACTGTCCTTGCCAGTTATTAGCCTACATGGGTTAGCCACCCTGTGTGCTGTCATCTCTGAGAGCTATCACAATCAATGCATTGGCATCATGTCTTTTCTGGGTTAGCTACTCCACATTTTAAATAAGCTGTTTGCAGCCTGTGGCTGATAGCACTGATTTAAACACATTCTGAGATTCCTGCTCCTGGACATGGCTCCTGATAAATTCAGGGGTATAATGGGCTTCTCTAGGTAACTCCAGCCTATATTTGGAGGGGAAGGGGGTAGGAAAAGGGTAGCACTAGAGTGTTTATAAGGGGCTAGGACAGAGACTAGAAGCCCCCAGTGAGATCAGGCTTTCATTGTGTTAGTTAGATACTATATTGATGTAACCCAGTGGGAAGTGTGCACTACATAGCCCTAATCCACAGAGAATGGTGGATCTTCTCCATTGTAGAGACTCAAGCTTCTAGGTCGGGGTGGACAAAACTGGCTCACATCAAGGCACCAGAATTTTACTTTTGGTCACCAGAGGGCACACTTTTATTACATTTCTGCAGTGGAGCTAGCAAAACTGGTCACCATGATGACCAGAAACATAGATTTTTCAAGACCTGTTCTAGGTCTCATGGTCTCCAGGTCCAGCTATGGCACAGGTCATTTCTCCAAGAAGGATGCATACGTTGCCATACCACTTTTTCCTGGGATTCACACCTACAAGTCACTGCATTCATAAAGCCGTGCAACTTATGGTGGCAGTGCTGTTGTCAGCTGAGGGATGTGCGCACAGAATTTTCAGCACCTGAGGTAGTGGCGTGCCAGCATGAACATGGGCATTGCTGCAACTCGACAATCATTCTGCTATAACCCCCCATATCTACTTTTAATACCATCTTTTAAATTTAGTGGCCAAGGCAACAGCCTGGCTTCAGATGCTCTTGCGCATGGTCCTGGCATTTCCATTAACTTTCATCAAGGCAGCCCCTGCAACATAAATATTTTGAACAGCCATATGCTGATGAAATACTTTAGTTAATAATACAATGTCGGGCAACTGAAAGATCTACACCAGCGCTGCCAGAGCTGAACGTTGTTTCCAGGACAGTAAAAGGAGGCAATGCCGCCCAGTCTGAGGGAGAAACCAGGCCATCAGTCTGAGAGCTATGTTTCAAAGTGGAACTGGTTTAACTAGAGGTGCGATGCTCAGTTAGATCATTTTGAGAAACCAGGTTGTGTTTTCTCCAGTGAAAATGATTGAGGAACACAACATGTTTGTTTGGTTGCTTTGAAGGTTTTTTTAGGGGTGTACTGTGGGCATGCAGGTGCAAGCTACATGGAAGGAACCAGGCTTTTAACCAGTGTGTGTCCATAAATTGATTTGAACTGGTTTAACTACAGTGGTTTTTAGATGTATTAAAGTTCAACCAGTGTAACTGCTATGTGTAGACCAGTGTTTCTCAACCTTTAGAGGACTGGGGAACACATACAGGTATTAATTATGCAGTGGAAAAACAACAAGGAGTTGTGTGGCACTTTAAGACTAACAGATTTATTTTTTGCATGAGCTTTCATGGGAGAAGATCCCACTTCCTCAGATGCTTCGAAGATGGGTGAACTTACAGAAAGGAATGAAACTAAATGCAAGGGGGTATAAAACATAGGATCAGGTCACAAAGTAACAGCAAATCAGAGCAGTTTACAGGCTCAAACCATGGGAAGCCTGAAGTCAAATTACCCTTTGTAAGGGGAAAAGAACCCATAGTCTCGATTAAGTCCTGCTTTCACAGAATTTAGCTTGCATATTAATTCGAGTTCAGCTGTTTCTCTTTGAAGTCTTGATGTCCCAGGTACATCTCTAACGACAGTCGTTAACAAATCCGTCATCAAGTGATTAGGAAGATGGAAGTGCTCAGCAACTGGTTTCTCTGTTCTTTGATTTCTGATATCAGCTCTGTGCTCATTCAGTCTCTTACGGAGCGATCGTCCTGTTTGTCCGATATATAAGGTGTAGGGGCATTATTCTGCCCACATATCTACACAACAGACACCATCATAGGTCCTAATCAAGCCTGCTACTCCATCAAAGGCTCATTTACCTGCTCATCTACTAATGTGGTCTATGCCATCATGTGTAAGAAATGCCCCAACACCTTATATATTGGACAAACAGAATGATCACTCCGTAAGAGACTGAATGAGCACAGAGCTGATATCAGAAATCAAAGAACAGAGAAACCAGTTGCTGAGCACTTCCATCTTCCTAATCACTCGATGACGGATTTGTTAACGACTGTCGTTAGAGCTATACCTGGGACATCAAGACTTCAGAGAGAGACAGCTGAACTCAAATTAATATGCAAGCTAAATTCTGTGACAGCAGGACTGAATCGAGACTATGGATTCTTTTCCCATTACAAAGGGTAATTTTGACTTCAGGCTTCCAATGGTTTGAGCCTGCAAACTGCTCTGATTTGCTGTTACTTTATGACCTGATCCTATGTTTTACACCCCATTGCATTTAGTTTCATTCCTTTCTGTATGTTCACCCATCTTCGAAGCAGCTGAGGAAGTGGGATCTTCTCCCACGAAAGCTTATGCAAAAAATAAATCTGTTAGTCTTAAAGTCCCACACAACTCCTTGTTGTTTTTCCACTGGACTAGACTAACACGGCTATCCCTTTTAAAATTAATTATGCAGAACACTTGATGAAAATGTTCTTGAAAAAGCTGGTAACACTGGGGGAGATTTAAAATGTGCTAGTTCCAGCAAAGCTTCCAGGTGTACATCAACACCTGTTACTGCATGCCTGGAAGCTTTGTTGCAGTTTGGATGTTAAACTGCTCCTTCCTTCCACATCAGATTAGGGAGGGGTTGGCATGGGTCCCAGAACACCTGCACTATGTCTGATGGGCACCAGTGTTCCATGAAACATGGGTTGAGAAACACTGGTGTCAGGGTCAACCCGAGGGTTTTTGGTGTCCCAGATGAACTATGACTTTGGTGCCCCCCCCCCATCACATATTATAAGAGAGAATGTATTGAGAGAGAGAGAAAAGATTTCACTTCAAACTAATCTGGTGCCCTTTAAAACCTGGTGCCCTAAATGACTGCCTAGTTAACCTATATGGTTGGGTCAGCTCTGACTAGGACTACCAGATACCAAAGCATGGAAAGGAGCAGGAGCATCCCTGGCCTGGAAAAAGATCCACGGCTTGGGCGCCAGAACTCAGAGCTCGCGCAGTTTAAACATGCCCTGCTGCAGCCACTGCTGTGGCGGACCCAGGGCTATGTCGCTGAGAATTGGGGCTTGAGGACAAGGAGGTACGAAACGGAGGACATTGGAGGACACATGCGTCCGGGAGACCCCCTTCTTTCACCCCAGCTACTGCCCCCCCAAATGCCTGCTCCCACCCCAGCTACTGCCCCCCAAACACCTGCCGCCATCAGATCCCTCTTTCCCCATGTCCCTACTTCAAGTCCTCCTAACTCCCCATGCCCCAGCCAGGGCCGGCGCTAGGCGGTAAGCAGCCCCTGCATAACAGGGGGGCGCCGGCATTTTGACAAAAGGGGACAGCATTGTGGCGCTCGCCTGATGATGTCACTCATCTGCGCTGGCGTCGCTCTGCTGTGGGGGGGTGTGCCACAATCCCTAGCGCCAGCCCTGGCCCCAGCTCTCCATCTTCACTTCACCCCCTTCATCTCCACAACCGCCTTCACACCTCCCCAGCCCACCATCCCAACCCCTTCTCCCCCCACCCCATGCCCTTTTCCTGGCTGCCTGACTGTCCCCAACCCAAACCCCTTCCCAGGCCTCCTTACCAGTGAGGGAGGGAAGGGGCCTGCGGGGACTCACAGCTGTGCTGGCCTGGGAGGCTACGAATATGGCTCCAGCTGGCTGGCTGGCAAGAGAGGCGGCACATGTCGCTTGAGCCTGGTGGAAAGGAGAGGATGGGTGGCTGCTCTCTCTCTTGCGCCTGCAGCCCACTGCTGGCCCTAGGGGAATGTGCTAGAATGTAATGTTCTGGTGCGCTCCTCTATTTTTAGGGGGCCTGGCTGGAATGCTTCCCTGGGTGTTCTGGGGCATTTCTGCACACTTTAACCTCTTTTTAAAAAAAGCCAGACAAAATCATCTCTTTTTAAAATGCTTGCCAGATGGAGGATGCGAATGTAAGGGGACTGATAGCCCCTTACTGAGAGTGAATGGGCCTTTTGATTGGCCACTCCCACCTGGAAGCAGGACTCTGAAACAGACAGCCCCAGGGCCAGTGGGAGAGGCCAGTGTCCCAGGATGGCCTGATTGATTTGAGTGTGCTCTTCCGCCCTCGAGCTGAAACTGCAGGCTGGACATGCCTGGGCAAGCCAGTGTGTGTGGGGCCGAGCTAAGGAGGAAGCACTAAGCAGCCAGCAGCTGGGAGCCAGAGAATGAAGCCTAGGGAGCTGGGCTGAGTTGATTTCTGCAGAGCAGACCCACAGCAGCTGGACCAGCAGAGAACCAAGCAGAGCTGGAGCTCGAGTTGTCTGGAGCTGGGTGCAGGAGGAGCCAAGGAGCTGATCTGATCTGATCTGATCTGTGCAGATGCATAGCAGCAGAACCAGCCAAGGGGCTGATCTGGTCTGTGCAGACAGCAAGAGGACCAGAGGAGCCCGAGGAGCACCCCAGAGAGCCACACAGCACTGAGCAGCAGCTGAGAGCCAGAGCTGCAGCCATCTGGAGCTGGGTGTGGTGAGCAGCTGGGGAACAGTGAAGGGGGGCTGATGCTGGGAAGAAGGGCCCTACCCCTCGAGTTTGGGGACGTGTGGCCACAGCCAGAGCCTGCATCTGACCCCCTGGATCATCCAGTCGTAGCCAGGCCTGGGCAGGAGGCTTGGGGGGCTGACACTGGGAAGAAGGGCCCTGCCCCTGGAGCTTTGGGATGTGTGCGCCCACAGCCGAAGCCTGCATCTGGCCCCCTGGAGTGTCCAGTCACAGCCAGGCCTGGGCAGAGGGCTTGCAACGTGAACAGACTGTGAGACTGTGCCTCAGGCCCCAGAGACTCTGTTTGTAGTGCCCCCACACCAGGCGGTGGGACTGGAGGTTTACTGTTCACCTTTTTCCACTTTTCTGTTTTCTTATTGGGTTGTTTTTTATGTCTGTGTGCTTAAATAAATTGTATATAGTGACTGGTGGGCCAGAAGAGTGGTCAGTGTGGTCAGCACCCCAGAGTGGGGACACCCTAGCCCTGTCCTGAGAGACCACAATAAGAGTGGGGTCAAACCCCCAGAAATTCTGGGGCCCAGACTTGTTGGGGGGTTACAGGGACTCCTCCACACAGGAGATTGGGAGGGGAGCCTTTGAGGTCAGGAAGGCCTTGGGGTAAAGGAAGTGGGAGCAGGGACTTAGATCCTTTTGCTACCCACCTTCACCAGGGTAGTATATGAGCCTGGGAAGTTCCCCACAGTAGCGGGTCCATCCCCCGCTTACATGAAGATAAAAAGGAGGATATGTCCTTCTTTTGCTGGATGTCTGGTAACCGAGCTCTGACTGGTGGAGACAAGCTCACACTCTGCTGCCTGCTGCCCTCTTGCCTTGCTTGGGTGGGGTAAGGAATGCACACTTTTTCCCTGGCCTGTGCTGGCTGGCACACAAGTGTGCGCAGAAAGGCCTTGTTACCTGCTCCTCCTACTGACGGTGGTGATGCAGGGAGAGGAGTGAAGTCACTGTCCGTGTCCGGGCAGATGAGCTGGCCAAAAATGACCCGTTTAATTAATTAACGAAGGAAAGGCTTTTCTAAGAAAGCAACAAGTTCCTGAAAAGGGTGTGTCGAGTTTTTCTTTTGTCAGAACCTTTTTTGTCCCCCCCGCTTTCCCTTTCCCTTTCCTCTGTTTTTCCAGGGGAACGGCTGGGGAAAAATTCCCGGGTCCGCTCCCTTTCAGGGAAGCCCCTGGGTCCGGTTTGCTGCTGCTGCCCTCTCCGTTGCAGGGGGACTCGTGGCCAGAGTTGCTCTGTCCTCTTCTTGCCCGGACACTCACGTAGGCGTGGTTCCTGTGTCCTCCTCGCCCCTCGTGTGCATGGCTGCCTTGTCCTCGCCCTTGCACGGGGGCTTATGCGTGCGGTCTTGAAAAGTATTTGGAGGAGCTTCTTTTTTTTTTTTACATAGTTTTTTCTTGCTCCCTGCCCCGCTTCCTTTTCTTCTGTTTTTGACTGGAAAAGAGGGGGAACAGTTCCTGGAGCCAGTCCGCTCCCTTGCACTGGGACACGCCCGTGAGCCCGCTGCCTCTGCCCCTAGTCCAGGCTCACTTTTGTACCCTGGGGGATCCCTTCTGCACCCCAACCCCCCCGCGCACGTGGGCGCCGGGCAGCCCGCTCCGCCCCGCCAGCTCCGGGTCCCGCCCGCACGGGCCGTGACGTCACGGCGGAGAGAGCCCGGGGCCGGCCGGGGCGCCGCGGCCATCGCCGGGAGCCGCCGCCTGCGCGGGGTAAGGGGGAGGCGCTCCGGGCCGGCGGAAACGGGGAGTGGGTTAATCCGGATTTGAGGCTGTGTGAAGCGGGAGTGGGCTCCTCTGAAGGCTGGTGGAAGGGGGAGCGGAGGAGGCGGATTGGGAGCTGGGGCGGCTGCTGGCACAATGTGAGGGCTGGGAGTGAGGGGCCGGCGGTGTGAACGGGGAGAGCAGGAATCGGTTCGGGGCAGCGAGCCGGCTGTCCCCGGGGCACAGGCTCGCGCCTCCCTCGCCCCGGCCTGTGGAGCTGCTCTCGGGGTGTTAGCAAACCCACAGTGGGGGGCGCGGGGCCGGGCTCACTGGCTGCAGAGGCCCGCACGGGAGTGTCGCTCCCCTCGGCCAGCGTCCCCTTTCTCGCCCCCACCTTGCCGCCTGTCCCTGTTTTAAACCCGTGTTAGTTCCCGCTCGCTGGAGGCTCCCCTCCCGCTCACATCCTTGCTCCCCAAAGGGCTCCGGCTGCCCTCAGCTCCCGCCCGTGAGCTCAGCGAAGTGAAATGTTCTCCCTGGGGGTGTTTGCTGCGGGCTCCTGGGGAGAGGGGAGCGGCTGCGTGGGAAGTTCTGCTTCTTCTCTGGGCTGGACACCGCGGGTCTTCACACTCCAGGGCTTTCCCAGGTTTCTCTGCTTGAAAACCTGCGTCTGACAGTGTTGCTAAAACGTAATGCAGCCTGTCCAGCCTTTGTCGCTGCTTAGCCTTGGCTTGGCACGGCACAGTAGTGTGGTGCTCCTAGTTATGCTCCGCTTTTAAGTTAAAGAGAGTTAAGTTTATGGGTCTCCTGTTCAAAGGAAAAGGATTAAAGCAGTTTGGCCAATAGTATTTTGATTGCAGTGCGCCAATATAGCAGATGTAAAACAAGTGTGGAGGGGGACCTCCCAGGCTTTCTAAAACACAGTCTGCTGCTTTCTAACAGGTGACTTGTGTGTTCAAGGGTTTGCTTTGTTTTGGGTCCCTGTAAGGAAGGGAGCACTTGGATCTTCGAAAGATGCTGTGAAAAACATCCCAAGCCGGTTTGCCCATTCGGTAAGCTGCCTCTCTTCAAGTGTTTGACAAAGTGGGATTCTCTCCCACAAAAGCTCAGGCGATAAATGTTAGTCTTTACAAGTTGTACTAGACTCTCTGTTTGCCAAGCCAGTTCTGTGTCCTGAAACAATACCTTTACGCATGAGTGGCAGGACAAAAATATATTCCATAAATCTTCCTTATCTTGTCAAATTAAATAGGGTATGGAAACAAAAACTGTATCATGCTACTGGGAAGGCTCTTCATATTGGCTTTGGAAATAGCAGGCCTTTGGTTTCCTCCAAAAGCATTAATTTCTTTAAAGGACATCAAGAATTTTAGTGAGAGAGCTGTTTCCCCTGCTTGTGGATCAAAGTTCCTATAGTGGTATTGGAATCTTAAACCATCTTAATTGCTAGCTGGCATCTTACAGATGCTGTGTGTGTGTGTCATCTGCCTTGTCAGTAAACATTATGGCAGGAGTTGTTGAGTATCTTAATTCTCTTTTATGTAGTAGAAGTTTTGCTGAGGAAGCTCTGTCTGCTGGTTCTTGTGTGGTCCTTTAAGAAATGATCTTGCTTTGATACACTCTGATTCCTTTAACAAACTAAACTACATTTTTAATAGGTTATTGCAATAAATGTATGTTGGCAAATGAATATAGTTCTGTGTCCTTTAGACCTCCCATTGCATTCTTCTTCTGTGCTTAGCCCTTTGTGGATAAGTGATTATAAACACTAACCTGAAAGAGAGAAGGGGGCAGTGCTGCTCAGTGCACAGATTACTGGACTGAGAGTCAGGCGAACCAGGTTTTCTATTCCCAGCCCTGCCACTGGCCTCGTGAGCGATATTGGGCAAGCCATTTCATCTCTATGACTCCCTCCTCTGCCATGATATCTGCTTAAGCTGAAAGGTGGATTTGCTGTTACTGTGTATATCTAGCCCAGTGTGGCTTCAGTCTCAGCTGGGGTTTCTGTATGCTGCTGTTAGAGTAATTTTTATAGTAATAAAAAGTTGGCATTCAGCAAAGATCTTAAGACGACTCGGATGGTTTCTTCACTTTGCATTTCTGAACAGACAAAGTGAGTTTCAAGCATCCATACCCTTGGCGTTTGTGTCTTAAACTGCCCTGTCATTCCCAAATATTGTCCGTCCCATTCAGAAAGCCCAATCTCTTGTCAAGACAGAATTTCCTGTGATCAATCCTTTGGTCAGCTAGGCATGCTTTCCAACAGATCCCACAGGTCTGTGCAGCTGCAGAGGCTGTTGCCAGGCACCTAATCATATTTTATTTGTGACTAAGAATTGGATTTCGCTATCTTTCGGTATCAGACTACAGGAAACACGGTAAACACTGACTCGGAGAGGCCCTTCAATAACAAAAGATGGTTCTTTCTGAAACACAATGTGAATTTGGAAACCAATGCCAATTCTTTTTATGATGTCCCTGACTCCAGTTATGTATTGCGTCTGAACAATTCAGGCCTAAGATTGAGAGGGTGGATCTGGTTTCTTCCTTTATCGCTCAGCAGTTCGGCATTGTAACGTCCCCTGTATCTCTGGTTTCTAAACTGCTGTGCTCAATGTGCAAGAGAAGCTGTTTTTCCATGACTCCTGCTTGATCCAGACAGTTACCTGCTGCAGAACCCACATGTACCCTTTCAGACTTTTCTGCGGATGTTGGAGGTGAATAAATAATACATCCTAAACATGGAGTCAAATGGTGCTGGAAGAGCTCTCTCTTTGTCTTGTTCAGAAGTTGGGGTGCATTTTTTGAAGTCATCCTGAAGCTTTCCCCTGCTCCTCGAACTTGGAAGATTTTTAAAATGGTTTGAAGATTTGTCTGGGTTCATTTTGATTTTCCTTCCCTCTCTGCTTCTCAGAACTTGATAGCTTTTAATTTGGTGATTTAATGTGTCATCATTAAAAGGGGGAGCAGGACCCTGCCACCTGAGAATTATGGACAATAGCAGAGGGATGCCCTACTCTTCTTGCTCCTTAATTACCTCTGTGGATCAGCTTGTACTTTGCACTGAATTGCTGGGTATTCATGTTGCAAGTAGTGGAAGTTCTGTCTTCAAGGCCAAAAGCAGACTGTAAATAATATGTTGGCAAAGTGGGAACTGCTGAATTTTGTCATTAGAGCTTGGAGTTTGCTGTGTCTTCAGCTATGATGTGAGGCAACTTTGGAGGGGAAGAAGTGGCATGGGGGCTACGAGTGGAGGTGGAGGGCAGGTTTTTCATGAAGGCCTGGAAAGAATGGGCTGCAGTAATACGATTATGGGGCTGTGTATGTTTTCAGGTCTTGACACTTAAATATTGGCATGTACTCTGTCCAGCCACCATTTCAGCAGGACAGGAATTGGTCTGCAGCCACTTGTGCTACATGAGGAAAAGCACTACCATAGTGGACTTGCTGATTACTGTCCCATAGATTGCCATGGCAGTTTGGCATAAGTTCTCCCCCAGTGAAGAGAGACTTTGTATCAGCTGTGGTGGCCCTGGTGCCTACATGTGGCACCAAACTTTGTTCAGGACACAACAAAGTTCTCTTCGGTTTAGCTTTTGCTACTTCTGGGCAGCACGGCATACTGGAATGAAATAGACGTGTAAAAGGTACTCCGGGTGTTGCTTGAAAAATAACTTGTTTGCTAAATACTTGGGCAAAATCAGAGCCTGGGCCTGCAATGGCTAATACAGTTGCTCTTGTTTCCTCCAGGAAGCAGAGCTACCTTGGAATCCAGCCCTCCAACCAGAGACTAGTTTACACTATGAAGCACAAATGTGTGCCGAGGAACCAGGTCTTGCATAATACCCCGAAGAACGATTAAAGGCAGGTTCTGGTTGAGGTAATCTCTACCAACTGGATGAAGCTTACCTGTTGTGAGTGAAAATCAGCCATTAAAATATAAACGTCTGTCCAGAGCACCAATTTAAAAAGATATAAGGCAGTGCTTATCTGTTGCCCTTGGCTGCTGACTATTTGACTTATTGCTTAAACTTAAGAGATTTCTCCTCCTCCTCCAATTCTTTGTTTGCCTGATGATGGTTAGTGCATGTTAACGGAGGACTTCTGTGCGTGTGGTGAGAAAACATCCTTCTGTATTAGGCTTTGTCTACACTAGAAAAATAAGCTGATTTAACATGGGTCAACTTACAGCCACTGCAGTAATTTCTTTAATAATTGATGTCCACCTTACCCTCCATGGGTTGGTGGAGTATGTTGTCATCAGAAACACTTCCACTGATCTGAGCGGGCAGTGCAGGGAGCTGAAAGCTCCACAGGCTCCTGGTGGGCTGCCCCAACCCTCCCATCCTTGCTGCCTGCCAGAATCCAGTCCTGAGCTGCTTCTCAGCCCTAAGGAGTGGGGTCCTGCTACCCTGTCTTCTCCTGGGGTAGCTGTGTCAATATCATGGCTCACCTGTGAAATTCACAAAACGGCCTTGCTCAGAAGCCCTGTTCTAAGGGTAGAATTGACAATAATGAGAGCCCTGCAGCTGATATAAGGGACACATGATCTATAGTGATGCTGTGTTGCCCCAGCTAGGCCAACATAAGCCCTAAGCCTCTCCTGAGGTGGTTTTGTTATGTGGGCATAGCATTTTAGTCTATGCCATAAAACTCTCTAGTTTAGACCAAACCCATACAGCAGAGGCTTTGAGGAATTGTTTTATAGTAGTATAGTGTTCTACATTCAGTCCTGCAGTCACCTAGCCATCCGTGTAATGCCACTCATGCTGCTTATGTAAATAGTCACATGCACAAGTTCCAATTCAACAAGGCACTTAAAGTGAAGCCTGGGAGTAGGCCATATGAATGAAACCTGGGATTCACAGAGGTAAGCAGCAAAACAGTTATTGACTGTGCAAGGTAAGGATATGGCTTTTTAATGCCAGTGGGGCAGTTCACTGGCTTGACGCTACTCCTATGTGCAAGTGTCTTGCTTGAATGCAAGATATTCTGCTGGGCCATATCTTCCGCTGGTGTAAACTACCAGAGCTCTGGTGAAGTCAGTGAGGGCTGTGCCAGGTGAAGGGCCAGATCCTGAGCTGAAGTAATGTCTCAGAGGTATTCGTAGAGGTTGAAATAGCAACCAGGTATTATTTTCCTGAAGCAACTTTTCTCTTAACAAGATTGCTTATGATGCCGAAGAGTGGTTTGACAAGGTGGTGAGGTAATGTGGGATATTGACGTTGCTCTCCGTGACTCTGAGGTATCCCAATGTACTGACATAGCTACAGTGTCTCTGAGAAATTTCAGTTTTTGGAAGGATGCCAGCTGAATTTCATTTGATGCCAGCTTTAAAACCTGCTTTGTTTAGACGGAGGACATAACTGACGCCAACTAGTGAGGCTGAGGACTCTCTTTGGGAATGTTTCCTGTGCTCTGAGTGGCACATGGAAGGCCTGTCTTCATCCATACCACGTGTGGGAACTGCTCCAAAACTCATGAATGTCCCACTGCTCTGTGGGTGATGGCAGCACATCCTTTGTGCCTCTTACTGCTCTCAAGTTGAGAGCCTCACTCAAGTGATAAAGATTCATTCTCTTAGTTTGGAGATTCACTTGTCCAGTCCTTGGTGTCAGCCAAAATGGCAGTGGCCATGTTTTCATTTACTTTTGGATCAAACCCTCTTGATGCTTTTGCCCGGTCATGCTGGTGTGATGCATGTGCTGTGGAACTGTTAAGAAAAGCTCTTCATCTTTCACTTCTAGCTTTGCAAGGGAGGACTTTTCCTTGTTAAAGATCAGTGGCAATTTAGAGTGGCTATACAGACAATTCATAGGCGTGCTGGAGAAATAGTCTGGTTGACTCAGGGAAAAGAGCTAAAAGCCATCCTGGGTAGCTCAGTGCGGCTGTTTGGCCAATGTGCAGTAGCTGTTAAAGCAGCAGTGCTAGGCCTGGATTTGTTAAAAATGGACTAGAGACTCAGCCCTAGTCTATACTTGGGGCTTTTTCGTCAGCAGTCGACCACCGGTTACGCAAGGAATGTAAAATTCCTTGTGTAACTGGCAGCAACTTTTTAAGCCACCAGTACACATCAGGGGAAAGCTGACTGCAAATCACTTGCAGTCAGCTTTCCTCTATGCCCCTGACCCCCAGGGCTTCCGGGGTCAGCTTCCAGAAGCTGCGCAGCAAGTTCATATTCTCTTCAACCTGCTCCCAGAGGGGCGAACTGATGGTGGAGAATTTGTCGCTGTCAATATAGACATACTCTAAGGCAATTCTCTGGTGCCCTATATAGCAGGGGTCTCAAACTCAAATTACCACGAGGGCTGCATGAGGACTAGTAGAGCGCCGCATGAGGCTTAGTACGGTAGCCCAAGGGCTGCACCACTGAAACCTTTCCATACAATGATATTAAAAATATCAGTAATGGTCGTGTCACTGTGGGCTGCGGAAAATAGCTTTAGGGACCGCATGCGGCCCATGGGCCGCGTGTTTGAGACCCCTGCTATAGAGACTGATGGTTTAACTGAAATCTGAGTAGTGTGCTGAGTTCAGGTTACTTCACCTCATGAAATACATCAAAGGCTTGCAGAAAAAGCAAAATAGCATCGTTAGAAACATGAATGGGTTTACATATTGTGTAATGAGGTCACAAAGTTGGGATTAATTAACCTAGAAAGAGAACTTGTTTGGAAGAAGGGGAAATAACAATGTACATAGCAATGAGGCCTTGTGGCTATTTCATAATGCATAACTGAAGAGGTCACTCAGTAAAGCTGTAAACCATTACATCTAAAACTAGAAGAAGTCACTCCTCAAATCTGTCTAGTCACTTAGTGGAAATATTCTCTTGGTCCACCACTTGACCATCAGTGCATGAGTGTTGCCTGCTTTTTGTGTGACTACTTGGGGAGTCCACTAACAAAAGTCAGTGGATGTGATGAAGAAATCAAGGGAAGTTGCTTGTGGAAAAAAAAAGGGTATACAGCAACTTTCAAAGAGTTCTGTGCTGCAAAGAGTTAAAACTACACATTTGCCTTTGATTGATGAAATGCTGTGTGCCCTCAGTAGCTGTGAATGGTACACACCAAGATGTGACTCGGAGCACTGGTGTTTTGATATTTAAAAGAGCCCAGGTGAGACAGTAAGTGACAGAGTGAGCTCTTTCAGTGGTGGGGACCCTCTGCTGTAGAACACTTGTGGCTATGAGAACTGATAGTGGTTCTCAACCAGTGTGTTGGGACACATTACTGTATCACCAAACAGCAGTAAGTGTGTTGTGGAGAGCTGGGCAGGGCTGGATTTCACCTGGGGAGAGTGGGCTGGTGTGACCTGTAGGGTCACGATGTGCTGCTAAGCGTGTAGCAACCTGTGGAAGGTTGAAAACCACTGTAACAAGGATATGCAGTATGTGCAAGATGTCAAAAGTAATTTGTTCCTGTCTCATGGCTTTCCATAAGTGGGTAGGTATATGAACTGGAAGACTCCGCTGTTTTAAAAAATAGAATAGCTGTTGTTTTTAGTCAAATAAACACCAGTATATTCCATTATAAAAGGATTAAACCCAATCCTTAATTGTGTGCTTGACAACGTAATTACATTCTCACTTCAAGCAGAGTCGGTTTGTAAAGCAGAAAGTATTTTTTTTTAACCTTCCAAGATTATTCAGGTGAAATTGTTCAATTTAATTCTTTAATAATGCCTTGTATTTAAACAGTTTGTTTAAATATAGCAAGAAGCCTTTCATGACTTGTGTTGTAACATGTAAACCTTTCTGTGATGAGGCAAATGTATGAAGTGCTATTTACAGAGCATTAGTGGTCAGGAAAAACAAGAACATAAGGTAGTCTAAATCTAGAAAAAGAACATCTTCATATGTCCCCCCACCCCAAGAGGATGTTGCAGGTTGTATTGCATTCATATTTGGTACAAAGACTAGGAATTTTGGAAAGCAGATGCCTTTGAAATAAATAGGAAAAAAAATATACCTCATCTTAGGTTCTGATGTTCTAGCTATGTGTTTTCCCAAATTCTATTTTCTGGTCCCGTCCCCCCCCCCTTCCAGTTTGTGTCCAGGCTTTGCAAATGACAGGCAAGCTGAATTCTGACCTACCACCCCTGTTCCCTCTAAGCTGTGCGCATGTGCACGTGCACACAGGTTGTGAAACCTGCACACACAACAAAATAAAGCCATGCACAAAAAATTCAACGGTACTAATATTAGCGCACACAAAGGAATTATTTTGTGCACACCCAAGAAATTTTTTGCACACGCAGCCTACAAAACATAAGAGGGAACATTGCCTACTTCACGTCAGGCCTATGGTTGAACTTCCCTGAAAAGGGCTAATATTGTTCCTCAGCACTGGGGCAGAGAGCTCTCAGAGGTGTTTTTGAATGGAACTGGAAAGCTGGACAAGCTTTTCAAAAACCCTGGCTAGTAGTACTTGTTGTTTAGATGCTGTACTCTACCTGCAGTGATATTAGAACACTGATACTCACTGGTGAATGGATGGTACAGGTACCTTGGTGTGCCCAACCTGTACAGGCTATGAATTGGTTACAGCCCCATCGCTCAGGAGCTGCTTCTTGGTAGCTCAAGAGGTAGCAGTGCACCCTTCTAGATCTGGAGAAGCCCTAGTTCAGTCCCTGGTGTGTTGGTTCACTTGGTGGCCATCACCACCACTGTGGTGAACATTGACTTGAGGAGTAACAGAACAGAAGGACGGATCAGTCCCAAAAATCTACTTGTGGTCATTCCAGGGGAAATGTGATTCAGCATAGCTGCTGCATCTGCTGGTTTCCCATTTTGTTAGGGGACAGAAGAATGTGGATTAACCATCTTTATGTTACTCTGTCTCTTAATTCAAGTCAGTGAGCCCTTAATTGATTTATACCAACTAAGCATCTGGCCCCATGTCTTGACAGAATAGTGCAGCTACCAGAATAATGTCATGTCTGTGTGCTATCATAAGGTGAGCCAAGCTGCAGAGTAAAATGCTCATTGTGCAGTTCTTGGCTATGTTAGCATGCAGTGTTTCACCGTGCTACGTCTGTTACTGTGATTTCCACTAGCATTATTTGTTACAGGGCAACTCTTGGAGGTCAGATTACACGCTAGATGTTGGTGATTAATGGTGGGTAGGTGTGTACACATCAGTTCAGGCATCTGAGCGTACCTGTTGCCATCTCATGCTTTTTTTAGGGTGAGTTTTTTGCAACATTCGGTAGCCATGTTCAAGATGCAGCTCCTGGGGTCAGGTGATTTCAGGTTGCTTTTATTTTTGTAAGTGGAAGTTTCTGTTCCCTATGCTTGCAGAAAGAAGCTTGCAAATTTGGACTGTGCGCTTACAAAAGGTGCTACGTCAGGGGTGGACAAAATAGGCTCAAAGCTAGGTGCCAGCAGTTTTACTTCTGGCTGCCAGAAGACACTCCTCCATTGCATTTCTGCATTGGAGCTGGGTGACAGATAACTAAAACTAGTTGCTATGGCAATCAAAAACCTAGATTCTTGAGGCCTGTGCCAAGTAGCAGGCAAATAGAAAGGACCCTAATGTTTTTCTTAAGATTTTCTTTCTTGTTTTTGGGAGGAGAGCTCTGACATGATTTTTGAATGAGTGAGGTTGGCTCTAATGTTACAAGCTCAATATTTTCAAGTGTTCCTCTTCCAAACTTGTCCAGGAGTACAGTGATCTTTTGAAATGTTGCACACTGCAACTAATAGGCTACATTTTCCATTTCATGCATCTGATGAAGTGGGATTGTGTCCATGAAAGCTTATGCGATGCATCAATTTGTTACACTTTAAAAGTGCTGCAGGGCTCCTTGTTTATTTTTCCAAAGAGAGTGGGTTTTTTTCTGGGACGCTTGGTTAAAAATCAGAAAAGGCGTCTTTAAAGTCAAGCAGCTAATTTTCCTCTCTTATGCTAGTGCAGTTTCATTGAGTCCTGTGGGGCTCCATTGAGAGAGAAATCAAGCCCATGCAGTTTTCAAAATGCATCTGGTGTGGTGTCAGTTTTACTGGAGTAGCATATGGGGCAGTAATTGAGTATCAAAGCAGCATTGTGCAAAGCACTGAATGTGTGCAACTTTAATTCATATTAACATGACTTGGTGTGTAGAAATTCCACATTCATTTTGCCTGCCTTTTGAGAAGTACCTTTTCAGTGGGAAAATAGTGTATGTAATAACATACAAATTAATTTGTGATGTACCTATCTTAGGAAGGCAGGGGAGTGGTTAACTGGGGCCTATTGAGTTGCTGTGCTGTATGGGAATCTGCTGGTAACAAGCTGTTTTAATTGTTTTTCTCACCTTTGCACAATGTGAGGAGCCACGTTACCACTGAGTTGATGTGTTATGCCAAGCCTACTGTTGAAACTTTTACCAGAACAGTGACGTCAATTAGAGATGTAACTTTTATTAATTTTTAATGACCTTTCTGTACTGGGAAAAGCTCTAGTGAAGAGGCAATTTTATGTTATAATAGTGTTTTTGCTGATTTTGCTCACTGAATGGGCGTAAGGTAATGTAGGCTTGGAAGATTTAGATTTTCATCAGTAAATATTGATAAAGGTTGATATCACTGTACACATGCCAACTGTGAGGATTGAAATTTGCAGACAGGCAGTGCTAGGAAAATGCATGTTGAGAACTTATTAGGTTTGATTTACAGCTATTCCCTTTGTATATTTTGACATGTAAGGCTGTTTTAATGGCTTTAGTTTAGCTTGAATCTATGTTGGCTCTAATGTTCTGACTCCCCCTGCCCATAATTTCCTGCAACTGTGACAATTTAAATGGTTAAAATGTGGATATTCATTGAAATGGTCTATAAAAATTCCATTCAGCAGAGTCCTGTTGTGCTGACAAAAGCACTCTTGTGCCTGTTTGAAATGCAAAAGTCTTTGGAGGGTTTGCTGGTGTAGCTGAGGTAAGGTGTACTCAACAGCTGAGGCACAATTGACAGCACAGGCACATGTTGGCAGGCAGACTTTGCTGGAGGTGAAAATGGCTGTGTGGCTGCTCCCATTAGAAACCCATGTGTGGTGCCAACCTGGGTTCCTGTTTGGTCATCTACCCTGAGGAGCTGCCCACAGTACCCTACTCATCGTTAAGTGCCAGCTGGAGCAAATCTAGTGTGTGTGTATCTAGCCATGCTGGAGTTACACCTCCCAGTTGTAATGTAGACACACAACTTTCCCCCAAAAGCTTTTCTAGCTTAGACCTGGCCCAGGGGGTGGGGGTCGTTGGGTTGGAGCCTGTCTCAAGGAGAACAGAGTGGATTTGTTCACACTTCATTGGCAGCTAATCTAGTGTTTGGGGCTTCTTTAAAAGATGTGGAATGCTTGTAAGAAATGTCTCCTTGCTTGGAGAAAGGGATTGCTGGGTTTTGTTTGGAAGAGTTTAGCATTAACTTTTTTTGTGGACACTTTCTCGTGACATGGTTATGGGGGGAGGCTGTCCTGGGGGGGGGGAGGGCTTTCCACTCTGACTGGTTGGCTTAATGTTTTATTTGTATATGATTATTTTTGCTGCTTCATGGGCATCATTTATTGCTGAAAGGCCAATGAATTGAGGCACCCAGGAACATCTTTTACTGTTCAAAGCTGTTGATTTGGAATCTAGTGCTGAAAACTTATAAGCTTGTTTACAAAGTTATTTGAAGTCTGCTTTATGTTTTGATGCATGACATGCAGCATCACCTGTATCCTTGGTGAGTGTAGTGCTTGAGAATGGTTAGCCAAAGGCAATCTTACATTGCAAAATATGGCAGATAAACAGGAGGCTAGGTGGGTGAGATACTTTATTGGGTACTCTTCTGCAGGTCTCGGTGAACATAGTTATGGGTTGCTCTCTTTCACATAATTTTGATAGAAGGATACAGATTGGAAAATAAAGTTATAGCTATATTTTATGTGTTTTTAAATATGGATTTGAGGTTTAAAGTTATTTTTTTGTGTGTCTGCATCTGTAGCCTCTCTAGTCTATATAGAAACTTACCTGGATTGCATGGACAACAAGATCTGTCAATCTGAAATTTTCAACAGGAGGACTCTCTGGGCTATATAACAAGGGTGGCCAAACTTATGGAACTCAAGAGCCACACAAGTTGATTATTAACCTTCGAGAGCCGCACTGAGGCATATAGCCACATACTTTTACCTACTCCAAAATTACTAAGTTTAAAATTCATTGCACACTTTAATTTTATCATAAAAAGAGCACAAATATTGGTCCTATAATGTCAGATTCTAATAATTGCTTAAGGTTGCCATGAAAACTAGGCCTATACAGTAAAAACTTAGCTGTTGCTCGATGTAGAAGCCTGCAGGCTAGTGGTGAGTTTTTTAAAATCCCAACCATGGCGCGCTTCTCCCCACTGTCCCGACCCCCTCCTGAACTCCCAGGCTGGGGCTGCTTTCCTAAATTGATTTGCTGACATTCTTCTGGGACCCACAGTTTTTCATTCAAGAGCCACATGTGGCTCCCGAGTCGCAGTTTGGCCATGCCTGCTATATAACTTTCTTGAGCCTTTTAAGTTATTTCCTTCCCGTCCTCTTTATGGTTTCAGACCATCCTTGTTCTGTTGAATGACACTCTGGGTTCTGGCGTTCTTTAAACAGGGACATCTCTACCATAAAATTAAACAGTATGTTCTGGCTGACTCAAAATATCTGTGTTTCAGCAGTGTCCTTTACTGTGTAGTATGTCTTCATTAAACTGGGATGTTCCCTTTAGTGATGTCATGTAGTCAAATGCATGTTGCAGAGTGACCTGTTATTGCCCCTGTGTATTCCCCAGGCCATAAAATATGTCAAAACCCTGATAGTGTAAACACAGTGGTTCTCATTTTCCCCACACCCATGTTAGCTTGTTGACCCTTCTTGACTCAAAATTAGAGCCAGGATTGGGAAGGAAACAGTTGGAAGACAGTTTGTGTGACCTTATCTGATGAGCTGTGGAAGTCTGTGTGTAGAAAGTGCAGACAGAAACTTATGTAATAAAAGGGTGGTGTCAGCAGAATGACACAGTGAACATGCATGTTCATGGCTTGTTCAGATGGAAAATAATTCAGAAGATATTTTTCACTAGCTGTTCTAGTTCACTCACTGACATACCTAGGCAGGTCCCAGAGGCTTCAGCCAACTTGCCTTTAATTTTTTTTTGTTATTGAAATCAGTATTGTCTTTATAACTCTTCCCTGCTACCAAAACAGTTTGTATTCAACTGGTGCTTTGTGAACCACATGCTGGTCAGTTACCAGTATGAGAAACCTCCTAAGTTTAAAGTGCAATATTTCAGGAGAGAACAGCTTTGTTTCTAAATTTATGGGACCTTTTAATACTTATGCCTGTCAGGTGCTTCATATTGCAGGATCACCCTTTAGGACTCCATGCTAAATTGAAGTCAGGGCTTTGTTGCAGGAAGACTAAAAATCAATGTGTGTGTGTTTTTTTTTTTTTTTTTAAATCAGATTAATTCTTTTTTTAAAATGCGATCTGAAATAATATGTCATCTGTGAAGGCTCAATCTTCTGCTAATCCCTTAAAACAGTTACATGAAAAACATACTGAATCAATGAAAATCAAAAAAACATTGAGTTAAAGGTTGCTCTTCTATATGAAGAAAATCTCTATCTTGTGAGGTCAAATTTTATAAAGAGGTAGCATAGGTCTTGTACTTTAAAAGGCTTGGTTGTGTGGTTGTTCTAGAGGTGGTGCTACTGTGTTACAGATTGGCAGTCATCACAGGCGTGGGGACCTGGCTTTGGCTTCAGGAGACATCGTTGTATACCTCATCATCTATGGAGCCCACCTGGTGATCTCACACACCTATTTGAAAGCATCTCCCTAACTAAGATCTAAGGTGTTCAGCTGTCAATTATGAATATTTGACTCCACTCACCATGGAAACATACCGTCCTTCCTTCACAGCAAAAGGATGGACCAAACTGAATGAGAAGATTTCATCTGATTATCATCAACATGTTTTAACAGTTAGCTTGAGCAATGAGTGCACCTTTCTTTAGAAAAAATGAACTACAAATGGAAATGTTGATTAAAATCAATTATTGAAATTGAGGCTTTCCGCTTGGTGCAATTTAAATTGTCATTAAAATTGCCTTGATTGAAGTCAGTCCTCCCTATTTTGCTGTAGCTGTAAACTGGACTTTGATGTCAGTTGATGTGATCAGTTGTCTTTAGACTTGAAATTAGATACAGGTTTCTATGTATCAAAGGAGTGAAGTTCTGAAATAGCTTTCTGCAGGGAACAGGTTTCAAAACTGAGCTTGATAAATTCTTTGAGGGAATGGTATAATTGTACAGCCTAATTTAGCAGGTGATTCATCTTTGGCTCCTGGTGGTAGCTAGGCTGATGGAAGGATTGATGGGATGGGTTCTCAGCCATTACAGAGAATTCTTTTTTGAGTGTCTGAGTCTTGCCCACATGCTCAGGATTTATCTGATTGCCATATTTGGGATCAGGAAGGAATTATCCCCCAAGGCAGATTGTCAAAGGCTCTGGGTTTTTTTCATCTTCCTCTGTAGTATGAGGCATGACTCAATTTCTGGTGGATTTTCAGTACTTTAAAGCCTTTAAATCATGATTTGTGGGCTTTAATAACTTTGTTGTGGGTAGAGCCCTGTGTGAATGCAAACATGTAGATGTGTGTCCAGTCTGCATCCCCAAGAAATGGTCCATGGATATCCACATTGCATCTCTGGCTGCACAGAACTCTAGTTGTAGGTTGGAGTTTTGCTGCAGGAGTGGTAACCTGGGTAAGGTTCTGTGGCCTGCATTGGGCAGGTCAAACTACCATATTGGTGCCTTCTGGTCTATGAGTCTGAGTTTTCACCTTGACAATGAATTAGTTATTCTTTCTGGTGTACTAAAAGATACATTCAGACATTAGACTGAAAAACTCCTTGCAAGCTATTACACTGAATTTTGGCAGTTTGGAGTGGGTGGATATTGCCAAGTTGGCCGCACGAATAAAGATAATCTATTTCAGTGATGAGTTCAAGTCCTGTGTTAATGGGAGAAGTTTAACATTTTCACTGTTCTAAATTCCCATCTGGTGTTCAAGCATTCACATACAGCTAGGAGAAAAGAGTATAAACTAGCTCCTGTGGATGGAGAGCTGTAAGAGCTATAATTAAACAAAACAATACTTTATTCCTGCAACTGATCCTGCTTTCAGAAAACAGCAACTAGCTTAAGGAAAACAAAAGTCAGCCTTGCCAAAAATATTTCCTCACATTCATGGCATTTCCTCTCTTTCTTTTTCTTCTCACCACTCTTTTCCCCCAGTCAATAGCATCCAGACTATAGTGTTTAAAAACTGGAATCAGATCAGTAATATCCAGGGTGGGGCTGGCTCCAAAATAAATGCTCCGTGTTCTCTAGCTGGAGATCAGTACACACCTGGGGAAGTAAGAAAACAAATTGATGGAGCCAGACTAGTACCCCGAAGTCATCTGCTGTAGGAGAGGCCCAAAAAAGAAAACAATAGAAACACTAGTCAGCACGTACAACCCTCAAGTCAGACCTCTACAACAGATCATTAAGGACCTACAGCCTATTCTAAAAGATGATCCCTCGCTCTCTCAAGGCAGCGAGACAGGCCTCTCCTTGCGTACAGACAGCCACCCAACCTTATATAGATACTCACCAGTGACTACAGATCTAACAGAAACATTAAAACAGGCACACACCCCTGCAACAAACCATGTTGCCAACTTTGCCCACATATCTGCACAAAAGATACCATCATAGGTCCTAATCAAGCCAGCTACTCCATCAAAGGCTCATTTGCCTGTTCAACTACTAATGTGATTTATGCCATCATGTGCCAGAAATGCCCCAACACCTTATACATTGGACAAACAGGACAATCCCTGGGCAAAAGAATAAATGAACACAAAACTGACATCAGAAATCACAAAACAGAAAAAACAGTTGTTGAGCACATCCATCTTTCTAATCACTTTATTAGGCTATGTCTACACATAACCCGTTATTTCGAAATACGTTATTTTGAAATCAATGTTATTTTGAAATAACCGGAATCGAAATAACGACAAATCCAGGCGAAATAAGGGGAAAAGCTGGAAGTGAAATAGCATGTCCACACAGTGGACTTGCTATTTCGCTTGAGTGTAAGGGCACCGTGGGAGGCGTGGCAACATGGCCACCTCCCTGGGCCGTGTCGGCAGCCATGTTGGTAGCCAATCCTATAGAAGCTGGCCCTGACCTTGCTTCCCTGTCCGTTCTGGCTAGCAGGACTCTGCAAGCAACAGGGATGGACGCTGCCCGGCTGCCTAGCCTGCGCCATGTGGCCACTAGGCCCGCTGTGCGTCTGCAGAGCATTCTCCTGTTGGGGAATTCTCTGCTTGGGGACCCAGATGCTGCTCAGGGTTTGTCTCAGGTTGCCAGCACTCTGGGCCTCAGGGCTGCCCTTGTTCCCCTGCCCCTGTCTGTTCCTCGCCAGGTCTGGGCCCAGGAGACCAGCACGTATTGGTGGGAGCGGGTAGTGCTCCAAACTTGGGATGACGACCAGTGGAGGCGCAATTTCTGAATGACCAGGGCCAGCTTTGACCACCCGGTAACAGAACTGACCCCGCTGCTGCACTGCAGGGACAGCGCCATGTGTCCGGCTATCCCCGTGAACAAAAGAGTGGTCATAGCCATGTGGAAGATGGCCACCCCGGAGTCCTAGAGATCTGTGGCGCACCTCTTTGGGGTTGGCAGGGCCAGCATCGGCATCATCCTGATCCAGGTCACCAGGGCCATTAACAGGATCCTGCTGCGGTGCCTCATCACACAGGGGGAGCTGCAAGCCACCATGGATGGCATGGCGACCCTGGGATTCCCGAAATGCATGGGATCCTGGATGCCAGGCACATCCCTGTGAGGGCCCCGGACCACTGAGCGGCAGAGTACTGCAATAGGAAGGGGTACCACTCTATCATCGTGCAGGCCTTTGTGGACTACTGGGGGCTTTTCCAGAACTGCTATGTGGGTTGGCCAGGGAGGGCTCATGATGCCCGCATACTCCGGAACTTGGCCCTGTACCAGGGCATGGAGGCGGGGACCTTCCCCCCCCTCCCCCCATAACATCAACGTTGGGGGAGTGAGGCCTATTCCCTCCACTCGTGGCTGATGCACCCCTACACAGGGCCCCTCGATCCTTGCCGCCAGCTTTTTAACCGGCATCTGAACTGCTGCCGCCAGGTGATTGAGCGGGCCTTTGGACAGCTTAAGGCCTGCTGGAGGTGCCTCCTTCCCGCCTCCACCTTGGAGAGGAGATAGCGACGAAGGTCATCAGCGCATGCATGGCCCTGCATAATTATTGCGAACTGTGGGGCGAGCCCATTGCAGCTGCCTGGGAGGCTGAGGCCCAGCGCATCGGGGGCCAGTATGAGCAGCTCGCACCTGTGCCCCCATGGGAGCGGGCCTCCAGAAGGGCCGTCACTGTACCGGAGGTGCTCACGGACAGCTTTGCCACTGAGGAGGACCTCTGAAGGCCAGGCCTGCCCCACCACACACCATCCTCCTACCACAGCCAGCCTCCACCCATCCACTTGCACTGTGCAGCACAACCAATAAAGCAAGACACATGCACCAGTAACGTGTGTTAACATATTTATTTTAACAGACCAGAGGGGTTGGGGGAAGGAAGGACTGGAGAGGGTTAGGAGATGGGGTTGGGGCAGGGGTCGCTGGGGGTTGGGGCTGCAACTGGGAGATGGGGGTCACTGGAAGGAGGGTCTGGCACAGCCCTGCCCAGGACCACCCTGGGTGCGGGGTCACCATGGAGGGCCGCGCTGCGGGCGTGCTCTGCCAGCTGCCAGTAGGCCGGTATTATTGGCGAGGCGGCACAGACTGGCGGCCACATCCTCCACGGCTGTGCCGAGCTGGTCCATGGCCACAGCCTGGTGCTCCATGGCCACGGTCTGGTGTTCAAATGCAGCCACCAGGCAGTCATCGGTGGTGGCCCCGGCGGAGCAGCTGGAGGATGGCATCTTGCCGGGCAACATGCTGTTGCCGCCAGGCCTGGGCGGATGCCTCAGCCCAAGTCCTCCAGTCTGGCGAGGACTTTACCCCATGTCCAGGGGCCCCTCCTCCTCCTCCTCCGTCTCGGTCTGGGGCTGCCGGGTGGGCTCCACGCCCGCTGGCTACTGGTGGCACAAACTACTGGAAGGAAGCATCAAACAGGGTTGGAGCCTGCTGCCTGCTGGCCTTGCCTGTGTGCAGCTTGTCTGCAGCACACAGCTCCGCCCTCACTGTCAGCAGGAATCCAGACCTGGGTCCTGTGGGATATTGCCCCAGAGGGATGCATGGCCTAGTGGTTCCCACAATGTGAGCTGGACTCACCCAGAAGAGTTGCTCTGGGGAGTCTCCCAAGGCCACTTCCCAATAGTCTGCTCTGCATGCTGTGCACCCTGCCCAGGATGCAGCTGCATGTGTCACACCCATCCAGGGTTACCCCATCCAGGGTTACCCCAACCCCGGCCACATGTCTCCCGGGTACCTGTGCCCATGGGCCCTGTGCCCCGGCCCTGTGCTCTGCTTGTCCCTGTCCTGGACACCCTAGCTGCCTGTGACCTAGGCAGACCTAGCCCTGCCTGCTTGTATGGGGCATGGAGACTCACCGACAGGGGCTCCGGATGTCCACCGGGATGTCCCGTCATCAGTCTCAGAGTCCCCCGGGGTTGTTGTCACAGCAGGCTGCTCCTTCTCCTCCTCGTTGGCACTGCCCTGGGTGAGGGGGATCAGCTCTGGGGTCCCTGCTTCCGCCTCTGGTGGTGGTGGCTGGTCCACAGGCTCCCCGACATCCAGGGATGCCTCAGGACTGCTGTCCGGTCCTTCTGGGGCTGAGGAGGTGCTGGGGTGGTGCCCGGTGTCCATGGCCCGGGCTGGCAGGCCACTGGGCTCAGCCCCCAGGAAGGCATGCAGCTCCTCGTGGAAGGGGAAGGTGTTACCTGCCCCCTGGAGCTCGCATGCCTCCCTGGTGCAGGCGTGGTCCTGCCTCAGGGCCTTGATTTTGGAGCGAACCTGTTCGGTGATGCACTCCTGGCCCTGAGCAGACAACTCCGCTGCGATGTCTGCATACACTGCCCGGTTCCGGTGGCTAGCCCGAAACCGGGCGAGGATGTCCTGCTTGCTCCAGATGGTGAGGAGCAGGTGGACCTCCTCATTGGTCCAGATGGGGCCACGCCGTCTGCTGTCAGCAGCTCCTGACCTATGTGCTGACATGCCTGCAGAGGCCTCTCAGCACGCTGCGGGGCAGAGCACTTGCTTCTTCCCGTGGGCACTGTGCACCCACGGGAAGAAGGTCAAAATGCGTTATTTCAAAATAACACGTCTAAACAGTGTTATTTCAAAGCAACCGTTTCGAAATAACGGCCATTCCGAAACAATCGGGGTTTAACCTGTTTCAAAACGGCGGTTCTTATTTCAAAAGGATGGGATCCGTCCTTTTTAAATAAGAAAATGTCATGTAGACCTAATTTCTTTTGTTTCGAAATAACCAGTGTTATTTTGAAATAAAAGTACTGTGTAGACATAGCCTAAATGATTTGTTAATGGCCGTACTCAGGAATGTCTGTAGGACATCAAAACTTCAGAAAGAAACAGCTGAATTGGAATTAATATGCAAATTAGATTGCGTGAAAGCAGGATTAAATTGAGACTATGGGTTCTCTTCCCATTACAACAGGTAATTTGACTTCAGCCCTCCCAGGGTTTGAACCTTAACAACTGCTCTGATTTGCTGTTACTGTATGACCTGATCCCATCTTTTACATTCCCTTGCAGTTATTTTTATTCCATTCTGTAAGCTCCCCCATCTTTGAAGCATCTGACTAAGTGGGATTTGCTTCCACGAAAGCTCATGGGAAAAATAAATGTTAGTCTTTAAGTGCCACGGGACTTCTTGGATTTTTTTTTTTTTTTTTTTTTGCTGGCCTAGACTAACATGGCTGCCCTTTTGGAATCTGAACTTTTAGCAGTTACTGAATTGTTCCCTTTACCCACAAACATTAAAAAAAAACAAACCAAAAAACTTTTTCCCTTCTCACAAAGGGCTTGCAATCAGGAATTTTCTGTGTGCGGTGCCAGCTATAAGCTAATTTGAAGCCTGTAATAAAGTGTGGAAGATGAACCCAGTCTGTAAATAATTGTTTACAACCTGCCACTCTTGAGAAGAAACAAAAAAACATGCATGCAACTTTACTTTTCCCATCAGATATTTGGAATGATGGTATATTCTTATTTGTAGATTTGTCTGCCTTCAGAAGATACCATGCCAGGAAATTGTATTTGCTGTCATGTTAATCTACCAAGCTCTGGATTAATGAGGGAGTAGGATGTATTTTTAAAACGCATTGACTAACATGTTTTAGTTTAGGGTTGACTTCCGTCACCTAACATGTTTAAAATGCAGTTTGATCCACATCACAGTATTCTTAAACCATGCACCTGTTTTATGCTAGCCTAAGCAAGCCCTTGAGGATTGTTACAGTCAGTCGAAAGCAGATTCAGGCACAACAGTCTGATGTAGATGACGTGTCTGGGGGTTGTGTATTTTGGAAGGGAGTAGGCATGGTGATATGGAAAAAGCCGAGAAAAAAACATAAGTGAGACTGAAAAATTGGTGCTCCAACCAAATCATTGATTTTTGTTAATTAAAAAAAAAATAATCTTTTGCTACAAAAGCCTGTTGAAGAAAAGTTTGGTTTGTGATCACCTTTCCTGCCTCTCCCTCCATATGGGCAAGGTAGCCTCTGAAGTACTGTCTTTTGGGCCTGATTTTGGGGGCATTCCAGTAAAGCTTTGCATTGATTCTCATTTCTTCTCCAGAAGGCGTTTTTAAGAGGTTAATGCTTGAGAGAGACAGTGATCAACATCTCTGTTCTCTGAAGTGGTCTCTCTCCTGCTGTACTTCATGGTGTGCCATGACAGGCGAATGTTGGTGTATAATGCATGTTGAGAGGTGATGATGGATCACACCTCTAGCTGGGATGAGTGGATCCTAGCTCTTTCACCAATCTGTGAAGCTACTCTGACTGGTCCTCACTCCTCTCAGCAAAGGTCTGACCCAGAGCACACCCAAGGCTGTAAGAATCTTTCCATATACTCTAGTGAGTTTTAGATCAGACATGCTTGTGTATTCTGCTTCAATCCTACTCTAGTGGTTCTTGTTACAGTGTTTGGGAAAACTGGCTGTAACATTTTTTGTGGTGGGACTCTTGGATAGCCGTATTCCAGTTTCCTTGGGGTTGGGAAAGGCTGGGTGCCAAGGCCCCGCTCCTCTTGGCAGCTGATGAGGTTGAATTCTTGGCATTGTGTTTCCCAGTGCTAGTTTTCAGGTTTGTCCCTCTCCTAGCCATTTTTCACTCTGCAGGAAGCAGTGTTCTTGCCAGACAGAGTAGAAAGGGGCCAGGCACGGAGTGGAGGCAGAAAATACATCTCACTGAGAATACTACATACAGTGGGGATCCGTTAACGCACGGGTGTCAGGGGACAAGCCGCTGTGACCGCACGTGAAATGGAACCAATGTTGCATTTAAGCTGCGCATGCGCAGCAACAAGCACTGACTGGTGCACAGATCATTGCTGGCAGCGTAGAGCCAGCATCCAGGGACCCTAGCCAAGTGTGACACATCTTTCCATAATGCTCATGAAAAGAAAAAGGCAGTGCTCATAAGGCTCACTCCACATGGTTTTCCGTTCGCTGACCAACTTCCGGTTGTAGGCACCGCGCCTTACTGAGTCCCGTGCTTTACCTTGTTGGCTTCGGGAGACATGATCAGAGCGCGCGTTAAGTGGAACTTTGCACAAATGGTTCATGTGCTAACAGGTCCCTGCTATACATGTGTTTTAATGTTTGTAATGAATACACACGGATCAGCCATATACATAGAGTATAATTGGCCAGGCAGAAAATTATTTGCTTAGTTTGCCCTTAAAAAGTTCTGACATTCTCCTCCTCCAAAGCAAAGCTGATATTACCTTGGTTCCTCTAGCACTATTACAGATTTTTGGAAAAACCTTAACCCTTATCGACAAATGAACTTGACCTGGCTTTGACTGGGTTTGTTCCAAGCCAGTGCAGGTCCTTCAGTGGATGTGCTCATTCCTAGTGTAGCTGAAACCTGTGCTCTTCTAAACTGAAATAAGCTGACCTGAAACCACAATAAGTGACCACACTTTTTTTCATCAGTTCAACTAAATTGGTTAAAAATTACATCTGTCATTAAACTGGTACAACTTTCTTGTGTAGATGAGGCCCAACTAAGGCTCATTGTTTAAATCTTAGGTGAGGATTCCCAGGCATGAGAGAGATTGTGAATGTCTCATTTATTTTTTCCACCTATTTAGTCCCACCTTTTGGTGATTTCCTTCATTGGGACTGGGCCACCTTCCTAAACTTGTTCTAGATTTTCTGCTGCTTCTCAGGGCATGGATGAGGACAGCCCAATGAGAGACTGTTCTGAAATCTGAGCTGTTGAGGAACTGCCTTGAAATCAGAAGAACTCCAAATCTATTTACAAAGAACTTTTAATCTTTTTGGAAAAGGTATCTTGGAAAAGCAAAAGCCTAACTCTGTGTGTATGCTTACTATCTTTGAGAAGGTCTCCTTTTTGTTTTCATCACAGCAGCCCTGCCCCTAGCAGAAACTCTCCAACGCCTGTGAACGGCACTCGGGGCTAGATGGTGACAAAATCAATGCTGTCAGATCGACCTTCTGTGAAGACTGCCTCAGTCAATTGGGAATCCCCTCTCTGAACACCACCCTGGCCGCTGGGGTAGTGCTGAGTTGAAGGGAGGCCCCTGAGTTCAACTCAGTGCAGTGTATGTGGTGGGCGTAGGGCAGTCGAACAGAGATATGCAAGTTACTTAAAATAACTTGCATGTCTCTGTTCAACTACTGCCAAAAATGGTGGGCTGTGCAGACTTGCCCTCAGTCACGGCTGGACAAGTGACTGTTGAAAGACAAGTATTTGCTTCCCTTGGGAGCTATGTTTCAGCTGCATGGCAGCGCACCTCAAGTATCCAGCTTTGGGGGATATCTTGCTTCAGTGCTTGTTGGCTACAGTGGTCTTAACCACTGCATTGTTCCAAATGCCTATGACGTAGGCACATTGCTCATGGCTTGCCATATTCTGCATTTTTAGACAAGCTCCTTATTTCCCACTCCCCCTCTGCATAATGCAGTTACTGCTTCCCTGTCTTCCAGGACTGAAGTGAGCGTGTAGACCCAGGAATACTTTAGAGACATGCTGCTGCTGCTATAGAGATGGTCAAAATGGGTTTTGTAAGGTGAATGGACCCAGTGGCATGTGTATAGCCTGGGGAGGTGGGAAATGGGATAGTAAACAGGGTGAGGAAGAGAGAGGGTGGTCTACCTCTCAGAGGCACCATTGTGAGCAGTCGAAAGTCAGAGGATGGGGTCAGATGAACACAGATCTGGCTCTGAGGTGGAGTCTCTCTGGCCAGATGTGGAAAATGTGTACTTCTTTTTTGTTGGGGTGGTTTTGGTTTTGAAAATAACCAACACAATTTGAAGGGAAACCAACAACTTCAAATCAAACATGGTTAAAAACCAGGCAAACCTCATCATCCTCTCCCAACTAAAAGGTCCTAGTGATCTAGCTGAGCTCCTGGACACCACGTCTCCATCTTCAAATGTGTGTCTCTTGTAAAGCTGGGTGAGACCTGCACTGGCAAGGGAAATGGACTGCACAAAGGGCTGTCTAGCTTTCAGGAAGAAGAGACTTTGGACAATTGTGGCACTGTTGTTTGGAACATGTAGTGTCTAGGAGCTCTTATTGTGGACCAAAACCCCATTGTTTTGCATACACCCTAGGCGAGGTGGACATGATCCTTCACATTTGTCTTAGAAGCTGTAGCTGTCTCAGGCTTCTTTATGCGGACCAGCCACTAGAAGTGGGGAGAGAGCCACAGTGCATTAGTGTGGGTTGGTTACTTTCTTCCAAAAGGCAGTCAATTTCTAGTATTAGCTGAACATGAGAACAGCTGAGCTGAATTAGATCAGAGGTCTGTCTCTGGTAACCTGACTTCTGTCAGTGGCCAGATGCTTTAGAGGGAATGAGCAAAACAGGGCAAATTGAGTGTCATCCTGCCCTGATTTCTGTCAGGGATATGTTACTGCAGACTCCAGGTGTAGATAGCGTGCCATCTCCACTCCAGCTGCCTAAAGTCAGAAATTACCTCCAAGCAATTGCAGTGTGAAATCAATGAGCTGAAGTAATCGTTCTCATAGTTCACTTTGTTCTTGAGATGTGGTCTGGGCCGTGAAGGGGGACCCATTTAGCTGCTGCTTGTGTTATGCTTTTCGGAAAGATTTTTAAAGAACTGGACCTGAAAGTGAAATGGCTGCAGAAAACAGTGACTCCTATTCAGGCCCAGCTCTTTATTAGTTGTGTCAGTTAGCCAGACAGCCCCTGGAACTCCTGCAGTGCTTGGCTAAACGCTGTGTGACATGGCTGGAGCTATGCTCTTTCGGAATTGGGGGTCACTCACACTTTAGTCTCTTCTACTGTGTGCGCGCTTGGAATGGTGTGTTCCACTAGTGAAGTGATAGACACCAACTCTTTGAAAGTCTTGCTGTTTTTGTTTTCTGTTTACTGGAGCATCTTCTGCTCCAAAGACACCGGCACTCTTACATTTTAACACAGCCAAGCGGGAACCCTTCCCTGGTGATGTGTATCACATGGAGTGATGTTTCAGACAGAGTATATGCCCGATCAAGCTAAAGGAAAATCTATGGCATCTATTTTACATCCTTGCCTTCATGCCTCTATTGCAAGGCAGCAGACGCAGCCTTTAGAGACTGCTGTTAATGGATTAGAAGAGCACTTGCAAGCTCCACTTTGAGCATCTTCCTTTCCCCTCTCCACAGTCCATAACAGAGCTTGTGGCATATAATGAATCTACACAGAGCTCTTTGCAGTGTACTCTGCTCCTTTAATAGACTGTACTGTAAACACATGTCGGCAGGTCTCCAACGGAAAAGCTGAAATCCCTCCAAGTGTAAATTGCCAGCCAGTTCCGTAATAATTGAACATAAACACTAAAAACTGCCACCCAGAATAGCTACGGTTGGTATGTTAACTTTGTCTCTGCACTTTTGGAAGCAAGTGACTTGCACTTTGGCTCTGCTAAGTAGTGCCAGTGTTGTTCTGTCAAAATTATTGTCACTATGTAGCTCTGCCTGTGTCTGGAATTGACAAGTTCCAGAGTGGTCTAGCAGAACCTCATCAGTGCCAGAAATCTACCAGTTTCTGGGTTTTTCTCATTGAGCAGGTGGGACTCCAAAAGTCTTTTGGGGTTGGAGATGTATTAGAACAAAGAACCTTAAATGTCACCTTGAGAAAGAGGTTGGTTAGTGAAACTTGCCCAGCTTTCTGGGCATTCAGCACTTCCCTCTGTTTGGGCTGGAGAGAATCCTGCTCACTTGCATGTGCATTTTCCCTGTCAGGCATAAAGGAGTAGCTTGGTGGCAACTTTAAGATGTGATCACTTGTAGAGTCCATGGTAGATGCTGGAAAGGCAGCGGCTGTTAATAGGAGCCATTGAAACAGGCACAGATTCAGATTCCAGCATGTGAGATGTGACCAGATGTGGCAAGGGAAACCTTGAGCTGGGATGCTTGTGCTCCACAGTGGAAGTGGCACGGTATTTGCATCTTACCTATAGCTGTCAATTCATGTATCGTTCCTGTGGGGGATTGCAATTCCTTGTGTTAATAATTATTCGGGGAGATCCCCTTTTGGTGGACAGTTGGTCAGGTAAAAAGAAAACTTCAGCATGGAAAAATTTGCCATCACCATAAAAGGGTCACTTCTTCTTTTAAACAAGGAGTGCTTCCCGCAGTGAGATGGCTAGGTACGGTCCTGGGCAGATATTTATTTATAGCCCATCAGCACTTTACAACAGGGAGTGTCTATCACTGTTCCTGCATTGATCCTAAATCACTGCTGTAATAAATGTGATTGAAAAAGATATCAGAGCTCACAATTCTTTAAATGCATACTAACAGGAAACTGATCTAAAAGATTGATGGGATCAGTTGGGGGTAGGGGGGTAGGCATCACTTCAGAGCTCTAGAGGCAGCACCCTCCTTTGAAATTGCTCACGTGTTGTTGGTGCTAGACTCAAGTCTGACCATTGATCTAGGGCTTTGTCTACACTCACTTATGCCAGCAAAATTTTTCGTGCTCAGCATGCTGTTTTTTTTTCCCCATACCCTCCAGTGACAGAAGCTTTGCCAGTGTAAGCGTGAGTGTAGACAAACCTTTAGGTAGCGAGGCTTTCCCAGTAGGAATCTAGAAGTATATTTTGTTCTGGAAACATAACACCACTCATCTGTGCATACGGTCTCTTGTTAGAACGTGTGTATGTGTGTGAGAGGGAGAGAATGAGCCATAGTAGAGTGTATGCTGATAAGAAATACCTCATCTGGAGTTGTAGGGTAATAATTAGGGCTTGTTACATGCATGCTTATGCCAAAGGCTATTAGGGTTTCCTTTCTTTTGCAAAGTTTGGGTAATATCTTGCTTTGTTTTTGCAAAGCAGGGAGACAAGTGGTCGTTATCCCACTTGGGAAACTTCTGGTGTTGTTTTTCTTGAACAGGGCTGCCTTCTGATTCACCGCTGGGCTGCACTTCATGCACGTGTCCATTCAGAGCTCTGCTAAGGGTCACTACACAGAGACAGTGAGGTCTAGTGGCAACGGCACTGGATTTGGACACAGCAGACCCACGTTCTGTTCCTGGCTCTGTCACTTGCTTTCAGAAGGACCTTAGGCAAGTCAGTTCACCTTTCTGGGCTGCTGTTTGCCTCCCACCCTCTGTTTATCAGGAATGTCAGCTCTCTAGCACAGGGACTTTCTCTTCATGCATGTACAGGACTGCCGTGTTGACTGAAGCCTTTAGACTACCATAAATAACTGCCTGGTGTGTCCTCCATAGGACAGCTTTGACTTGGTACACATGGGGGGTGACTTTGTTTGTGCCATGAGCATGCCGCATAGTGTTGTGTCCTGAAGTTGGGAGCAGTGCGGTGCGCAACTGGGGGAAGGGCCTGCTAGCCAAAGCAGATGAAAAGGCAGCACTTGGGCTCTGTGTTTTGCTGCAAAACAAGTCATTGTGGAATAAGAAAGGAAGGCCCCTTGGAGCAGAGTGGGGCTACTCCTGTTAAAATTTGTACCTCAAGGCAAGCAAAGTATATGCAGCCTAGCCCTTCTCTCAGAAACTGCCTCTCATATTTATTTGGTCTCTTACTGACCAGGCAGGCAGCAGTATAAAGGGAACTTTATTTTGGCAGTGTACCAGCTTATTCTTTTTATGTGTGTGTTACTTTCCTGTTGGGAGCTATTCATAATGATTCTGTTGGGTAACACTGTTCCCTGTGCTGTCTTCTGCTCTCAGAAGTGTGTGTGTGTGGGGGGGGGGGTTCTGCCCGAGGCATCCTGTAGAAGCAGAGGTTCCTGGTCAGGATGTTGGACACAACATTCTGGGTTGGATAAGTTATTGCTTGCAGAGTAAACTTTTGGGGTGTGGGGAGTGAAAAAGCTCTGAATAAAATTTCTAGCTAGCACTGTGGCTTCTCAAGGGAGCATGTGAAGGCCCACGCTTTCCAAGGTTGCACAGGCAGTGCGTCTCTCACCTGCTGGCATGTAGGAGGGACTTTGACAAAATCAGTTCAAACTGAAGTAAAGTCTGTAACTTTCACAGCAAGTGTTTTTGGTTCTTCTTGGAGGCTGGCTGAAGACATGATCCTGTATTGAACTTGTTGGAGCCATGAGGCTGAGCTGCTTATGCTGGAGTTTACACATGCTGCACCACGTACTTGCCTCCCCAAGACTGGCTCATACCCTATTCTGCCACTAGTCTTGTTTGATGTACCTTGGTTGAGTGTGCTGCTTTGCACCCACAGAAGGGCTGGTTATTGCCTTTGGTGGGACTGTTCCTTTCTCCTTATCCATGACTCTTTCCTTTTGCTGTGGGTCAGAATGTAGGGTTTAGATGTAGATTTTTAAAGCAGCCTGGGCATGGGGCAGGAGACCCAATTTCTTTGTTTGAATGGATGTTGGGAGTCCACAGTCCTTGGACAGAGACATAAGAACTGCCTTCATTTCAGGGCTGGACAAAATTGGCTCACAGCTAGGTGCCAGCAATTTTACTTTGGTCCCTAGAGCGTGCTTCTCCATTAGATTTCCGTGGGGGGGCTAGGTGACAGGCTACTAAAACTGGTCACCATGGTGACCAGAAACATAAATTTGTCAAGGCCTGCTTCAGTCAGTCATTTTTGTTTGCTTCAGCAGCTCACCTTCAACAAGGCCTGGGAAGAAAGCATTTTGAGTGAGTCCATACTCATCCAGTGTGGTGTCTTTCAGGGCAGGTGCTGAGTCAAGAACCATTGTAACCATGCTGTCCTCACCCGCATAGAGTTAACACACGACAAATTCCCCTCTCCTGCCAATTCTCAGCCTCCAGTGAGGTGTAAGCACATCTCACAGACACTGGTCTTGATACTTGCAATGCACCTTGGCCATAGAGTTGGCCCCATCCAACAGACAGTGCTATTGGTAACCGCACCAGAGCGAGGTGGTACTGGCTGTGCAGTGAAATGGCCTAACTTGCCCAGCCAGTGTGTCACTCTGCTGCCTGGTCTCACTCTTCCTTTTAACTTCCTGTGTGTGACACAGCGCCTTGCTGACATAGTGTATCAAGTGCGATTGCATCTGTGCAGGGGTGTTGCTGTCCTGAAAAAAGGCTTGGGCCCTGCTCCCTGCTGCACGGACTGGTCCTGGGGCCTGATTTGGCCTGGGGGTCCAATCTGGGAGCTGGGTTGGACTCCTCCTGCTGACAGCCCAGGCCTCATCTGTCCCCTGCTGCTGCCGGCCAGTGGCTGGTGGTGCGGCCCAGATCTGGCTGCTGCCAGGGCAGGGCTGGAGATGTCAGGGGGCTACAGTCCCTTTGGACTGAGTGGCAATGACACTCCTGCTTCTGTGGCTGCTGTTTTGGGTGAGAGAGATCAGAGGCGTATGTGCAAAAAGCCTTTTTTTTTTCCACTGTGGGGGCTGGGTCTTGGGAGAATTGGAGAGAAACGATGTTCCTAATGTTGGCTCATGTCTCGGAATAAAACCTTGGGATCCATTCCCAAAGCTCATTTGGAGGGAGACCACGCAGTTCAGTTTTCACTGAAATAAAACAGCTTGCCAAGTGACATAAGTGGAAGTTGGAGTAGACCTCCATAGGAGGTAGTTTCATTTTTAGCTCTTGTAACCAGGTGCCCTGATGCAAGTGTAGTGTTATCAGTAATTTAGTTGGGGTTGGCCCTGTTTGGAACAGCAGATAGGACAAGATGACCACCTGAGATCTCGTCCAACCCTAACCTTCTATGATTCCAATGGCTGCAAGAAGACTGCTAGCTCTCCTCCGTGTGATGGGACCACCATGTACCTGCATCTTATAGCTGTCAGCAGAAAAGTTGCTGGGGGAGGATATGGCATGAATACACCCTATTACATCATTGTGTGCTTAAACCCCCCACAGCCTTGGTTTAGTGCAATGTGAGAAAAGAGGAATGTTCCAGTGTGTGTTGAAACCTGATGTTTGTGAACTCTGACCCAGTGTTCTGGATTAAGAGGTTTCTGTGCAAAATGAATCGCTGGCATTGCACCTGTGGAGGGATTTTTGTTTCAGCAGTGACTGTTGCCCTGAATGGCTTGCAGCTGATGGCAGATCTGCTCTGAAGCGAGAAACAAATGTTTGAAAATATAGTATGTAGCTATTCTTGATAAGGTATTGCTCTAGATTTCTAGGCGCGCTGAGCAGTTTGTTTATCCCTATCCATCTCCCTGTTTAAATTCAATATCCCTTTTGGGTGCTTTGTATCTTGCTGACTGTTCAGTTTGAGCCCTTATCTTTTCCAGTGAAGCTGAGGAAGCAGATGAAAGAACCATAATGAATTTGCTATGTCTTTTTAAAGTGTGGTGCAAATGTAAAGCACCACTGATTATTTTTGTTTTAAAGCTTTATTACAAATGCAAAACCTGAAGTAACTGGGGTTTATTGATGATATAATTGTACTCTTTACCAGCTGTGTTTCTCCAAACCTTTGTATTTGTTTAGGTGTGGTAAATCTGGATTGTTGGCTCCCTGAGGAGGAAGCCTAATCAGCAGAAGTCCTAATTGCATCTCTGAGCTGTTCAACTTGCCTTGAGTTTTTTAAATTAAAGTAAGACCCTGATATTTTTTTCTGCAAAGGTGATTGCTGCTTTGAAGTTGGGGCAAGCACAACTGAATATCGGTGTTCAGCTTATGATCTTAGAACTCTGCTCATTTTCTCAAATGAATAATGCAGAAGAAAATGTGTAAAACTTTCAAAAAAAGGTGCCGTAAGGTTTTTATTTTTCTGGTCTGTGCTTTGCCTCTTTGACATGGTCCAAAAAAAAAAAAAAAAAGTCAAGCCTGTAAAACTTGAAATTGCCTTTTTTTGAGATCATCACAAGATGTTCTTTATTCTGAAGTAGTAAAATATTCTACCAGTACATTGACACAGAGTGTGATTACGCTAAGTTATAAATTCAAGAATATTGTGTTGCTGTGAATTCATCCTGTATTTAGGCTTGCTTATTTTTGTATAAATCATGTTAGAAGTAATTTTGGTTTACTGACAGAATGCATGCAGAAATCCTGCTGAATTCCCTTATCTGTTGAACTTCTCTTGAAAACTCAGTTCAATCTGCTGTATCCTAGTGCAAAAAAAATTGAGTGTAAATTTTTTTTATTTTAGGAATGGTTTACGTATAGCTGTGCTGGCCAACTTGCCCAGTGGAGACACAATTTATGCTGTCAAAAGCACTTGAGTAGTAGTATTTATTTGTACTGCAGTAGTGCCTAGGAGTGTAATTATGAATCAGATCCCTACTGCACTAGGTGCTGTACAAACAGATCAAAAAGATGGTTCTTTCCCCAAAACTATAGGATTGGTGTTCACTGGTTCCTTTTCATTTCTGCTCCTGCCGAGTGGGGTGGAGTTACTGTTAAATGGTTAGAAAATGTTAGCTGGCTATTATTTGCCTTCTCACTCTTGATCTTTCAGAGGCCACATTGTCAAGGTTTTCTCTGCAAGTATGAGAGCTAGACCAGTGGTTCTCAACCTGGGGTCTGTGGAGTTACTTCAGGGGTTCCACGGACAGGTTGAGAGCTAGGGCTGGACGCCACTGGGATTTCAGATACCACAGAGACCCAGGCATCCGGCTGGCAGAGAGCTTTCCCGCAGGCTGGGAGTTTTTAAGATTCCCACCCTGAGCATGCTCAGGGAGAGTAGCCTGTGGGGTGGCCAAGTAAGTGGGGGGGAAGGGGCTGGGAGCGGCTGGGGCTGGGGAACCAGTGGAGGGAGTGAAAAGGTCAGGGACAGGGGCTATGGCCATGGCTGCGGTGGCTCCCTGGCAAGGCAGGTCTGTACAGCCAGCAGGGAGCTGCCCCAAGCTGTGCCTGGTAGTTTTTAAATCTCCTGCCCCCTGCTCAGGGTGGGAGCAGCAGCCCAGAGGTTGCTGGGGCCGGCTCTGGTGGCCGCCACCAGGAACTGGCACCCCGGACCTGTGTGCCTGTTCTGATCCGCCTCTGCCGGTCCTCTTACTTGGTGGCTGGAACAAGAGCTGCTGCAGGGGTGGGATGGACATGTAGGTCCTGGGCGCCTATTTCTGGTGGTGGCCCCCAGAGCAGGCCCTGGTAACCCCAGAAGCCGAACCAGCCGAAACTGGGGTAAAGGGAAGGTGGGGGGCTCCTGAGGAGGACAGGGAGTCTGGGGGTGTAGAGATGAGGGGTGTAGGCTGGTGGGGAGACACTGGGTATATTTAAGGGATAAGGAGCAAGGTTAGGCTGGGGGTAAATAGAGGGGAGGAATCAGGAAAGCAGGTGAGGGGGAGGCTGGGAGTATTTGGGGAATGGATTGGGTAGGAGGCGGCTGGGGCTGAAGCTGGCAGGGGGAAGGTGTATGTTTTTAGGGGATGGGGAGGGTGAATAGGGAAGTCTAGGATGGGTCTTCTAGGGGCATGGGGTTGGTTGGGGGAAAGCTGCGGTGGATGTCTCTGGGGTTGGGGTGGGTGGAGAGGTTGGGGTTCATGAAGTGGGGGGTCTTTTGAGGGGCATGGGTTTGATTGGGGAAGGCTGTGGTGGATGATTGGTGGCCTGGGGTTTGTGTCTCTGGTAATGGGGTAAATGGGAGAGATTAGGGTGGGAGTCTCAGGGAGGAATGCGGGTGAGTGAGAGGCTGGAGTGGGAGTTTTTACTGGTATTGGAGTGTGTGGGATTGGGAAGGCTCAGGTGGATGGGGCTGGGCATGGGAGGTTATTGTGGGTGTAAATGCAGGTAATGGGGTTGGGGGAGCCTGGTGTGGATATCTCAGGGCAGATGGGAGTGGGTGGCAGAGGCTAGTGTGGGTGTTTGGGAATGGGATCAGTAGGGGGCTGCAATGGATGAATCAGGGGCTTGGAGTGGGCAGAGGAGTCTGGGGTGGGTGTCTGAATGGATGGTGGTGGGCAGTGGTGGCTGGGGGAGCAAGCAGCAGGGCTGGGGAGGGGTTGGGGGCAGCAGCAGAGGCCGGATCTGGCTCCCTGCCACCTCTGGGCCTGGATCGGGCCCTTGGTCAGGGGAGGGTGCATTTTTGAGCTGCTTGCCCCAGGGGTCATAATTTGTAGTTATGGCCTTGCCGGCAGGGGGATGGGCTGCTTTGCTCCCAAGCAGGGGGAGGGGGCCATGGCTGTGGCAGCTCGGCTCCCTGGCGGTGTGGGCCAGATTCTGCCTGCATGGGCCAGATTCTGCCCACAGTGGCACTGGCAGCACCACTTCCTCACATATGCAACCAGGGGGACATCAAAGTTTTTAAAAAGGGGTCCCTGGCCTTGAAAAGATTGGGAACCACTGAGCTTGACACTTGACTTAAGAGGAAAAAAAAAAAAAAGAGAGAGAGAGAGAAAAGAGAGTTTCATGTAGTATGTAACTACAGAAGATAGGGCTTTTGAGACACCTAAGAACATGAGACTTGGAGGAAAAGAGTGAGAGCTGAGGGTGTATGGTCTCAGGGTTGGGAAGGTTTGTTTTTTTTGAGAGAGTGAGTTTTGTATTTTCTAAGCAACTTGTATGGGTTTAATTTTTTTTCTAAATACACGTGTCCTGCTTCATTTCAGTTTTGGGATGTAAAACTCTCCTGTATTCCTGGATGTTGCTCTCTTTGGAGAGCTCTATTTAAAATCATTTTTAAAATACTATGTCACCTGCTATGTAGTAGGTATTTTGTATGCAGATAAGTAGCTTCTCTTAAATTGATTGCAAGAGCCCTGAAGTTCTGTGGCCCACTGGTTCAGGTGTCCACCCCAAGCAGGATCTCTAAGGGCTTCTCTAAACACTTACATTGTACTAGTACAGTGGATCCCAGTTCAGGTGTAGTTGTACTGATATCAGCACTCTTACATCATTATCTTTGGCATCTTTTGGTCTTAGAAACCCATGGGTATGGGCCCCAGAGAAGTAGAAAATTTACTTCATTGGTTTTATGTTTGCAGAGACTCACTCTGCTGCATTTGTCACATTTAAAGGTGGGGTTTCAACCTCTTAGGCTCTGCCTTCCACTAGCTGTTTTCTCTTTGAAGTCAGATTGCTTCCTCTTGTAGCTTTGGAGACCTTTCTTGAGCTCTTGTTTCCGAAGAGTGCAGTCCTGAGAGTGATCTTTCCAGTTATCCATATTCCTGTCCATTTCTTTGAGGTCTTGCTTATGCACATTCTTGAAATGCAATTTTGGCCATCCTTTAGGTCTTTTTCCCCCCCAGATGCTGGTTCTTTGTGCAGGGTTTTATTTTAATACGCACCCATAATACATTTGGCACACAGGCCCAAATCAGTAGATGTGCGTTTGTTTAAGGAGTGTTTACGTGATGGGTATATAAGCCCACTGGATTGCTTCAGTTGTTGGTGACTGTCCTTCCAGGAGGGTCCAAGAATTTGAAGAAGACAATACAGCTGTTGAACCTTCTTTTCCTGATGAGAGTATAAGGTCCATGTCTCGCTCTCATATAAAGTAGTACCAACACCTCCACAATGCACATCACCCTTTGTGCTCTGTTACTTTGTTTTGTTGTGCCCTCTTGCTCAGTCTAGATATTATTGTCAGCTTTTCAGATGCAGGTATTGACTTCCTTTTCAAGTGAAGGGTTGACTGCTGTAAAAGACCCTAAATATGTCCACTTGTTCACCATTTAAGGTCATCATTGTTGATGTTGATGGAGGACCTTTCTTCAACTTCTTTCCACATTGTTAGTCTGTTTTAGTTTTATGGCAAGCTTAACATTTGGGAAGGCTTTGGAAAAACTGTCCCTGTGGTTTCAGCAATGGGCTTCTGTTTGGGTTATCACTGCTGCTTCATCAGCAAAAATGAAATGTTGGGTAGGGGACTCCTGAGTCTTGATTTTCAGATCCAAGTCTCGTAAGGTTGAGCTGCTTTTCATCAGGTCTTGTGTGCAAATAGATTCCCTGAGTTGAGAAATTGAAAGCTTCTTTTAATACCCAAAGAGAAGAGCCCGAACAAAGTTGGGACAGTTACTCAGCCTTGCTTGAACCTGGTAGGAATCTGGAAAGCCTCTGGGACTGAACTGTCACTTTGGACTGTGCTGTACATGTTTTCATGGAAGGCCTGAATGATGCTTAAGAATTTGGTGAGACATCCAATATTTTCTAGACTTGAGGCACAAATCGTCCGTTTCTACCAGCAAGGTCAGTGACATTGGTAAACACTATGTAAAGAGGCTTTTTTTTGTTCCTTGTCTTTCTCTTATACTTGTCTCAGTAAGATGATCATATCAATAGTAAATCTTTCAGCTCTGAAGTTGTGCTGTGATTCAGATTAAACTCCATCTGCCAAGATCTGATGTCTGTTCAGGACAGCTCAGGCAACTTTCCCATGATGTTAAGAAGGGAAATGTCACAATAGTTGCTTCTGTTGCCTTTGTTTTTATAGAGTGATGATGTCGGCGCTTCTCATTTCCTGTGATGCTTCACCACCTTTCCATCACAGACAGAGCAACCTGTAAAGGTGTTGCAGTAGGATAGATTTTCTGCATTTTATGACATCTGATAGCACATAGTCTTTTCTGGAGGTCTTTCCATTGGAAAAGTCATCTTCGGCAAAGCTGAGCTTCTTAACATTGTAAAGTTAGTTTGTATCTGGCAAGCTTTCAATTATATTGATGACTGCGTTCGTAATGATATTTTTCACAAGCGTAGAGCTCAAAATAGTGATCTACCCAGTGATCCATCAGGATATAGAAACAGGAATAAGCTATACTAATACTCGGTACATTTAGTATACTCATGTCCACACCAGCGGTTTTTTATTTGTATAAATATAGATCCATGAGGAAAATAGTGCACCCATAATTGATACAAGTACAAAATCAGTGTGCAGGCTGGGCCTTAGAGTTTGATTCTGCAGATGTTTGTGCACCTGCATAGTTTTGATGTAGCTAGTTGCGGGAGTAAAACTGTATATGAGTTAATATAATGTTGGGGCCTGAGCAATGATCATTTGATTAGGGAGTCTATGTCATTGCTGCTGAAGTAAATTCCATATTCTGCTTTATTCTTTATACCCGTATAGATGCAACAGGTTGTGCCCCTTCCAACAACATGGAATTTAAAGAGAAGAGGGTCTTTGCCTCCTTTTTGGAGAGAAGAGAGGTCTCACCTTGTGGCATGCAAAAGTAACTCTCATGCCATGGTGGGTATCAGGACTGCACTACTGTACTGCAGTGCTTTACAAACTTTTTTCCTTGGGACTGAGTCTTAAAAAATAAATAAATAAATAAATAAATAAAATCCCCATCTTCCAACAACTAGATCAGCAGTATCAAAGTAGTGGGCCACGTGTGGCTCCTAAAGTTACTTCCTGTGGCCCTCAATGACACAGTTGTTATCAATATTTATTTGCAATATCGTTGTATGAAAAGGTTTCAGCGGTGTGGCTCTTGGGTTAGCATACTAGTCCTCATACGACCCTCCTGGTTATTTCAGTTTTAAGACCCCTGGCCTAAAGCACCACTAAAACCTTTTCATACAATGATATTGCAAATATTGATAATGATAGTGTAAATAGCTTTAGGAGCCACATGTGGCTGCAGGCTGCAAGTTTGAGATCCCTGCTTTAGGCTGTTGGGGGGAGTTCCAGGCCCCTGCCAACATAGCTGTCAGTGTAATTTATGTCGATCTAGAGGGGTGAAAGGGTTATTCACCCCCCTGAGCGACGTAAGTTATATCAGCATAGGCTGTAGTGTACATGCAGCCTTAGCTGATTTTGCTTCACTTTCCCTGTAGTGAGCTTTTTGAAAGTAGGCTTGTGTCTCTTTTTAAATGAGACGGCCTGGCCTGTAAGAAACTTTCAAAGCTCTTGTGTTGTTTCCAGGCCTTGTCAGGTTTGCTGATGAAAAAAGGTGTTGGTGTTTTTCTTTTCCCCTGATAGTGTGCCCCTGTTACTGGTGCTACAGAAGAAACTGTGCAGGTATCCCAGGAGAAACTGGATGGGTAAAGGCCTGTGTGCACTTGGAAATTTACTGATTAAGCTATTCTGGAATAACTCCCTGAGTGCAAGACTTATTTCAGAATAACTTTTGGAACCTTTCCAAAGGTAGAACACTTACTCAGCCAGGAGCAGGTTTAAGATTAAGCAAAATACCCATGTTTAAACTGAAGGCAAACTGTTGGCCCAGGTGTTGGTGCTTGTTTAGCTATATCTGCCTAAAATTACAGCTTAAATTGGACCACTGTGACTTTCTCCTAGAGGCAGGCTTTCGGATGTAGCTGCTGTGGTTTGAATTGTGGAGATCCTCAAGAGATGCCCAAAGCCCTAAGGAAGGAATGAAACCCAGAGGGGATTAAAATTTCTGCTCCTCATGAAAACTGGGAAAGGCAGCCTTAGAGATGCTGCGTATATTGATTTTGTGTCTCTGGAGTTAGTAGTTGAACAATAATATTGAGGTTCACTTGTCATCTGTGGATGTCCTAACAAAGGGACAATTGTCATCAACCCAAATGTGCAAGTAGATAAACTGAGGCACAGATTACCTCAGGCAGAGGCAGGCAACCCCGGCATGAGTATGAACAGTGGCACATGAGCCTGTTTGGAGCAGCATGTGGCACCCTCTGCAGTGCCATAGAAATTACTCTTCCTGCCATCGAAAGCCCTTCCAGGTGGCTTCTTTTGGGGGTGGCTGGGGTGCAGGGGGTACCAACAACGCCCAGGCCCTAGGCATGCTGAGGAAAGCAGCTCCTCTCTGCGGCATGCAGCAACCAAAAGGAGCTGTTCTGGACAGCTTGTTTATGTTGCATCCCTGGGGTCCTCTGAGGGGAGCCACTCTGGGCAGCTTCTTTCCATGGCGCCTCTGAGGATCTGTGTCCCCAGGCACATCACCAAGAGGAGCCATCCTGGGTGGCTTCTTTCCTCAAGCGACTCCTTTCAGAGGCATGACTGGGAAGTAATTTCCATTCTGCTCTGCCCTCAGTTGTTGGTGCCACTGAATTTTAAGGTAGCTGCCACTTCTTTTCAGTGGAGGGGGCCATCAGCACGAGTAGGGAGGAGGGACCAGCATGGGGATTGGCAGAGGTTGCCTACCCATGACCTAGGGGTGTTACATAGTCAGCTCTAAGAGCCTGCAGTCAAAAAAAATAAAATAAAATAAAATAAAAAAAATAAAAGGGGGGGGCAAACTCTTCTGAGTCTGGCTTGTGCCTTCAAACCTTGAACTACCTCTAGTGTTAGAAGGTGATAGAAGGTTTATGAAGATCAGACTCTTTTCTTTTACCTCCTCTCAATCAGATTGGAAACTGGCTGCTCTTATGGCTCCAAGGAAGTCTCATGCTGGTCAAGCTCTGGCTGAGAACGGCTGTTATAGAGTGTTCTGCTCCAGGGGATGAGTGCCCCCAGACAATAGTCCTGAACACTTTTTACCTCTTTGATTGGTCCTGCACAATGGCTAATGGTAACAGTTCCTGGTTAGAGCTGGGAAGTAAGTGTCCCTTTAGGCCAGCGTTGCAGGGCTAGGATAGCTTCCAAATGTCTGGGCAGCAGGTAGAGGCTCTAATGAAGGGGTCTCAAGCTCAAATCACCATGAGGGCCACATGAAGATTAGTACATTAGCTCGAGGGCCGCACCACTGAAACCTTTTCATACAATGATATTGCAAATATCTGTAACAATAGTGTTGTTGCAGGCTGCAGGAAATAGCTTTAGGGGCTGCGTGTGTGAGACCCCTGCTCTAAAAGGAATGGCTTGATTGGTTCAACTGCACTGAATGTTCCCTGATTTCTTTTTAAACTGCGAGGTGTGGCCTTGGATCAAAGCCCTTGGAGAGGCTGTTGAGGAAACAGTAAAGCAGCCAGGTCAGTAGCAGTGATGAATTGGCCAAGCAGTGAGCGATTGTGTGTGTGTGTGTGTGTATGTGTGTGTTTGTGTTTTCCTGCCAGCTCAGTGACAGCACAGTCTGGAGTGCAACAGGAGAGCCGGCCTTTATTTGTGCTGCCTAGAGCATCCGTGGCAAAAATGACAACTACATTGCCTGCAGCCTTGTTTTTCCAGACTATGATCTTGTGAGAACTCAAAGTTAACCAAGACAGGGCCTGGCCAGTCCTCGGCTCCCAGGGAAAAGAGCAACCCACAAGCACCACATTTACATTCTGCAGTGTAGCCCCATTTTAACCTTCTGTGGGGTATATCCGCTATTCATCCCTGTTGTCACCGATCAACTCACAAGCATTATTAAAGCTGTTCTCCTACTTCCTGTGTGGTGGGAATGATGTTTGTAAACCCATTTTACAGAGACAGCACTTAAGGCTGGCCTGCATTTAATGCTTAAGTTGATGGAGCTACAGCACAGATGGCTAGGAAGATGCCACACCCCGAACTTGGTAGCTATGCTGGTGTAAAGGCAGCCAGGGAGAACATTTCTATCAAGCTACCAACGTCTGCCCAGGGAGCCGATGGGAAGACCACTTGTGCCACCCAAACTTCAAAGGGAACCATTTGATTATGGTCCTCTTGTCTAAAGGTGTTGGGGTCTCTAAGCACTCAGACTAATAAGGGAACAATAGGCAACCTCTTACGTATAATAGAGAAAGAACTTGGTGGCAGACCTTTCTCCTGTATTCTACCTTCTTTGTGTCAGTGCTAAATATGTATGTCCCAAGGATGGGGTTATAAAATGAATGCAGGTTGTGGAAGAAGCATGATTAAGAGCAGCCTGTGGCATGTGTCCAAATGCTGCCTGTTTTTCTTCTCCGCCCCCGTCCTGTTGAATGTAATTGTCTTCTCTTGGTGCACACTGATGGCTTGGGAGATGCGAGGGTGAGAAGATGACTCGCAGAACAGTTGCTAATTCATGCCTTGCAACAGCAGATCTGGGCCAGATGTCTCAGCTTTTGTTATTTTTTTGTTCGCTAATAATCACACGTTTGTAGGTGTGGGACCTGGTTTGCACTCGGTGCTCTGGGGGGAGAGATGGCTTATTCCAGAATTTCTCCTGATCCCTTGGAGCAAGGCATCTGTTAATGTGGCATAGGTGCCATAAGAGACCCCACCCACCATTCCTTTCTTGGGGCTTTGTCCCAGATCCTACAGCTTTTACTTGTAACAGGCTGATTTTGGAGTTCCATGTTTGCTGTTAGTTCTACTGATTCATTTTTTTTATACTCCTGGTCTTTGTGACATTGCTTAAAGTGGCTGTGGTCTGTAGACTCATAGGCTTCATATGCGAAGCAACCATCGTGCTCATCTAATCAGACTTACATGTGGAAGACCCCAACTACCCATTCCTGAAATAGGCAGCTCTTCTCTTCCTGATGGGGAAGATTTTCTGCTACTGATTCTTAAGTTCCAAAGGGGCAGGCGTGTTCATCTAGTAAAGCAAAAAAAGCTAGGAATCATATAGCACTTAACTCTGGCGAGGTGAGATTGCCGACACCCCTGCAGGTCCTGCACTTTCTATTTTGCAGCCTGGCAAGTTCTGATTGGCCCTTCTCAATTCCACCTCCCCCAGCTGGGGAGGGAGTCGGCTGGTTGGAGGGAATCAGGGGTGGTGGTCCTGCCCTCTACCCTGGGCCCCACTGCTGCTGGTCTGCTTTCAGATGCTGAGAAGTCCTATAGTCTCCTGGCCTGAAGCCTCTGTCTTCAGGATCCCTCCTTTGTTTGGGGTTGGGGTTGTCCCATTTCCACTCCCTGGCTTAGTCCTCCAAGCAATACAGTCTACTCTCAGGCTGCAGGACCTAACAGCCTTGCTGGTAGGGTTTTCTCTCCCAAACCCCACCCTGTACCTTTTTGGTGTTGTGGCAAACTGAGAGCAAACCTTCAAAGTGTTCTCCTAGCATCTCTGCCCCTCTCTGGCCAACTTTCAGTTACCCCATGCTGCCTGAGAAGGAGGTTTTTAAGTAGTGCAGCAGGTTTCTTGATTGGGACACCTGGAACCAATAACCCTGGAGTAGTCCTGGCTAACTTAACTCAGGGAACAAGGCTTTCTTCTTCGAGTGCTGCTCGGATGCATTCACTGTTTGGTGTCTGTGTGCCACAGCACACAATTGGTTGGAAGCATTTTGCCCTAGCCTGTCAGAGCAGGGTCGTCGGCCGATGCCCCCTCTGGCCACTCCCAGGGCTATATATATGGCCCAACCCTGACCCTCTCCAGTTCCTTTTTCCACCTCAGTGACAGTTTTGGAACAGTTCTGTCCTTGCGATCGCAAGTGCTTGTCATTACCTCCTTGTATGAGCTGCCTGTTTTAAGCTAGAGGACCTGTTCTTGGAAATCATTCTACCGAGAACTGGTGCTTCTACATAGCGTGCGAGTCCAGAGCCCAAACACCACTCTCAACGGCTGCCAGAGATGCCAGGCTTTAGACCTGGGCTTCTTGCAGCAAGGCCTTCCCACAGGATGATCCCCACAAGGCATGCCTGGGTGAGTCCCACCAGGCTACTGACTGCTCCAACTGTTAGTCCTTCAAGCCAAGGATGTTCAAAGTCAGGGAGCAAAGGCAAGAGCATTGGCTTTGAACCAAGCACGGCAGCCTGCCCCTGAAGAACTGGGGTTGCTTTCAATGCCAGCACCGTGTGCCAGGTCGGCATCGGGAGCATCCTGGCACTGCTCCCCTGTGGAGCAGAAGGCATGATCGGCACTGACTTTGCTGCCGAAATGCACTCGCTAGTTTACCTCTCCCTGGCCGAGCTGCCCCCAGCACTGCGAACAAGAAGCAGTGAGAGTCCCGACCACCACGGAGGCCTTCAAGGCGGCAAAGGCCCTGCTGTTTTTCCTATACCCATGCCACCAAATCCTCTTAAGCAGAGAGGAAAGCCTGCTTTCGTCTCAGGTAAACTGTCTCCTCATGAGCGGCGCTGCTCCGTGATGCTTGCACAGCACCGAGCTCCCTGGCGCCAAGGGAAGAAGGTTCCCCAAAGGCACTGGGTGGTACCACCCTAGGCAGGGTTCGGAAGTGCAGTAGGCAGTGCTCCGCTTCTTCCAGGTGCTATAGCACCTCTGCTTCCCTGGTGCCATCTATATGGCATGGTGCTGAACCTCCCGCGCTCCGAGAAAGCTCTTGCTCACCGAGCTTGGAGATCACCCCATCCAGGAAGGCCCCTTACCGGTATCGTGCGTGTGAATGGTCGGTGCTGAGAGAAGTCTCTCCCCAGTGGACCTACCATGGTACTGAGGAGCCCACCATTATTAACCCAGATAGGGAGCTAAACTCCAGGCCAGGATCCTATAGAGAGGACATCACAGCCCATTTTGATATGCTGTGCAGGATTGCTGCCTGCACAGGCCGTGGGGGGGGTCCAAGGCCCCCTATTTGATCTGCATGTTTCATCCCCTCCAGATGTGGTAGCAGTGCCCTTGCACCATAGTGTGCTTGGACGTGCCAGATCGCAGTGGCAATATTCTTCCTCGATTTCTCTGGTGTTGGACATAGCAGCCCATAGGTCCCAGGTCCCACCGGGGGAATTTTCTTTCCTCTCATGTCACCCCAGCCTGAGCCTGCGAGTAGTTGAGGCCACCCTAGGGATCGGGGTAGAACCCTCTACAGACCCCATGCCAGAGTTCAGGGAGGCCAGACAGTTGCAGGTCCTCGGTAGAAAGGTTTATTCAACCTCGACCTTCCAACTGCGTATAGCGAACCGCCAAGCATCGGTGGCTAAATGTACCTCTGACATCTGAGACTCCCTAAAAAGATTTACTGGCCTACTTCCCCAAGATCAGAGGGAAGATTTCAAGTCCCTCCTTGAAGAAGGCTCCCTGGCATCCCGCAATGCACTCCTAGTGGTTTGGGATGCCACAGATGCAGTAAGCCGTGGAGTCACCACGGCCGTTGCTATGAGGTGCATGGCGTGGCTTAATGAAACAAGCCTACCTCAGACCACTCAACAGGCCATCCAGGACCTTCCCTTTGAGGAATGGCCCTTGTCTGCAGAGGACTCGAACACCCTTCTAAGTGGTGCTAGAGATCCCAGGTCAGATCTCCGATTGCTGGATATGCTCCCTTCTCATACACCGAACTGCCCTCTTAGTCCTCGCCATCCTAGGGAGCGCAAGCTATCTTGACTGACTAAGGTTAAAAATGACCCTATCAAGGGCCCTGAGCCATTGTGTCCACAAGGGTCCCCTCCTTAGTCCACTGGACTATCACCTTCCACTTAGAGAACCTGCCGAGAACCATCACCTTTTGACAATCTCACTCCTTCTTTAGGCAGAAATTCCCCAGTGTTTATCAGGAGGGCCTGCAACTCAGTGGGGAAGGCCAAACAATTTCTTTGCCTCTTCGCACGCCCACATTACAACAGGTCATCTGGCTAGGGACCCCTGTATCCCCATAGACAAAGAATCCCCTGCCTTTGCGTTATATTTCTAACCAGGTTTTTCCCAGCAGACTATTGTTTTCTTGGTATATACACACAAATCATCTCCTCCAGTGTCTGCCTCCTATTTCCTCAGGAGATGCTCAGGGCTGGCCCTCCAAGACCTTACTTCCACTCTTTGCTCTCTTTTCTAGCTATTCGCTTCGATCCCTAAGTCCCTTTTCTTTCTACTCAGGTCCACAGTGCTCTGTAGCCTAGCTCAGTAGGCCTAGTGAGGGCATGGCGAAGATCTGGCCAAGCCACAGGTGAACCCCATAGAGCTCAGTTACAGGAGAAGATAAAACTTTTGTGGAGTCCTATATAGAAGACTAAGGTAGGACCTTTACATTTCTTTCTTAGAGGTTCCCACAGTATAAGGTGAAAACCGCTCGTGAGCTAGCACGCTTTGGATGCCTTAACCTCTCACTCATAGATGCCCACTGTACACTGGGCTATGGGGTGAGTGCTGTGTTGTTCCTTGGGGGGCGGTACATGTACATTTCCCTGCCTTTCTCCCCTTCTCCTCCATTCCTCTTTCACTCTGGGCTAGAGAGGATCAGGAACCGAGTTGGCCAATGATGATCCGACAGCTAGAGCCGTGCTCCATTATACGTGGTGACCCTCTACACCCTCTGTTTCCAGAGGGTCTATGTTGAGTACCTGGGGTTTTTGCACCCTCTGCCTCTGTTTTCCTGTGGGTCGAGAAGGATCATCGCCTAAGCCCGTCCGTCTTTTATAAGTCCCTGTCAAATAACCGCCTGGCATCCAAGAGCCCTAAAGAAATTTAATCTCTGGGGCTTCTAAGCTTGAAGGAAGCATCTGTGGCTTCCTAACCTCCAATCCTATGGGACCCTTATCAAAAGGGGCTCATGAGGGGAAATGCTCTTCGACTGGTAGCTGTTACACATCCCTATTCCTTGACATTACCTAGGGTGGGACACCTTCAGTTTTTGGTTCACCCCTCCCGAGCCTCCTGATGCACGTCTTTTTGGCCAAGGGAGGATAGTTTTTTCTCACCCCTTTTGTTGTGGGCCATCTCACAGGGTTATTGTTGTACCTCTTGCTTCACCTTCTCAGGGTGTCAAGCTAGCTCAGCAGGGAGAGATGGTGGCTCTTGAGATTAAGCCTAGGAGTTGAACCTCATGTGGATTGCTACTCACAGATAGGTTTCTTTATGACCCTCTGGCTTTACCCTACCATTAAGTCCTAGTGGGACATTATGGCCCCACAGGGGCCAATGAAGGTAGTTAGAGAAAAGGGGAGGATCTATCTTGTCCTAGGGGCCATTTTTCCCCTGGAAGGGTGGACATTGGGAAATTAGTAGTAAGTGTGTAAAGGCCTTCCGGGACACTTATATACCCAGGTACACTGGCTTAGGGTCCTATGGCTGCCATTCTCCAGTCTTGCCTCTTTTACCAAACGACTTGTTTTCATATTGATTGTGGGGCCATGTGCAGAGACCTAGAGTGCTGGGTCACATACTTTGTGTCATGTTTTTCTCCTCTTAGGAGGTAGGAAGGTTGGTTGCGCAATGAGATTACCCTCAAGCTTTTCACTACATTTGTCCCTCCTCTTTGAGCCACCAGCCTTGAGGCATTAGAGCAGGTCCTCAGCACCCCTTAGTTCGTGTGACCGAGAAGACAGGATTCCTTCTCCTTCCTGTGTTCCCTTTCCCACATTATTGGGGTGTCCTTTTTCCCCCTTTTAGTGATGCCTCTATCCTGGTAGTTTGGGCCCCTGCAATACTCCCTGTGCTATTAACCATTACCTCCCCCAGGCGATCTGTAAGAAGGCTCCCCTCAGAGATCGTTAACGCCCCATCCGTTTCCTCACTTTACCCCTAGACGAGTCGGTCTAGGTGGTCTCTACCTTGCAGGGAGTGTCAGTGTAGCGCTCCCCCCAGATTTTTTTTTTGACAACTGCTGCCTGCAGTCCTCTGGCTCTGGGGTGACTCACTTACAGCCCAAAGGCAGACCTTTCTGCCCTCAATTACTGCATTTGATTCCCTAGCGGGAGTACTCCCCCTCACTGCTTAGTAGTACAGGGATACTTTGGAGCCAATCCTCACTACCCATCATTGAGCGCCTCTTTTTTTCCCAGGGTTGGTGAGGTAGTTTTCTACCCATCCTTAATATTAGGCATACAGTATGAGCTATTGATGCCAATAGATGGCCCATCTTTGCCATCCTCTGCTACCTGCAAGTGGGCCAGCACAGCCTGAAATTGAAGCTTTTAGACTTGAATGGGATTAAGGAATTGTACATCCCACTCTCCACGAGGGGGAGAGAATTCCCCCCCTTCCCTATATAGGTCTTAGCAGCAGACCCTCAGCATATTCTATAATTCGCTAAATATGATCCTACCTTAAACCCGTAGGATGGTGGATAGGACTTAGCTGTATAGGGATCAGCAGTCCTGGCACGCAAGGAATACCCAGAACAGTTCTCCTGCCCAGTTTGCTTTGGAAGTGGCCCACTTCCCTAATTTTGTTTTTCCCTGTTTAGTGCTCATAAGGCTTGGAGAAAAGTGATTCTCTTCGCATAGGGACAAGGAGTCCCTAGCTTGTGACTATCTCTTTTTCCAGGGTTTGGATCTTTCTGGACTTGCATACCATGCCTATGAACCCAACCCACCTCAAGGTGACTTGCAGTTCTCTCTAGGGTTCTGTAAATCTGCTTGTGCCTTGACTTCATAGAGTTAATTTCTCTTCTCAGGTAGGCAATATGCTTACTTCAGGTGGTGGCCTGCTGGTGCCTCACCTAAGGGGATCGCTGTGCCGAAGGTGGAAAACTTCAACTCCGCCCACCGTCCACAGTATGGCTAGTAGTTACTGAACACTGAATATATCTGAGCAGCGCTTGAAGAAGAACGGTGGGTTACTTAACAGTAACCGTCCTTCGAGATGGGCTGCTCGCATACCTTCAGGGCCCTCCTGCTATCCGGAGTTGATGACTTAAAGGGGGGGACTAGGGAGGGTTGAGGTTGGGGCCGTATATATAGCTACAGGAGTGGCCAGAGAGGGCGTCGGCCACTGACCTCGCTCTGACAGGCTAGGGCAAAATGCTTTCGACCAACAGTGCACTGAGGCATGTAGACACCTAACACTGAATGTATGCGAGCAGCCCATCTCAAAGAAGGATGGTTACTGGTAAGTAACCCACTGTTACTAAACTTGGGGTTAATATATACCCCATCCACCACTCTCCTATGCCCATCCAGTCCAACCTTGTCACAAGACTAACAGATTTATTTATCAGATGAGCTTTTGTGGGAGAAAAGCCCACTTTTTCAGCCATCTGACAAAGTGGGATTTTTCTCCCACAAAAGCTCATGCGATAAATCCTTGCTTTTTTTGATTCTTAAGGATTCCTGTTCCCCAGAGGGAGACTGACCCATGCAGCAGGAGTTTGTAACTTCCCTTCAGGTGGTTGCTTGGGGCCAGCATCCCTGTCCTTCTGCAGTAGCCTACCTGGTTGGAGTTATCCTGGCAGGTAGGAAAATAGCGTGTGTTAGTCAAGGCCCTATAGGGGTGTCAAACTCATGGCCTGCAGGGCGGATCAGGATCAGGTTTTTTTTTTTTTTTTTGTTATGGTAAGACAATTGACTGTGAAATGACACTTTCTTACTCTGATCATGGAGGGAGAAAGTGCTGGGGAACCTGTGCAGCCACATGGCCCATGACAGGTGTCCTGCCTTCCAATGTGTCCCCCCACGTTGAATGAGTTTGAGAATCATGCTCCTCTTCTGTGTCCCCAGTTGGCCTCATTTCACAAAATCAAAGATCAAGATTGGCCATTTATTGGCCCTGACCAGTAACTTTATGAATGAACGGCACATTAAGTATTGTAAGTCAACCCCGTTGCCCATATTTTAATGTGGTGGTGCATGTGAATAACAGTAATGCAATATATTGAGTCTTATGATGGACAGGTGAAAGAGGAATTCGAAATGCTGCACTGGGACAGTATCAATGTTGCCAAAACAGTCTTCACTTCTGAAGCTCCCAACTCTTGGGTGCTTGATCTTGTTGCCTTCATGCTAGAATTTTGCATTTAGTGTTTCTAGGCCTCGAAGAAGAACTGGACCTTAGAATTTGGAGGTAATCAGCTTGTAAATCTTGTGAGCTCATCTGCTTTTGTTAGCAGAACCAGTAAATTCCATGCACCAGCAGTTGTGCTTTGCTAGAAAATGTGATATGCGCAAATAGAATTTTTGACAGTGTCCTTAGTCCCATATTTTTAAACATTCCTAATTATGTTGTAAAACTAGGTTTTTATTTCAAATGTTGCATATCATATGCTACTCACGCAATGTCTGTCTGTGTGACAGGTGTTGCGTATTTATGTGTATCACCGCTGCAACGACCAGTCCTGGCCTGGGACTCTAGTGTGCTAGGTACTGTATAAACACGGGCAAAAATCTGCCCCATCCCTATTCGAGTTGTCCTGTTATGAAATGAAGGTAGTCGGAATATATATATGTATATCTATATATAGTTCCCAGTTCAAATATAAAATTTTATATATAGATATTTGAACTGGGAGCAATTCGTCCTTTCAGAATATGACCAGCTGAAAAAGATTTTACTTGAATGTCTCTTCCCAAAAATCCTCTTATGGGCCAAAGGCACACAGGAGAAACTGTCACCCCAAAGCTAAGATTGGGAGTAACAATGTGAATCCATTCTCGCTTTTGGCCTCATTTTCCCTCCTCCTTTAATAACAGGGGCTGTGATCCTACTGCCCTTGGCAAAGAAGCTAACTTGAGGCACAGAATTTCAGGGACATTTTTAGTTGTTTAGAGCCCATGATTCCCAGTCTTCCTCTTTAACCACCAACTTTAGCTAAAGCAGATGTCTTGAAGGGAAAGCGAATGCAGGCTTTGTGGTGTGATAGCGAAACTTTCCATCACCTGATGGTGTGGCGGGTCAGCTGTGGTCACTGCACATCATGTCAAGAGGAGGAAGCTGGGTTTCTGTGGGATAGAGAGGAAGAAATCCAGGCTTGTGGGTGGTGGGAATCCCCAGAGACCAACTTGTAGAAGCTTCTTCAGCTCAGGCTGCATGTTAGTGATTTAAATGTGCAGACATCTTCCAGAGGGCTCAGGTAAGCGCTCCTGGCTCATCTTTTTACTATACATTTCCTTAGAAACTAGGTGCTTAATAGTAATAATAAAGATCCTGTATGTAGAACTTCCCTTCCATAGATCTTAAAGCCCCTTACAAAGGAGGATAGGGGAGCAAGTGTTCTTAGCCCACTCCATAGCCTGGAGAAGCTGAGATATGTGGAGATGGAGTGACTAAAACCTGCCCTCCTTGTTGTTCAGTCTAAAGCAGGGGTCTCAAACTCAAGTCACCATGAGGGCTACTACATTAGCCCTAGAGCAGCACCACTGAAACCTGTTCATATAATGGTGTAAATATCGGTGATAATGGTGTCACTGTCGGCTGCAGGAAGTAGCTTTAGGGGCCGCATGCAGCCCACAGGCAACTGTGTTTGAGATCCCTGGTCTAAAGAGAGCAATGTTTTTCGTGTATTTCTGTGCTTTTGAGCATCTGCGTTTGAATGCTTTGAATACGAGATATTTTGACAGGATTGAGATCTCTGAGGAGTGAGGGAGTCTTGGTTGAAATCACCATTGAACGAGCATGACTGAATCACAGCACAGCTAGCTAAACAAGTTATTGTTCTATCTGTAGGCATTGCTAGGTGATGTTCTTTGACTAGTCCTATGGCTATGCCATAATGGTCCATCCTCGCTATGAAGTATCTGACCCTTTGGTAAATAACAATGAGAGACACACTTTTGTTCCATTTGTTCATTTGACAAATGGTCTGTGGCTGCTTATGACAGGACTTACACCTGTAGAATTGTTTTATTATTGGCAGTGTTGCTGTTAAATTATAGGACGTGCCGGTAAGCCTGGGAGAGGGATCCCTTTTTATGACATTATGGGAAATGGCCTTCTTGAAATAGTGAATGCAGCCACACTAAACTCATGGAAGAAAATTCTTTCAAAGGTGCCTGATCTGTATTTAGCCTCCTGAATAGCCATTCTAGCACTTATTTTTTTTTATGGGATTGGGGAAATTAAATCACTTAAAAATCCTGTCTGTCATCTATAGGTTTTTTTAAGGATAGTTCACTGGATGGAGATTTTAACCCTTGATTCTTCTTCGTTTTCCTCCTGGCCCTGAGATGGGATGGATAGCACTCGTTCTGCAATAACTGTGTTTTAATTTTTGCATTTTTATCTGTGTTATGTTAAGTCTGCCTTTGGTGCCAAATCTTCAGACTTTGACTCCTTCCTCTCCAGCCACTGTAGGCAGCATGGGGTCCCAGAGCTGTCATCTGAAGTGGTGCTGGATCTCACCTCCTCCCACTGCCCTGTGGGGCTTGTGTGCTCATGGTACCAGTCAGCCTCATTTTTGTTGCTGTTATTTTTAGTAACAGTCAGAGACAAGTCAGGGGATTCCATGAGCTTTTGTTTATTGCCAGTGACCTGTCCCTGACTTCTACTAAAAATAACCATGACAAAACCTTAGCCTTATAAGGCACAGAGCCAGGACTGCAGGCCAGCTTTTTCAAACCTGAATACCTGAAGTTAATCTTCTAGGACCTGATGTAGCATGTGCTCAACTTTAAGCGCTTGTTTGTTGTATTTAAGTTGGTCAGATATAAGCATGTACTTAAAAGCTTTGAACAAGGATGCGATTACTTAAAGGTGTTTAAAGTTAACCAAGTGACTATATGTCGTGCTGAATCAGAGCCCCCAAATCCATATTTAGATACCAAAATAAACGTGGCCTGATTTCCCCCCCCCCCCCAACCCCCTCAACTGTGAAGCACCTGCAGCTCCCAATCAGAGATTTTTATTTAGGAACCTGCCTTTAAACACCCAAGTTTGAAAACTCTGGCCAAAGCCCGGCTGCCATAGCTTTACAGAGGGAGCAAGAAGTGTTCTGGGGGTTCTTGCAAATCCCTTTTCCCAGATGAGTTTGGTTCTGAAATCTACTTCAGAATGGATGAGGGAGTGTGTATTTGTACCACTCTTTTGAGGGTAACTGGAGCAAAACAAGACCCCAATCCTGCAGTGTGTGGTGCCTGTAGATAGTTTTATGTTGTTGTAGCTCTTTAATCGTGGATTGTGGCCTAGTGCTGTTCAAACATAGAACCTTCTCTCAGATAGCTTACAACCTCAGTGACTATAGGGACTGTGCTCCTGGGTGGTTTGTGGACTCATGGTCTAAGAAGGCTGGGATGCTTTTTATGTAACTGGCGTGCCTGTAAACCAGGAAGATCTTCCAGCGTTCTGATCAGGTAGTGCAGTTCAACTGGAGATCCTCCATCTGGCTTAGACAAGCCATAGCACTATTCCTCCTCTGCCCTGTTGACAGTAATGAGTCTGAGCTGGCCTTGCTTAGCATCAGCCAAAGCAAAGAGGTTGAAACACAGAGGAATTCAAGGCCAGGTCTTCAGATGCACTCAGTTCATGCTGAGAAGAATGAGAGCTGCTGGGGTACAAGTTCTCTGGCGGAGCCGGTCACTTGTTCAGATGTCTAAATGTGCTTTGCTCCCCATATCTTTTAAAAGAAACCCTGATGCCAGATTTTCAGTTCACATATATGGTTAAGGAGGTGGAACTGCGTAGCTCTGGTTTGTCGCTCCCACAAGCAGCGCCTGTGCTATGCTAGCAATGAATGACCATCATTGCTCCTCCACATGAGAATTCTCAGAGCCACCTCATCCCGGGATAGTCCCACATGCATCCTTTGTTCACAGATGAACTTCAATATTTTTGCAAGTTAATTTTGCTTCTCCTGCTGTGCTGTGACTCTTGCTTCTAAATGTTTCAGTTCTTATCTCCAGCCTTCAGCTTGCTGACTCTATTTCCAGCCTTTCATGTTGAAGTAGCTGGGGTCAGTGTGAGTCTGCCACTCAGCATGCAGTCTTTGGAGGGGTGGGAGAGTGTACCCTGCTTATCCTGTCCTGTTGGGAACACACTGTTGACACCAGATTGTTAGGCTGAATTGCAAAAGGGAGTGAGTCTGATTTAGGAATTTTATGTGGTGTTCCATTAGTCTCTCTGCTTCTTGCAACTCAGGCTTTTTAAAATGAATGAATGGGATTAAAATATCCTCCTTTGTTCTGTCATACCAGCTGCTCCAAAAAGTCTTATCACGGGATGTATGGGAGCTCATGCTGGCATGTTCTCATACGTACAAAGAGCCTGCATTAATGTCTTTTTGAGAAGAGTTTTGTATATACTTGAAGATGAAAATATTTTTTTCTTCTTTATGAATCTTAAAAATAGGGGGCTAGTATCAAACATGACATTATCCCCGTCCTCTTGTGTCATTGAATTTTGGAAGTGCCAGCTGCCCAGTGGGGAATTTATACCTAAAAACCAAGAGCTACTGTTCGTGTTTGTTGTTAGGTATTGAAACAGAGTGGTCAGGATTCATTGGGGAAGTTTCCCAACTCCAAATGTGCCAAAAAACCTTAAATGCACCACTGAGGCAGTTATTCCTGCCCCCCCCCCCATCATGTGACTGCCATGAAAATTGTAAATTTTTTTTTTTTAAAGTTGAAATTTGGAGGGTTATTCTAGTGCTTGAATCTTTTAAGTGTGCACTTCACATTTTCAAACATTTTCACTGAGCTGTTAGTGCTATGAACTTTTAGCTTTTGCCAAAAATAAACAAACCTTTCTCAGACCTGAAGCTGAGCTCTGTGCTAGTTCAAAAGTTTTTCTCTTTCCCCAGCAGAAGTTACTCCCATAAAAGGTATTACCTCACCCACCTTGTATCTCATAATCACCTGCCTCCTGGAGCAAGAGCTTTAGGTGGAACCTAAAAAATCATGAATGTTACCAACATTGGGTGGGATCAAGGTGCTGGAACCTCAGTTGACATGTAACATGAGGTAGTGCCATTGATGTGCAGGAAACTATGCTGATCTGCAGCAGAGTCCTAGATTTGAAGGCCAAAAGGGACAATCATTTCATCTACTCTGTCTGGCATCCTGTATAATGTCATCAATTCTACTAAGCTGAGAAACTAGTCAGGGACAGGTAAAATCAGGAGTTCTCATTAACTTAGTCGTGAAGCGAATCTCTGGGCTTCTTGCCAGCATCAGGCTGCTACAGGCTCCTGGAGCCTTTTGACAGTCAGTGTCTTTGGACACTCAGGGGCGTTGTCTGGTCTTCAAGATCCTCATGCTTGATTCTGTTCTGTCTTAGCTCCCTTTTCTACCAGCACGTGGCGTGTGTTTGTGTGAGATCTGGCCCTTCTCTGTGCCCATCACTGTGGAATCTGAGGGATACGAGGTTCTACGGGCATAGCTTAGAGCAGCGTTTTGCTCCTGAGATTTTTTTTTTTTTTTTAAGTGGGTGGTGCATGGTCCACAGGCCAGAAATAACTGAGCTTGGCTAACCACTAAAGTTGCATTTGCAAAGCCAGTCTCTTCACACATCAGCCATGAGAAACTTTGCACCCCTGCAAAGCTGCTGTTAATGTCTTCTGTTAAAATTGCAAGTGAGGTTGCAACAGAAGGGTGGATTGGGGCAGAAATAGGAGGCAGAAGCCTCAATTTTGTGTTGCCAAAGTGTCAATAAACAAGTTGGATTTCTATGATTATATAAGCCTTGACCACATTCATGTAGTGCTTCCCTGCAAAATCAAAGATAAGCTGCAATGTGATGTGTTTTTTGCTTTCTCTTTAGTATTTCCATATGATGTATAAAAATGGTCTTGAGGTTTTAGGGTTTGTCTACCTGGAGAACTGACCAGCATTGCACTTCCATTATAGCTACTTGGCGTCGTCTTTGGCTATCCTTCGTTATGAGGGTACTGGCCACGCAAAAGGTTCATGGTGGATTTTTAGGTGGATAAACAGTCCAGTGCATGCCCTGCAGATGTTTGCAAAGAGGTGTAAAGTGTAAAATTGGGGAGAGGCATGGTTGTTGACTAGACCGGGTGCTGTGTCCTTTCTTTTCTCTAGTGTGTCTCCTTTCTCATGAGCACCCCTGTTCTCCTCAAAATGGACTGTAGTGTGATGTATGGCATTGTTTCCCAACTAATGTGCTATGGTGCACAGGTGTGTTGTCAGGACTGAGCAGATGTGCCACAAAATTTTTTGAAAAACTGCTCAGAGCTCTGGATTGGCTCATTGGCTCATGAATATTCATGAGTTCATTTGGAAACTATATTGTGGTGTGCCTCAACTTACTTAAAGGTGGCAAGGTGAACTGCAGTAGAGAAAATGTTGGGAACCACTGATGTATGGTATGGTGCCTCTGTGCTGTGTTCCATGCCAGATCTTCCCAAATTGTTGGACTGATGCCACTTAAAAAAAAAAGAAAAGAAAAGAAAAGAAAAGTCCCATGGCACTTTCAAAGACTAACACATTTATTAATTGCATGAGCTTTTGTGGGAGAAAATCCCACTTTATCAGATGCTTTGAAGATGGGGGAACTTACAGAATATGCTCACAAAAGCTTTCAATAAAACAAATGTACCCTTTCCAGAACAGTGGAGCCACTCTAAGGCACCAGAATGCTAAGCAAACTACCATTGCCTTCCCCAAAGCTGTGACATGAGAGATGGAGCCAGGCATTCACCCAAACTTAAGTGCTAGGTCAGTGTCTTTCTAATTTTATTTATCAAACAGTCCTCCATCTTATGCTAACTCTAAGTGGCTCACATACGAATGCTGAAGTGTTTACTAAGTGTTGCATCACTAAATAGAAATGTGTGTGCTTTTTTTTAAAGTTGAATTACTGTGCTCAACTCCAGATTTGATGATGCTGTAACCATATAGTACCTTAACCATTTTTTAGCAATTCTTCATTTTTATCACAATGTGATCCCTCTGTGGAGCTGTTTTTCTGTATCTTTTGTCTCTCTTAAAAACAAAACAAACAAACAAAAAAAACCCCACAGTTGTCAGCCAGAAGTATTGGGAGATGAAAGTGCAATGCTAAAAATGTAGTGCATATTTAGCAAGAAGTATGGGAATGTAGATAAGCTTAAATTCCTTGCACTGATTTTTTTTTTTTTCTTCTTCTCTGTATAGTGTCTATTTGGGCATAAACTGCAGGGAAAGGGAGACAAACATGGTAGTTCTTTGAGCTTTGAGGTTTTTCCTTATGGGCACTCCAGTTCAGGTGTGCATGCCCATGCACCTTCAGTTGGAGATTTGTGCTAGTGTCTGTTTGACCCATGCATGTGTCCTGTTGGTCATTATGCCCCATTGCAAGGCAAGTCACCCTCTGTTCCTTCTCAGCCATCCTGGCCTGAAACAGAGTCTGCCTTGAACTTGCCTTAGGTACAGCAGGGCTGCCTGGGCCCAGATCTGCTCTGTAACCCCTTGATCTACAGTGTGGGGTTTGCACACCCCATCCCACAGCTATAATTCCCTCACTAGATAAGGCTGGCTTTTGGCATGCCACTGAAAAGATGCACATTTCCTTATAACAGGGGTTCTCAAACTTTTTTTTTTGCAGGGACCCCTTTGAAAACATTTCTGTCTATGATTAATCCAGCTTTCCCCACCAAAGGTGATGACCTCACCTAGGCCATGCCACCCTTATTCATGTGCACAGGTGCTAGTAGCTCATGACTCTTTCCTCCCTCATAATATCCTGAAGGTTATGAGTCTCTTTTTGAGAACCCCACCTTATAGCTATGCATCTTTTATACAGAAGGTATTTGTACTTTGTTATAGGTTAGTGGTTTTCAAACCACGGTGGGGACCCAGTACTGGGTCACTGACCCACATCTACTGGGTCATGGCGCCTCCTGCTGCCACCACTTATAGACTGGAATGCAGTGCTAAGAGATGTAATTGTTGGGTCATGGGCATAAATGAGTTTTTTTTTTTTTCAACTGGGTCCCAAGGAAAAGTTTGAAAACCACTGGTCTAGGCCACAAAAATGTTTTCAGAGGTTCTAATGTTTGTGTACACTTGCCTCCCTCAAGATATAATTGTAATGTCCCCAGCTCTTGAGAGTTGGCTGGTCAAGGGTTTGTAGTACCAGCATTTCTGTTTATGCAGCTAAATCTCCAGCTTGGTGTTGAGAAACCCATGTTGACCTCTATACACAAAATGCAGTTCATAGCAGCGTCCTTGGGTATGTTAGCAGCCAGTGCCTTCCTTCTTATTAATTGTGCTGTTGACCCTAGCCAGGACTCTGCAGATACCTCAACTGGAAACTGCTTACACCTACTGGGACCATGGTGACCTGTACTTTTGTAACAGATTATGCAAGGTTACCCCTTTGTGGTTTCCCAGGCTGGCTCAGAACAGACCACTTACCAAGCAGACACAGACAGCCAGGTTTCAGCTCCCTGTCTGGTGGAGGATCACCTGTCTTGGTGGATAGATTGCAGCAATGTCAGTGCAGATGTTCCCTTTCTTTGACCAACCTTGATAGTCACCATATGATGTGGTGCTGATATAATGGTTATGAAATGAATGTGGGAGAAATCGCCCTCTGGCTTTGTTTAACAGGTAGCTTTGGCCACAGGGATCACAAAGGCAAAACAGGATTTGTGCAAGCTTCAAATTCTTCATGATTGTTTGGAAACCCCAGAATCCTGAGATCTTGCATTGATATTTCATTGGCTCCCAGATGACACAGCCAAAATCAGGAGCTCACAGTGTCAGGTGCTGTACGTGTCTATAGGAAGAGACAGTTTCTTCCCCTGAGGTGTTTACTGTCTAAATGGGCCAGAAAGACAAAAGGTGGGAGAAGAGCCATGTTATCTCTGTTTTACAGATTAGGAGTTATGGCCAAATGAGATTTGCCAACAACTGCATAGTGTAGGCATTGGCAGCATGTGCCAACCCTGCCTCCCCAACCCTCAGTAGTTGTTGCTGATGGGTAGAGCCAGAAAGATGCTGGGGGTGGGGCCATGCATGCTTTTCCCTGCTGGGGGAGCAAAGACAGGAGCCAAGAGCTTTTCCCTGCTGACTTCCCCACCCCCCATCTGGGGAGCAGGGCCAGCAGTGGGCAAGAGTTGTGTGTGCGCACAGCTCTTTCATCCCCACATCCCACTGAGGGTGGGGCAGCTGAGGGAGCATTTGTGGTACGGCAAGGAGCCCTCTGCTGCTGTGCATAGGCCTACGTGCCTGGTCTGGCATGCGTGCCAAGGGTTGCCAATCCTTGGCATAGTGGCACCGGTCAATGAAAACAGCATAGTCCATTGTCTGAACCACAAGATTGGTCACCTCCATTGTGAGATTGCACATGGCTCTTGACTGTGGTATCTGCAGCCCATATGGAAATCCATACAATATATTTTTGTTTGCATAAGTTAAGATGATGAATGGTGAATATGGGTTTCATTCTTGCATCTAGTTTAAGGAGATACTGGCTGGATTGCCTAAAGATAAATGGCCCAGGTGGCTCTTTGAGATCCAAGAAGTGAAGAGGTTAAAACACATTTCTTTCTGATGTCACTTCTCAGATCCTTGAGTATGTGTTAGATTGTTTTCTATTAAACACGATAGTTGTGCATCAGTGTGACATGTTGCAAAAAGATCTGGGTGAAATTCTAACCCCACTGAAGTCACTGGAGGGCAGTGGGGTTGGGTTTCAGGAATCCTAATGGCAATTTAGGCCAGGTCTACACTGGCTGCAGATTTCCACAGCAGTCTACAGGAGATGAGCCAGCTACAGTAAATAATTTGCGTATCTCCCTTTGACTGCCTAACTCCTAGTCACCACGGCATCTTCACTGCTCTGAGTTGATAGGAAATGCCCACTCATCTACAACGCTGGATTAAAGGGCTTCAAGGCCCTGCAGAAACCTGGCCTTGAGTGCTGCTACTTGCAACTCCTGGCTTGCTGCTAGCTGGGACCCCCTCCAGTGGTCTGACTGTCCCACCTCCACACTGCAGGCAGACAGCACTCAGGGAAGGAATCTCTGCCCATGGAGCACTGCACTGCTCACCTGCAAGTGTGGCCTGCTGACCATCTCATCCTATCCTTCTCCCCTCCCTGATGCCTCACCCCTGTGTCAGCCCATGCTGACTGTGGTCTCAGAGGGGGAGTCACCAAGCCACCCCTGAAGTGCCGATGACTGCTGGCTAGGTGCTGGGCTGACTGGTCTACCCCAGTGGGTCCTCTGGGTCCTGTTGGGCACAGACCAGACAGCCTGGAGGTGGGGCACCATGGGAGTGCACAAGCCCCACAGAAGTCAACAAACTGGGGCCCCAGGGCTCCTTAATGCAACTGTGCTTGTCAACTCAGTGCTTCCCTTCTTGAGAAGGGTGGTCTTAATGTGTTGACTCCCACGTTGATTTCCCCCCCCCCCCCCCGAAGTCAGTCTTCACTGACCACTCAATTGATCTGTAAAGATTGAACCACCATCAGTACAGACCTAGCCTTAGAGTGTGAGGTTCTGGAAAGTGAAATCTACGGCAGTGGTTCCCAACATTTTCTCTGCCGTGGCACACCTTGCTACCTTTAATTAATGTGAGGCACACCACCATATAACTGCCAAATGAACTCATGAATATTCATGAGCCAATGAGCCAATCCAGAGCTCTGAGTAGTTTTTCAAAAAAATTTGTGGCACACTTGCTCGGACCTGGTGGCACACCTATGTGCCATGGCACACTGGTTGGGAAATACTGATTTCTGGTAGAACTTCCCAGAGAGTCTAAGTTTACTTCCAAGCTGACACAAGCAGTTCAGAGCCCCAGGTCTCATTGATTCAGTTGTGGAAATGAGACTTTGGTTTCCTTACTAATGGGCTTTGGAAAAATTTTCCTCCTTATCTGTTTGCCATCAGAACACAGGCTTGAGTAAATGTTTCTCACTTGCACACATTCTCTTTGATACTTGCTATTATTTGAAAAGAGCTCTTTGATTCCCATGTCCTGTCTGCATTTTGTAGTGAGACTGCTGTTTTAAATTTAAAACTTGGAACTAGTTTCATGGCTGCCTGCGAGACCCTGTTAATTCCATTGGTGATTCCAAGCCACAGGGGAGGAATACATACTGCTGTGTGTCCAGTCTTTAAAACCATGAGTGCAAGGCAGGAGAAATCTGATTTAGATAAGAACTCAGTTTACAGCTTTTAGGGTACAGTGTTTTTTAGAATATCAAGATGTGCTACAGAGGGTGGCTCTTAACTCTTCAGTGGGAATATGTGTGGGAGGGGAAAGGGGCAATAAGGAGATTTTTTTTTGAAAGCTTTTAACTAATTCCTCTCCCTCACCAAATTCTTCACTTGAAGAATTTTTGGGATTTTTTTAACAAAGAAAAATGGGAAAACAACCCCCACCCCCAAAAAATGCAAGAGAGGAGGAGAAAAAAGCTGCAAAACATTTTCTAGAATATAATTAATTTTTCCTGAGTAGCATTCACAAGCAGATGTCCTTTGAAAATACATGGCTCCCAGAGGTTAATAGCAGGGAAGAGGGTGCTTGGCTATTTTCTTGGTACTGAAGAGCTAGGATTGTTGAATGGCTTCTAAAGCCACATAAGCACTGCGTAGTAATTCTGCTGTTTGCTTTTAGTTGGGCGAAGCGCAGAACCTCGCCATGGCAGGACCAGCCAAGGGGACAAATGGTGTCTTAAGCCAGGACTGGCCTCACTTAAACATACTGTGGGGCTCACTGCAATGAAAGATGCTCACGTGTTTTAGTACCATTAAACTGACCTAAGTCATAGTGGCAACGTCAGTGGAAGAATAGTCTGGTACCTGACAACAAGAATGAATTTGTCCATGCTGTTAGAATGTGACTAATCTGGGAAAAGGGAGGCTTTCGGGGAAAGGAAAAACAGTTCTTTTTCTCTTAAGTCCTGAGAAGGGTGGTTGCCTGTCTGGCTTTGTTCAGTGCACTTTGGTTACAGTGTTCATCCGCTGTTTGTTTTCAATTGGTAGAACAATTTGTTCTGAGGAACACATCAGAGCCTTACAAAATCAAACTACCTCCAAGCCAAGCATCAGCTTGGCGTGCGCAGTGTAACTCAGCGGCTCAGTCAAGCTAAAATGGAAAGATACTTTTTAATAAAAACATCTGTAAGAAAAGAGAGAATTTGGAACTGCAAGCTCCTTGAAACAGAAACATTCTGGATCATTGCATGTTTTGTTAACGCTTAGTACAAGCCGTCTAGGCCAGGACAGTTTCTCTTCAGCAGGACTCCAGTCTCAGAGCTGTGAGATGCTACTGACTAGTATGTGCAAAGGTGCTTGGGGAAAGTTGCCCCTCTAGCCATGGAGAAATAAATCAATACATGTGGGACAGAAATACTCTGTCCTGTTCTTGTTTGAGTTAGTCAGCTCCTAATGCTAAAGTCTGATGTTTGTTTGTTTATTTATTTATTTTGGGTATTGTTTTAATGTTTCAGGTAACTGTTCAAAATCTCTTGTGATCCTTTGTGGAGAAATCTCAAAAGGCAGATTCTCAGCTGGGTAAAAAATATTGTAGCACCATTGAAATCCAGCGGAATTAGTGTTTATTAAAAGGCACCATCAAAATAAACATGAGTGAGGAACAACCAGGAATGTGGCCCTGCTGTGCCAGACACTTGTCAAACATATGGTAGCCCACAGTCACCTTCAGAAGAGCTGAGAAACTGAACAGATTAAACCAGGGGTCAGCAATCCAAAAGATAAGAGCCATTTTTAAACATTCCTTCAGTAACCAAGTGATTTGAGAGTCACTGTGTGTGGGGGGGTAGGGGGAGCTGGGCCAGCACACCAGCTGCAGGGACCCCTGATGGGGGGGGGGACCCAGAAACAGGCATGGGTCCACCCCCACAGTCTCCCACTGATGGTGGGGACCCTGGAGTCTGGTATAGACCACCTACAGGGTCCTCCAGTGGCAGGGGGGGCTCAGAGCTGGATCATGGACTGCCCTCCAGGGTCGGGGGGGGGCCTGAAGTCCAGAGCCGCGGGGGGGCAGCTGAAGAGCCACATGTAGCTCTGGAGCCACAGGTTGTGGACCCCTGGATTAGAGAAATGGAAGGTGGGGAAGGGTAGAAGACACCAGTAGAGTGGAGTGGAGAGCTGATGGTGCATTAGTGTTCCAATTTGGAGGGGCGTGTGGGTTAAGTTAGGAAGAAGGGTGGGGTGATTGGTGCAGACAGCTGGTCTGAGTGGGGCAGAGAATAAACAATGTCAGATGATGGGAAGCTCTGACTAAAGGTCCATGCTGAGCTGTCTCTGCAGCTGCTCCTATACCATGAAGTCGCCAGCTGGTTCTTCTCAGAACTTCTCTCCCTTGATTGCATGTGATGGGGGTGAGGAAGTGTCCTCCTGAACATGGGTGGGTGAGGGTGTCCCTTGCACAGTTCTGGGTCTTCAGGTTGCTGGGTGGGGGGAATGGGAAGCCCTAGCCGGGCTCTTCTTTATCCCTTCCCCCTCAGTGCAGCAGCTCCTACTTTGGCTTCCTTTACCCTGCTGTCTCTGCACCCAGGCCCATTATTGGTTGGGGTGGGGGTGAAGATGAAATAGGGAGGGTGGCTGTTGATTTAAAACAAATTGTTCTAATTCTTGCCTTGTTTTACTGCTGGATCAATGCGTTGGGATCCCAGTTATATCTGCTCCCCCCACCCCCCAATGTTACACTAAAAATACCACCACTTATTGCTTATCTATAGCAGTCAAACCACTGTCAGCATGCAGCATCATCCAGGAGTCAATATCAGGTTTTAATCCAGGCAGGCATTTGGCCAGCGATACCCACACAAATGTAGAACATCCAGTTCATGGATGGCAGTGAACCTCCCGATCAAGTTATAGGCTTGGTTTGTAATCCAGGGCTGTGCTTTGTTCAAAAATGATCGCTGCTGTGTCTTTACTCAAATGCTGAATCCCCCAGAGAATAGCCAGGGTTTTTATCCATTTCTAAATAGAGGGAGTCGGGAGAGGAGCTGGTGCTGGGCATGTGAATCAGAGGTGGATTATCGAACTTGCCACATGAGAAATGGAATGCTTTAGGATGCTGTGAAGGAGATATAATACAAGATCATTAAATATCCGCTCTACCTGTGAAATAATTTTTGTATTGTTCACACAGCTCTATTGTTTATTCCGGGAGCGTGAGGGGGGGGAAGGAATGTGCTACTGGATGGACACTCAGGCCAGTCCCTGGTAAGGGTGGGCTTGGCAGCAGGGTCTGAGAATGGCTTCAGAAACTCCTGGTTGATTGATTGTTAGCAAATTAATTAGGAGTTACAACAGCAAAGTCTTTCTGCTCTGCGACCCTGAGAAGTAATATACCCTTTTGATTATTTCTTGCTCTGATTGCAAGGTGGGGTGAATGTAGGGGCATGTAGGAGTTCCTCAGAGTCCCAGCCAGGAGGTTTCACGGGAGGAGGAGGGGTGCTGAACCCTCCATGTCCAGATTCAGGAGATGGCTTCACTGTCGTGTGGAGGCCCCAGGGAGGCAAATTCTGGACACTCATTCTGACTGGCTGTGCCTGAGGGGTTCCAGACACTGTACTGGGGACCCTGGAACATGTGGTAGCAGAGGATGGTCCATCCCCACCATTTATGTAGGTCATGATGGCCTGTAAACAGTGCATGTTAATGAGAGAGTGACAGATGTTACCCTTTAGGACCAAAGCAGTTGACTGCTACTTAGGACCTTGTGTGGCTGTTTAGGATTAGAAATGAATTGGTAGGAAATGTTCCTCATTTCGCTTGAGTTATTGATTTAAGAAAACCAAATTGTTTCATAACTTCACTGCTGTTTTAACAAAACTCAGGCAGGGTGGGGTCTGTTAGAAACATGGAAGGTTCTTGTGGCCTACTAGGGAGCCCAGGTTACAGGGTCCCTACATCCGAGCTATTTTGACAATTGTAGAGTCTGGCCATGGAGCCTGGCAGTCGTGACTGGTGCTGCCGTGGTGGTGGCAATTACAGTAGCTGCTAACCTCTTTCCTGCAGATTTGGGAGACGAGAAGCTGTAGCTCCTTCCAGGACTCCTCGACTGCCCTACCTTGCCAGGGTTCCTGACTCCCAGCTTGGAGGTGAGAATCCTGGGTTCTGAAGCCTGGAATACTTGAGAACCTGGGGCTGGCTGCTCCCCTGACATTGAGGATGTTTTTCAGTGAGCAGCAGAGGCTAATTAACAAGAATAGTTCCACACATTTCATCTCCAGAGCTGAGTTTTTGGTGTCTCCAAAACAAATTGTAGGGCATTTCCAGTTTTGGGGGAAAACTGGTGAAAAACAGCTTTTGGAAAATGAAAACTTCTAGAGCAATGACAATTCAGAATCTCAGCCAGTTCTGGGGTTGAATCAAATGGTGCTTTTGTGTATGTTAATCATAAATTTAAATAGGGCTGCATCAAAGTCCTGTTTTTTGCCTGAACACAGGAGGAACAATAAAGAGCAGGCTATTTCCTCACTCAGTTTTCACACACATCTCTTCAGTTGGTCCTGTGCAACAAGGTGTTCTGTCCTTCTCATGGCCGCTGTTGCTTCTCTTATTCTTTGACTGCTCCCCCATTGTAAGCCAGCCAGCCATCCGCTAGTCCTGTGTTTTGCAGTCAGTCCCAGAGAACCCCTTAGCTCGTGCCACTTTTACACCTTCCACTGTCACATGAGTAAGTATTGGGAGGTAAATAGATGGTTCTGCTTCAGGGCATGAGCCAGACTGTCTTCTGGGGCTCAGAAGGAAACTTCCCTGGGGGGGGCAGGTTATCCTAGATCTTCCCTTTTATAGGGCTACCTGCAACTTTTGCTGGAGCAGCCAGGGCTGCTGGCTGCTGGAAATGTGATTCTGAAAATGGATCCCGGTCTGATCCAGTATTGCAGTTTGAAGTTGTTAAAAATACAAATGATTCTAGTCAACTGGTCAATGTGCTGATGCTTGTTACCAAAGATGTTATCCAGGGGTTAGGAACATCTCTGGTGATCAGCCAAGATGGTTGGGCATGAATACCCACTTCCTGGGTGTCCCTAGTCTCTGACTGCCAGAAGCTGGGAGTGGATGATGGGGGATAGGTTGCTTGATGATGGTCTGTTGCATTCACTTCCTCTAAAGCACTGGGTGTTGGCCACTGTTGGAAGACAGGACTCTAGGCTACATGGACCCAGCATGGCCCTTCTTATGACCTTTTATTGGTTTCATTTGAAGTCCATTGGCAGACCAAATGAGAGCACCATCTCTAGCATGCTGCTAAGGGTTTTAGCTACTGATCCCTAGCTCGCACAAGTGAATGGGAGCCTTTGCTTTGACTTCCCTGGGTTCTGTATCAGACCTGTAGTCTCTTTCCCTATTGAAGCCCAGGAGAGCCCCATTCAGCAGTTCTAGTGGAGTTTACGCACCTGAGTCTTCTACCTTTGGGAGGCGCATGAGCTTGGGATGTGCCCATCCCTCCTCTAACACTTGACTCAAGAGCATTCCTTGAGGGCACCCAGGGTGTGAGGCACTTCACTACCACTTGCCCTTGGGACAACCGCAGACTCAGACAGCACAACTGCTTTCCTCTCAGCTTGAGCTGGCTCTGTTGTCCCCCTGCAGGTTCAGGATAGGCTGGTTCCAGTCCTGAGCATCCACATGGAGTGGCTAGCCACTGCTGTGCTGGCTGCTCACAAAATTCTCTTCTTTGCTGCTCCCAAAGGGACAGTGTGCCCTGGCTTACCAGGTGCTCCTCTGTGTTATCGCTGCACTCAGTGCGCAGCACTTGGAGCTTATTATGGAGAAAACAAACATGCTTGTACTTAACAAGGAAAAGAGGTCGAAGAAATGGCAAGTAAATGTCTTGGATGCGGACATGCAAAATAAAATCACAAGCCTTCTTCTAATGCCTAGACCAGCCTGTGGTCTGTGGACCCCTGCAGGGCTGCAGAGTGGCTCCAAGGGGAGTCCATTGACAGGCTGGGACTGGATGCTGCCAGGGTCTCGGGATCTTATGGAGCCCCCACCTTCTGGCTGGCAGGGAGCTTCCCCCGGGCAGGGAGTTCTTAAAACTCCTGCCTCCTGAGCATGCTTAGACTATGCTCAGGAGAGTAGCCGCGGGGAGGGCAGGTGTAGCAGCTCCAGCCAGGTAAGGGGAGCAGGGGAAGGGGCCCTAGGGTGTGGGGGGGAGCAAGGAGAGGGTCGGTGAACGGGCCAGAAGGCGGGGGAGATTGAGGGGGAGGGGCAGGGACAGGGAGGCTCCCCTGGATCTGCAGGGGCCCCATTCTGCTGGGAGGGGCCTGCATTGTGCCCCACAGTGGTGCAGCCATGCTAGGATAAAAATGCAGCTGGGGGCTGCAGAGTTTGGTGTTTTTTTTTCTCCACAATAAAAAAAATGGGTCCCCAGGGATAGGGCCAGGGGGAGGCTGCGCTGCTGCCAGGAGCTAGGCTGTGGCCCAGCCCAGCCCGAAGCGGCTGCTGGAGGCCGGGCCTGCAACTGCAGCCCCGGATCCCCGGCTGGGGATGGGGCCGCCGCGGCTGCCAGCGGCCAGGCCCCGGATCCCCAGCTGGCTACCTGAGGTGGCCCCATCCCTGGCTGGGGATCTGGGGCTGCGGCAGCAGGCCCAGCCTCCAGCGGCTGCTTCGGGCCGGGCTGGGCTGCGCCGCGCTGCACAGCAGCCTAGCTGCCGGCGGCGGCGCGGCCTCTCCCTGGCCCTGTCCTGCACCAGGGGGTGTGACCTTCTGGCTGGGGGTGCGGCCTGCCTTCTGGGGGCGGGGGCTGGGCCTGTGCCCCGGGTCCCTCCCCGCCCCAGCGACGCCCCTGCCCAGCCCAGCCCAGCCCACTTCTATAATAAACCTCTAACCCAGGGGTGGCAAAGTCACGGCCCACAGAGCAGATCAGGCCAGCCAAAGGGTGCTGATCCAGCCCATGGAGCAACTGCCTGGGCTGTGCCTGGAAGCCATCTGCAGCAGCGAACTCCAGAGACAGGCTCCCAGCACAGCAGGGCATGCTTCTGAATCACTCACTCACATGGTCTGAGTGACAGCAGAGGGGGAGCAAAGGAAGCATTCCAATACCAGCTCAGCTCTGCTATGGTCTGCCAACCAATCAGAGTCTCAGTCACAGCAGGCTAGGTTAGCTCTAGAGAGCTACTGCACTGCCCCCCCCATCTCAACTGTTCAGTCAGTCAGTATGCTAATTTGATTGACAACACATTGAACAAATCACAAAAAAAAGGGAAGAAGTGGCTAGGGCTGACATGGGAACAAGCCAATCAAAGGCCTGCAGGGACTGAGCCAACCAAAGGCCAATATTCTGAATGACTGACAATGAATAGGCTGGGAGGGGGAGAGGCAGGAGCCCAGCCTGGCTGCCTGTGACTAAGACTGATTTTTTTTGCATGCCACCAGCATGTGGACCCTACTAGGAAGGGGAAGTGGAAGGGGCAAGGGGGTCAAGGAGCCAGTTTGAGGTGGGGGGGGGTCCACAGCAGAGGGAAAAGGGAAGGTGTCATTGAGCCTACAGGGTTGGGGGGGGAAAAGGGGAGCCCATGCCATTCTGAACATGGGGGGGGGGGAAAGGGTTGGGAAACCCATGCAGCCACATAGCCTGCGACTGGTGTCCTGCCTTCCAGCGTGGCCCCCCACATTGAATGAGTTTGACATTCCATGCTTTAACTTATGACTGAGTTGTTAAAGTGCTCAAATCATGATTTAACGACTTTAAAGCACTGAGGATCTGCTAGCAAGTGGGCCATGCCCCATGCTACAGAGGAAGGATGGAAAAAAAAACCAAACCCTCATTCTCCCTTGGTTGTGTTCCTCCCTGTGCATTGCCAGCTTGCTTCCTAGGTGAAGGATATACGTTGGTGTACCTGTGCTCACCCAGGTAGAGTTCCCACTAAGGTGACCAGATGCCTTAATTTTTATGGGAACAGTGCTGACATTCAGGGATTTTTCCTATAGGGGCACCTTTTACACCACCCTCTTCCCCATCCTGACTCTTCACACTTGCTATCTGGTCACCCTGGTTCCCACATTTTCTTCATTTGTGAACAGGGAATCCCTTGCTGCTTGTTTTTCTCAATTTAGAATTTCCTGGAGTGAATTTGCAGTCATTTAATTAGCATTTTGCTCAGAATGCAAATAGGAGTTTGTTGTGAGATACACAGTGCTCAGTCAACATCTAGCCAGAGAGATGGATAAGCACCTCCTGCTGGAAAGAAACTTGTTCATCACCTTTTGGTGACCTGCCCAACTCTGATTAAAAGCGTAATTTTCCGTATAGACCTCTATACATGTTTTTCTGTACATACATTTGCAATGCTTACAATCAGGACCTTACCTGACACCCTTTGATGAACGAGTTTGTAGAGATCGGACTCTGTAACCTTAATGCACCCTTGTTGGCATCAAAAGGTGGCTAGTTCACAGTCATTCCATCACTGGGGGAATGCAGTTCTATTTGCGGAGTTACTACTAAAAAGGAGAACGTTCAGGATGCTGAACATAAACCATGGGTCTCAAACATGCAGCCTGAGGGCTACATGTGGCCCCTAAAGTTATTTCTTGTGGCCCACAATGACACTATCAATATTTGCAATATTGTTGTATGAAAAAGTTTTTAGTGGTGTGGCCCTTGGGCTAACATACTAGTCCTCATGCGGCCCTTGTGGTGATTTGTGCTTGAGACCCCTGATATAAACAAAGTTGAGGTTAGGCCAAGGGGAGTGAGCATCCTTGCTTCATTGAATTCACTGAGAATAAAATTCTTCCCATACTATCTGGGTTTCACACCATTTTTTGTAATGGGGAGGGGGGATTTTATCCCAGTTGACACAGGCCCTTTCAATGGGGGGGGTCTCAATTTCAGCCTGGAGGACGCAGCACTGTACAGCAGCTCATTGTGTTTGTCAAGAGAAACCATTGCCATTAGTGTGCACATGTCCTCTAGTTCTGATTTACTTCTGCCTCATGGGATGAGGAGGCTTTAATTAATCCATAAAAAGTGCTTGGAGATTTGACCTCAAAAGCTGCTGTATAAATGAAGGCATCATGGTGGTGGTTGGCCGTCTGCTCCCTACGATTAAGCAATTTTGCTTCTTTGACTTTCCCGCTTTCTCTCTACAGCTGCTCACCCCACCGCAGTGTGCAAAGGGATTTTCAGTGAGGTCTAGTAGCAAAGCCTGGGGAGAGCATCTTTATCTGGAAACAACTTAAGCTGTTTCCAAAGAGGCTGCTGGGCTCTTGCCTACTATAAGATTGTAGATAGGTTTCTGCCCTGCTTCCATAGTCATTGGACATCAGAGGATCTTCAGTGCGTGCGTGCACACACACTGCTTTTCCTGTTTTTACCCAGTAGACACACGTTTTAGGGCCAGATCCTGCAGCTGGTACAAATCAGCATGGCTCTGAAGTCTTGTATTAAAGGCATAATCTTTAGTGTCTGCTTCAGACCAGCCAAGAGACTGCAACCTCTGCCAAGAACGGCCTCAGCCACAAGCCATCTGCGAGCAAGCTTACAGATGCCCTCAATGGGCATCCTTCAGCCATACAGGAGTTTGAGGTTTATTCAGGGCCTTGTTTAGTTTGTGGGAAGAGGAATTGATAATACGAGTCGGGTATTTTTTTGGCACAGTCTTGTTTGTTTGTGCAGATGGCACACAAAGGCCTGTTTCCTGAATGCTATAGGAACAAACTGCAGGCACTTTCTCCATTCCAAAATCCAAGCCTGCTTTGCAGGCAGTTCTTGTGCTCAAAGAACAAACTCAGCTTTCTCTTAGGGCTTCGGTCAGTCCACTTGCTTTTCCATGGCTTCCCAGTTCCTTTCTGCTTCTGACACACATGCAGCTCAACCAATCAATGATCCAGCCTGTGTGTTCTCAGTCAGTCCCAGGAAAACCTCTCCTATTTTTCCTGTATTAGTTCTTGCTCATGCCTTACCCTGCAGTCCAGCACCTTGGGGGATGGCACCTGTTTCAGCTCTGCATCATAAAGAAGCTTAAATGTCTTCCATTTTGAGTGGTAGCTAGCATGCCCATCTGCTTCAAAGAGGCTTATGATTACCAGTTAGAGACATTCTTGCTGCCAGCCATTAAGCTTTCCCACACGACAGTATCTTGTATTCCACAGTCATGCAGAAGACACTGGATTGCCGCAACACTCAGTAATATTTCGTTAGAGTAGGGCAACAGTTGCTTACCCCTAGCCATTGTTGTACTGGGCCTTGAGAGCCACCAACTGCATGTGCAGAATAAATTGGCTGTCCTTGGAATTTCATTTCTGCAGTCTTTCTAGGTTCTAACTTGGTAGTGTTAATTGTTCTTCCTCTGTGTTTGGTTATTGACAGCGCAAGCTGATGCCAAACTGTAATTGTCCTGTAAGTTACTTGTAAAAGTAATATAAAACTGGGCTCTAGCTCTAGCTCTCCCAGCATCCAGGCTACAAGAAAAAATGGAGAAATCTAGCAGTCGCAAACTGTGGGAAAGAGGCAGAAAGCTTTTGCATCAGACAGTGTAACTGAGGCATGTGGATTTGAATTCTGCAGTTGGGCTTCTAATCTCTCTCCTGTCTTTTTTAACTTAGTCTACACTCAACCCAAACAGCGTTAATGACGGAACTTGCTCAGTTTTTAAGCCAACTTTTCAAGTGTTAGAGCACAAAGCTCTGGTAGTCCCCGAGTCAATCCAAGTGGTCCCAAGACGCACAAAGACAGAGGAGGTCACAAGCGCATATATGCTTTATTACCTTACAGAGATCTCGTGGAGCTAGCTCCCCGAGGGGTACAGTACAGCGGGTTTTATAGTACAGTCTACAGGAAAAGGGGTAAGGCGGGCACAGAGCCAATCATAATTCAGGGTCAGGGGCTGGTCACCTCACCTGGTCAGGGAAGGGTTGTTTCCTAATATGGTGCATCACCTCATCTGATGCTTCTGGGCCCATGTGACTGACCTGGAGATGGTGAGGATGGGTGAGATGTGACTACCCTGGGTCCCTGAAATGGTGTCTCAGGACCCAAAATGGAGTCTGCTGACTCATGCTAACCCCTTCACAAGTGCACAAGTTATCCTCTTTCTGTGGTCTCTATGTGTGGAATAAAATGAGAATGTCTCCTCATCTGATTATTGCTTTTCAGATTGTTCTAGTCCGCAGTTGGATGTAGATTTTGTGCTAAGCATTATGGGCATAATGTGTATGTTTGTAGTATATTGTTCAACCACTAGGGTCTCTGTTCTGCATCATGTTCCAGGCAGATCATGGCCCTTGGTAAACAGACAGACAAAGCTGGTGCTAGAATTGCTGATGGAAAGCCTGTTTGTTTTCTTGGAAGAATGATCCTATTTTTAATTAGGTCTCACCTATGGCAGAAGTACTGTGGCATCATGTGAGAGTTGGTTCTGTCTTATGAATCAAACTTGCTGTCCCTAAAATGCAGTGTTATATTGGTAGGAAAATTAATAAAATCGAACATGGGTTTGTGTGTTTTTTTTCTTCACCTCTCATCGTATAATTTCATTTCTCTCTTGGAAGCTAAATGTTGTTTCAGGTAGCTCTGAAATTGCCTCAAGAAAGAGGCAGTGTGGTGGGCATAGTCTCTCATGTCATTGTACCATTCTGGATATTTTGGTCAGCCACCCCTTGTTTTCGTTCAGATATGCCCACTGAGGAGTAAATGGAATTCCATATGACACATTTGTTGTTTGTTTCCCACGTCCATTCAGGATGCTATTTTTCATCATGAGTAAACAAATTGGACTGCTTTTCCTGTTCTATTTTTAACCTCCTTTGAAGGTGGGTACCCACTATTGTTGTCTCCCACCCCACCTGTGGATTCCAACAAGTATCCCCCACTCCCAGCCTGTCTGCTCTTTGTTCTTACATGTTGATTGTTCTGGGTGGAGGCTACGAAAACCTGATTCCAGATGCTTATTTGCTTGTCATCTGCATTTAGAAGCCTGGGGTTCATGTAGGGTTACCAGATGTCAGGCAAAAGGAGGACATGTCCTCCTTTTTACCTTCATGTCCTCTGTCTGGCAGGCATTTTAAAAATATATGATTTTGTCTGGCTTTTTACTTCCAGGGAGTTAAAGTATGCTGGAATGCCCTGGAACATCCTATTTTTAGGGGGAAGTGTTCCAAGGCCCCATAAAAACAGAAGAATGTTACATTAATACTCCATTTTCTCCATGTGTCCTCCAGTGTCCTCCAATGTCCTCCTTTTTGTACTTCGCTGTCTTCCTTTCCAGGCTTTGGTATCTAGAAACCGTAGATTCATGTCAGTTTTACAATATTACCAACCCCAAGCATTCCAAATTCATAAGTATAGCCCCAAAATATCATGAAACAGACTTAAAAATTGATTTGATTGATATATTTGCCTTCTGGCTTATGTCTTTAGGGTGCACTTGGAACACATTTTCAGGCTTTGTTTCTATGAAGTCTGGAAGCCGGGGCACTAATGAACAACACGTGACTTGGAAACACTACAGAACTTTTCAATAGTTACTTATATCAAATATTGAACAACTGATGGATTGGAAGTGATCTGCCGAGGGGGACACATGGACCAATAAGCATGGTGTTAAAAGCTGATTTCCCCTGAATCAGCACAATTGCCTCCAGTTTGCTCATGTTGCCTGGTTAAAGTGCCCATCACCCTGCAGAACAGATTTGAACTATTCAGGCTGCTTCTAGACCAGGGATCTCAAACACATGGCCCATGGGCTGCATGCGTCCCCTAAAGCTATTTCCTAAGGCCCGCAATGACACTGTCATTACTGATATTATCATTGTATGGAAAGGTTTCAGTGGTGCAGCCCTTAAGCTAATGTACTAGTCCTCATGCGGCCCTTCACTGGTCCTCATGTGGCCCTCTTGGTGATTTGAGTTCGAGACCTTTGTTCTAGACTCTGATCTGGGAGTTTTTGTTTAGGAGTCTATTAAACCTGGCATCACACCAAGGTATTTTGGGTTGCAGAGGATTGTCAGACTCAAGAAAGATGCTATATTTAATGATGTTGAATGTGAAAGCTTTAAATTCACACTCCATTCAGATGCTGGGGGAAATTGACAGTGCTGCATATGTTTACAAGATTAATATGTCATCTCAGCCAGAAAGATTCATTTTTAGAAAAGATGTTTTTCTGGAAAATGCATGAAGGTTCTAAATCTAGGAGGTCTGCAACTGCTGGAGCTGGGTAGATGTTGCTAACATTTTCCCATTCCTGGGTAACCAGCTCTGTGTCAATTGGGTCTCAAATCTCCATGAAGGACACTTATTTTCTTGGTAAAGAATGTTGCCTGACTTTTTGTTGTACTCTGTTACCAGAGAGCAATCAGTGGCTGGAAAGAGTACCCCACCCCCAAATATTACAGCTGTTTCATCAGAATGGTAACTGTCAAAATTCTAAGGTATTTCCAAGTCGTTAAACTGCACTACTAATACAGTCTGTGTCTGTTCACAGTCTGGATACCTTTTACCTGTCAGATATATCTGGCCTGGGTGCAAACATTATGTTCTAATTGGCTGTTGGGGGATGATTTTTTTCCCCCCGAAAACCAATAGACACCTATAAGATCAGGACAACCCTGTGTGTGGACTCAGTTGTACAGAACTACCTTATAAGAAGATCTTTGCATTTGTGTAGCACTTCTCATCTGTAGCTCTCAAAACCCTTTACAAAGAAGATCAAATATCGTTATCCCCATTTTACAGATGGGAAAACTGTGGTACTGTGACTTGTCCAAGGTAACCCTTCTCCTGACTGTCTGGTGTCTTGTCCAATAGGCCTAAAACTTCTCCCCTCTCCCTTTTTTGTCCAGGAACTGCTATACTTATATAAAGATGCTTTGTACAGCTAGAATGATGTCCACACTGGGGCGGGGGGCTTGGACCACTTGAGTTATTTTAGTACGGTTACATTGATACAACCTGATGTGTAGACAAGGCCTAAGTGCAGCTTCATCACTATTTTGACATGAGCTGGGAAGCCTGCTTTATTACAAACAAAGCTGTGCTTCTCTGTGAAAACAGGTAATACAGTGTACAGCCAGAAGAGATCATCATTCAGACCCAACTGTATGTCACAAGCCACTGATTGTGCTAAATCCAAAAACCCAACTGAGACCAAACTATGACACTCACAGGAAACTAGGCTGTTCCACGCCATAGGGAGCACATGGTGGGCTATGGTGCCTAAGATGGCTGCAGTGGCAAGGAAATGGTTGGGAGATGTACCCAGATAATCTTGGTGAGTGATCCATGCTGCAGAAGAAAATGAATCCCTCCTCTTCACTGATCCCTGCCAATCTGAGCTGGTGGAAATTCCTTCCCATCCCCCATAGTGCTGGGTTAAGACAAAGGACTTGAGACACAACTCAGCGTACCCCTCAAAGCCCTGGCCCACTCACTAATCTTTCTCCCCCCCCCACTTTTTTATATCTTAATTCAGAGAATTCACGTGGCTATTTGGTCTAACATGGAAAGACATCAAATGTGCTGTTGTTCACTTGTCTGTTCTGTACTTAGCAGTGTTAAAAAAACACCAGTAGATCGATGGCATAATGTGTGAGCGTTAGGAACATGCCTTCATAAGCTTCTATGATTGTAAAGCAACATGTTAGTTTAGTTTGGGAGAGTTATTCTATGGTTGGTTAGTGAAGATGCTTGTGTTGGATCCATGTTTCACATCCTGTGTGGGAAAATGAATGGATTCCTCCTCCCCCACTAAGATCAAGAGCAGTGTGTTTGAGTAGACCTGCAAGCATACATAAAGTAGGCTTTGTTTCAGGTCTGCTAGTCTTCCTCTCCAAGCCATTGTTTTAGTGCATATCTGTGAAAATAAAGGTTTGTTTCTGTTTCCTTGGCTTGGTGGCTGAAGGCGAATGGAAAGATCCAGCTTGGCTGAATGGGAAGTAAAGAAGGATAAAGCGTATATCAGTGGTCTGTAAATTATTTCAAAAATGAGAAAAGTCCTGTGAAACATTAAAGACTAAGAAATTTGGGGGGGGCATTTGTTAGTCTTTAAGGTTCCACAGGACTTTTGTTGTCTTTGCTATATACAGACTAATACAGCTACCCCTCTGGAAATTGTCTCCTTTGGGAAACCCTTAAGGCCAGTCTATATTGTCTACAAAATTTGGTGGCAGTCAACTAGAGTTACGCAACCTATGCACAGTGGCTTGCATAACTCTCATTCACTTCCTAACTCACCTTTAGCATGCCGTCTTTCTGTGCTGCGCTAGCAGAAATGCAGTGCAATGCCACTTGAGGGGGTGGTTATATTAACTCAATTTCCTGATTGACTGAGGCTGTCTTAACTGGCCACTCAGTTGAGCCAGAAAAATTGATCTGATGGCTGCATCTTTGCCACAGTCAATACAGACATACCCTTACGCTGTACTTTTTAGGTGCATAATCGTCTATTAGGCTTGCCCTGGTACCCAGGATGTGTTTTAGTACGGGAATGGACAGCAACTAAGTTGTTTAGATGGGTGTCTGAGTTGGAAGAAATTAGCTCTTCGTCGTCTTTATACGAGGATTAGCTTTTTAGCAATTGTTACAGTTACTCACTGGGGTGTTTGGTGCCTGGACTTTTTATATCACTTTCTGTAACATTCCTCATTGTCAGAGACTAATCTCTGTAATCAAGGTAGGAAAGGTAACATGAGCTGGTATCTCCTGGTATCACATCACTTGGATTAATTGCATGTTTCATAATTAGCAGTGTTCATATTCCCTCTTTTTATGGGAACAGCTTTTCCCCAACAATCCCATCTTCCCTTCCTGTTGATGGAGTTACTGTTCTGTCATAGGAGCCTTCTTCATTGACAGCAGCAAATTCACCGTCATCAGATAAATCTTCTCAATTGACTGATCAGGTCTATGAAGACCTGCTCAATCGACCCGCAGGTTGCTCTCTGAAGACCAGCCCAGTAAGTCAAGTATTGTTGAGTCGAAGGGAGGGCATTTCCCTCCAACTCAGAGCACTGAAGACACTGTGATAAGTAGGTGATAGGCAATCGGAGGGAGCTACATAAAGTATTTTAAGTACTTTGTGCATCTCCCTTTGACTGCTGCTAAACTCCTGCCCTGGTGTAGACCTGCCTTCACTGCTTGACCCAAGTCTTTGGATCAGTAGTCTGTTACTCCAACTGGACATCAGTTTGTCAATCTCCAAGTCTTAACACTGGCATGTTGGCGCACATCCTGAAAGGATGCCTTTTAAAATAAAAATTGCGTGGAAGTTCAGAGTAATCTTCTGTTGAGACTTCCAGGCATCTCTCAGTCTCCTTCAATTAACCACATTCCTGACATACATGGGAAAGATTGTGGGGAAAAGCATTGAATAGAGTCCTTGAATGCAAGTTTCTTGTCTCTGCATACCAGCAAAAGCACTCTATCCTTCAGGACACATTCCTTCCTCCTCCTTTATCCTGGGAGAAACTATCAGTTTGCAACAATTGGCCTCAGCCAGAATAATTGTTAGGGCAAAGACCAAAAAGCTTGTCTTCAGGTTTCCTATTATCTTGTGTTCCAATCAAAGCCCTGCCCCCATCATATGAGTTTTGATTTAAGTGCATGTCTTGCAAGTCTTTTTTTTTTTTTTCTTTGTCAGAATTTATTTAAAAAAAAAAAAACAGTCTGGTGAGTAGGGCTTTATCTAGGAACTGGGAGACCCGGGGGTAGGGCTGAGTTCCCTGCTCTGGTTTTGTGAAAAGGGCAAGTGACTTGGGTTTGATCTCTGCTTAAATGGTATGTCAGCATAACTGTGTGAGTGTGGGCTCTGTAATCCCTTCTCCCCCTCCCCCTGAAGTGACATAAAGTGTGCTGGCATGAGCACTAGTGTAAACAACACTATGCCAGTGGGAGAGCTTCTGTAGCCAGTGTCACTACTGCTCACAGAGGTGGCTTTATCGTGTGGATGGAAGAGTTCTTTCCTGTCAGCAGAGTAGCTGCATAGGTGATCCTATAGTGGAACTGCTGTAAGCTAGTTAGTGTAGACGTGGCTTAAGTCAGCCTGCCTAGGTACTTGTATTGGTGAGGAGCAAAGATGCTTGCCATGGTATCTGAGGCTCCGGAAAGTGCTTTGATCAGTCCTGCAGGAGCTATCTGTCTCCTGGCCAGTGCGAAAGCTACCAGGAAGGAGATCTGGTTTACGCTAGGTGTTGGCTCCAAGCAGTCTGAGGATGGTTGGTTTTTCTTCTCTCGGTTCTGGTGTATATGTCTAACTGACTTTGGGTATAGTGACTCTCGCTCAGGGGCCTCTTGAGTAAATAAGCTGTTTTGTTTGGGGAGCTTTCTTTTTGTTCAAACATATTAATATAGGAAGTGTCTTTTCCCCACTCTGGGTGCTCCATCTATGCGCTGCATGGGACTAGATGAGGTACACAGATTGATCAGCCCTTAGCTAAAGGCTGGTCTACACTGGGAACTTGCATTGATACGATGACCTTGGTTGGGTGTGAAACATCTACAACCTGTGAGATGTAGCTGCACTGACCAAACCCTGACATACACAGCATTAGGTCTACAGAAGATGATGTCACCTCTCAGGGGAGTGAATTAACTGTACTGATGGGAGAGCTCCTCCCACCTGTTGGTTGTGTCTGCACGGACATACTCCAGTTCTGGCACTGTAGTGGTTTAAGTCAGGGGTCTTAAACTCAAATCACCATGAGGGCCACATGAGGACTAGTACATTAGCCCAAGAGCCCCACCACTGAAACATTTTCATACAACAGTATTGCGAATATCAATAATTCTAGTGTCATTGCAGGCCATGGGAAATAACTTTTTAGGAGCCACATGTGGCCCACAGGCTGCAAGCGGGGGACCCATGGTTTAAGTGCAAATGTACCTGAAGTCTTTAAGAGGAGGATGGTGCTGGGACAGTGTGTGCTGCTCTGTTTATGCCCTTGCCATCTCTATGTAGAAGTGCATAAGTATGACATGGACTTGAAAGGCTGAGTTCTGTGTCCTCCTTTTTGTACTTGATTCTATCTGCATTTTAAAGGCCTTGAGAGAGAATCCAGAAATATCTAACACCCTCCTCTCCCCTCCACCCCCTAATCTTAGTTTGCAAAATCACCTCCATTTGATTAACTGTATTTCCTTTGCTCCCCTTTCATCGTACAGATGGGATCTGTACTGCTTATTACAGGCCCACTTAGACTTGCTGTCGGGCATACAGAAATAGGCTGCTATCCATTTAAGAGGTGTCTTGCTGCCAAAAATAAAGGGAGAGTGCAGCTGGCCACAGAGCAGCTGAAAATGAAGAGATTATCAGGAATCTTTGGATGGGGTTGTGCCTCTAATGTAGGAGTCACATGGGGAAAGCCCCACTGTTTAAAAACATAGCCCTCATGCCTAGATCAGTGGTTGTCAAACCATGGGTCGCAACCCAGTACTGGGTTGCAGACCCGTGGTTACTGGGCCGCGGCACTCTGGCTTTTGGGGGGCAGCAAGAGAGAGCTGGGAGCCGGAGCTCTGAGTGGCTGACATCCAGGGGTAGCCTCCCACATTGGCACCTGGCACGCTTCCCTCAGTCGCTACAGATTTGCTCCGCTCCCTGGCTCCACTGGGGAAATTGCTCTGCACTACTGCTGCTGTAAAGAGCTGCCTTGTTCCGGCACCAGTGGCTCCCTTGTGACTGCTGGCGCAGCATGAGAGGCTTGGCTCTGCACCTCTGGTGTGTCGGCTGTGTAGGGGAAAATCTAACTCTGGCCCTCAACTTCAGAAAGAGGCACACCAGAGCCTTCCCAATGAAGCAGACCCGTTCCCAGCCGAGACTCCAATAGGCAGAGAATGAGGTGTGGTTCAAAGTTTATTATTCAGCTGAATAATAAAAGGAACTGCAGCAGAGGGAAGCAAAGAGAAGCTAGCCTCTCTGAGCAAGAACCCCCAGTCTAGGGGCTACAGGTCATCCATACTTTCTAACATGCAAAATACAATATACATAATGCAACAAGCTCATGCATAATACAAGAAGTTACATCATGCCTAAAATCCATACATGGTATTACTACTTTTAATATGCAGGTTACATAATTAGATTATACTTAATAGGCAGCATATAGTTAGCCCGCCTCTGTTGTTGTTTACAGCTTATTTGGGTAACAGTTACTGTCCTTGACCAATGAGAGTGGCCAGACTCCTGTGACCCCTCAGCTACCTGGCCCCTGCCAACCTGTTTACCAGACTAAGGTGATAGCTTACCATCAGGGTCCAGACAAGAGGGATTGTCTTATAATCAACCTTTGTGGATTACCTCTTATATCTATAGAAACAGTCTACCTTCCTATCAATCTAAACCCCTAGCTCTCCTGACTTATGCCTTAATAAACTTGTCTAAGCAAAAACAGAGCCTCGGACACAGAACTTCCAGACCAAACTTACTCCATCTTTAAACTTCCTTTACAGCTGCCGAGGGTCCAGGGTCAAGCTGTGTTTCAGGGGCAGGGAGGGCTCCGGGGCAGCTGGAGCCCTTGTCATACATGTGCCTGAGCTGCCCCACTCCCTGCATGATTAGTGCCACTCTGCCTGTGCCCACTGCTCTTCTTTGCTACCACTGCCATGTGGACAAGACATGCAGGGCAGAGGGAGCAAGTGGCCATCAGGCACACGTGTGGCAAGGGTTCCAGCTGCCTCTAAGCCCTCGCCGCCCCAGGAACGCAGCTTGACCCTGAAGGACACTGGGCAGCCGACATGCTGGAGGTGTGGAGCCGAGCCTCTCATGCAGCGCCGACAGTCGAGAGGGAGCCACGGGTGCCGGAACAAGGCAGCTCTTCACAGCAGCAGCAGTGCAGAGCGATCTCCCCAGCAGGGCTGGGCAGTGGAGCAAGTCTGTAGTGACCTGGGGGAGCAAGCCAGATGCGGCTGTGGGAGGCTACCCCTGGATGTTGGCAGCTCAGAGCTCTGGCTCCCACTTTTTCCTCTCCCCGCTGCCCCCCACCCTCAAGCCAGAGCATAGAAAGGTGAAAGGGTGCTGGCCCCCAACCAACACTCCTGGGCAGCCAGCATTGTTTTAAGCAGGGATTTCCCTAACAGCCCCCCACCCATCTGTAACTTCCCTGAATTTCCCAATACCCCCACCAGCTGTCACCTAGTAAGTGTCATACTAAATTAGTGAGCACTCCCTACACCCCTCCTTATTTCAAGTCCTGGGGAGAATACTGGTTTTAAGCTTCCCTGGGCTGCTACAGCTGGGGGAAATTTGAAAGGAGCCCAGTGCATCTGTAGTATCAGCAGGCTGTTTCTCTGCTACCAGCACCCAAGGTTGGGGTTACCAGATACCGAAACATGGAAAGGGGGACAGGGAAGTACGAAAAGGAGGACATTGGAGGACACATGGAGAAAATGTAGTATTGATGTAATATTTTTCTGTTTTTAGGGGGCCCTGGAATGCTTCCCCCTAAAAATAGATGTTCTGGGGCTTTCCAGCATACTTTAACACCTGTAGGTAAAAGCCAGACAAAATCATGTATTTTTAAAATTCTTGCTGGACGGAGGACGTGAAGCTGAAAAGGAGGACATGTCCTCCTTTTGCCTGGCATCTGGTAACCCTACCCAAGTCCCACATCCTTTTAAATTTGCTGCGTAGTAGGATGGTAGCCTACAGGCAGCAAAATTTTAAATCTTCCACCACTGCTACACCCCCAATAAGGGGAAAGAAGCAGTGGTGTGAGATTTCTAGACACTGGTCTCCTGTTACCCAAACCATTGATGGGCAGTTAGGCACTGGTGCCTGCTGGTCTGCTCCAGCAGGGGGGCTGTAGGAGTCGAAGGTGACTCTCATACAGTTCTCCTCCCTGGCTGCTGTGACTGGCAGGCCCTTGCCTGAACCTCAGCCTCAGAAGCGTGTACAAATCTCTGGACTGGGGAGCTCTAGCGGGTAGGGAAGGGGCATAATCTGGGTAGGTGGAGGCCTTGGAGGGGGTGCAGAGGGAGGGTGAGCCAGCCCTGCTCCTTACTGACCATGAGGGTGAGTCCCAGAGCCTTTCCCAGGAAGGGTGGCCGGAGACTGGGCCTGTATTCCTGGAAGGGCTGGGGAGGGAAGAGCACCCTGTGGGGCACTTCCAGGGCAGTAGGCTTGGGCCCCAGTGGCTGCCCATTGGCAGAGAGCAGGCTGTATGGCACTGAGAGCCCTTTCCCAGTCATACAGGGGAGCTAGGATCTGACTCTGCCAAGGGGGCTACAAGTACAAGTATTGGCCCCCAGATGCCAGAGATGCAAGGCAATTAGTACAGCACTGGCAGTGGTAGCTTCAGCATTCCTGCCATATCTGGTGGCCCATGGGCAGGGTCACCAGACATCTGGCAAAAGGAGGACATGCCTGGAGGATGGAGGACATTTAAAAATAGGTGCTTTTGTCTGGCTTTTTATGGATCAGGAATAGAATGTTAAAAAACCTTCTGACAGCCAAGTTACAGAGTGGAGGATCTTGCCCCAGTGGCTGGAGATCGGAGCTGGTCATGTGCACCCACCGCCCAATCACAGCTCAGCACAAACCAGGCCTTTTCACTGAGAGCTCAGGTATCCCCTGGCTCTGGAGACTGCTTTTGTAAAGCTACCTGGATCAGTTGGTAGGGAAGGTATCTTTTAACCTTGGGGTTGAGAGTTTAAGACCTGTAAAAGGCATTTTTATTTTTGGCCCTTGCTCCCTACAAAATGGCTAAATTTGGGGGGGGGGGGGGGGGAAAGGGATACAAATACTAATAAAATGAAGGAAAATAAAGTCTACCATCAATAAAATTACTAACAAGGACCAATTAAATAAAAAAATAAAACAAAACACCAAGGAGTTGTGTGGCACTTAAAGACTAAACAGATTTATTTTTCACATGAGTTTTCATGGGAGAAAACCCCACTTCATCAGATGCTTCAAAGATGGGTGAACTTCCATTCTGTAAGTTCACCCATCTTCAAAGCATCTGACAAAGTGTGATTTTTCTCTCACAAAAGCTCATGCGAAAAATAAATCTGTTTAGTCTCAAAGTGCCACACGACTCCTTGGTTTTTATTTTTTGCTGGACTAGACTAACACAGCTATCCCTTTGGAAATTGACAACAATTAAATAAAACTACTAAAGGGGCAGGTTTGAACTGGACAAACAATTTTGGACTTTTTTTTTTAAGCTGTAAAAATGGGCTGCTGTGGAAAATGAAAAATGAGAAAAGTGAGTTAACTGTTTTTTCTTGTTTTTTAACTTTTTTAGGTACTTTTCAAGTTTATATTTGAAAATTTAGTTTTTTAACTTTAGTCTCATGAACATTAATGAAAGGGTCATGAAAAACTTTAATTTAATGAAAAAGTCCAGTGTTCAGCAAAATAAAACATTTTGGTAATTGTCTTTATTTTAAAATAATTTTAAAACATATGATATTGTGCAGTTTTAATGCTGAATTCTTTAATCATTACCCATTTTCCATGCATAATATGGTGGTAACAGTTGTATTAATACTACATTTTCACCACGTCCTCCAATGTTGTCCTTTTCAGACCTCCCTGTCCTCCTTTCCATGCTTTGATACCTGGTAGCCCTGTCCATGGTACATATATAGGCTGGGACATTATGCACAGCTACACAGCAGGGTTCCCAGCCAGACCCACATGCAGCTTCAGCAGTGTGTGTGTGTTGGGGGGGGAGGCTTAATTTAAAGGTCTCTTCTGGGGCTCCTACTATGCACCCTAAGCCCTTCAACTGCCATCTTTTACCTCCCCCACCAGCACTCCCCCAGGCCAGCACTCAGGAGCCATGTCCCATGCCCCCAATCAGTACACTCCTACATCTTATTGATTCAAATTTTAATGATAGTTGAAAATAGTTTACATATAATTACAATACCATTCAAACAACATTACAATTATCCATGTATAACATCCTGTAAGATAAACCCCTGTAAAGCTGGAAAATATGGATCATTTTGTAATAGGAAAAAGAAGTAATGGCTTTGACTTGCATCACTTATTGATGTGGGTTAAACTGTAATGCATTGCAATGTACTTTTATGAAAAGATGTAATTGTCAAGTCACAGTCATAAATATTTTTTTTCAGCTGGGTCCCAAGAAAGAAAGTTTGGCAACCGCTGGCCTAGATAACAATGTGTGAAGCAAAGGCAACAAGGGTCACCCTTTGTATTTTGATTCTGATGGGAGTTTTAGAGCTGGCTAGATTTGGGGGGCAGTGTAGGTGTACCCATGTCAGTCTTATTGGGACACCACCTTTTGGTGAAAGGCAAGCTTTTGAGCCACACAGACCTTTTCCTCAACTTGGAGACTTTAAGGCCTAGTGCCGTTCAGTTTTCAAATAGCAAGGAGGAGTTAGAAATCTTTGTAAGGGCTGAGGTACAGCAGAGCACTGCCTTGACATCCAATTAGTACCCCCACCTGTCACCCAGGGTCAGACATAAAAGTGGTGTGTGTCAGATCCAAATTATTCTGGTTTGATTAAAACCTCCCAGAGAAGGGAGGTGAGAAAAGGCGCTTGTGGTTATATAAGCCCAAACAAAGAGTGCCTGCTTTGCTTTTCCAGTAAGCTTTTTTTCCTCTATCTCAGCAGCACATGTTTAGATGAGCTTTTGTAGATAAGGTGGTAAGTCTTAACAATAACTCTGGCTCTTCCTTTCTGATTGTTTTGCATTGATTCACTACTGTCTTTGTAGAGAACTAATAAGAATGCATGATCTGTTCTGTTGTGTACGTTTCCTGCCTTGTGTGTATGGGGAACATGCCCAGCTGTGATATAAACTGAGGTGTTTGTCCAAGAGTTTGGGCTGTCTTACAAGCCAGTCCTAAGTAGATATGGCAACGGGGAGAGGTGTTTGGAGCTGATGCAGGGAGATGATATTCTGCTTTCTTACAAAGAAATGAAACTGTTCTGGTCATGAAGCTGGGATAAAAGATTATGAAAGAGACTCAAATTGGGAATCTGGTTTGGGATTCTATTCTCTGCTCTTCCTGTCACCCGTTTTTGTCTCTGGGCAGATAATGTGATTTCTGCCTCAGTTTATGCCTCTGTATAATAGACAAAATACATATGTATGTTTGAAACTCAAAAATCGCCTTGGCCTTACCTAGCTTAGAAGAGGAAGCTGCAGAGCTTTCTACCAGGCTGTCTCAGCACCCTGTGAAAAAAGATGATTCTTGACATTTTTCATGACTTTCCATAAGGTTCTGAATGGCAGTGGTGAAACTGCCCAGAATCTTGTGTTAATTTCACCTCATGGCAGTAATGAGCAGTTATAGAAACCCTGGCTCTGACTGAGTTGCACACTTATTAAGGCAATGCTGACTGGTTTGGAAGGCAGATTCTTTGTAACCATAGGGCAAAAGACTTAAATGCTGTGTTTGCATTAAAGGTTAAATCTTCTGGAAAATGGGGTCTGCTGGCTAGAGGAAACTCTTCAGTATATTTGGATTTTTCCATCAAAGCACAGTAATTGGTGCTCAGTGAAGTCAAGGGCTTCTGTTGAGCATCAAGAACTGTGGAAGTAAATGTTGGCCATTTGATTCAATATCTGTTTTAGGAGGCAAATTTTGATTTTTATTAGATTTATGGACACCATATTTTGATACTAGAAATAAATATCTGATGGTAAGTCTCTTATGCTTTCCCTAGCCTCAGATGTCCACCCTCTTAACTAACTGAAACATATTAAAGTATCATGAGTTCCTTCCTCTCACTCAGAAAAAGAAACATCCAAATTCTGTTGGTTTCTGTGCAGTGCCCATGATAGAAGAGGTTTGAAGTTGCCTGTGCTGCAACTTTAAGGGAAGCGGGCAGGGTTACTTACTTCCCTTGTTTAATTTGGTAACAATGCATCATAATCCGGGAAGTCCATGCATGTTTAGATACAAGCAGTCTAGATATTTTTCATTAGAAATACCTGGAAATCTTTTTTTTTATTGGGTCCCTAACTTTAGAATTTTAGCTTAAAGTACATTTTTAAAAAAGTTAGAGGGAGAAACAACATGGTCCTGTGGCACCTTAAAGACTAACAAATTTCTTCGAGCATAAGATTTTGTGGGTTCCAACCCACACATCTGATGAAGTGGGATATAGTCCACGAAATCTTACGCTCAAAGAAATTTTTTAGTCTTTAAGGTGCCACAGGACTCTAATTTTTTCTGTACACAGACTAACATGGCTACCCCTCTGAAAATATGCAGAAGTCAGAAGGCAGAGATTTACATAATGAGTGATGGCTTGGATCCTTTCCTCCACTCTGGCCTCCTTATGGGCCACAGTTAGAACTGTTCCAAAGGGGCAGCTGTGTTAGTCTAGTATAGCAAAAAAAAAACAAAAACAAAAAACAAACAAACAAAAAAAAAAAAAAACCAAAAAAAAACCCAAGGAGTTTTGTGGCACTTCAAAACTAAAATTTATTTGTCACATGAGCTTTCGTGGGAGAATATCTCACTTCGTCAGATGCTTTGAAGAGGAAGAGTGTACAGAATTGGATGAAAATAAATTCAGGGATTGTAAGACATGGAATCAGGTCATACTGCAACAGCAAATCAGAGCATTTGTAAGGATTCAGACTCCAGGAGAGAGCATACAGAGGGAGGGTGAAGTCAAATTACCTGTTATGATGTGAAAAGAATCCATAGTCACGATTCAGCCCTGCTTTCACACAATTTAATTTGCATATTAGTTCAATTTCGGCTGTTTCTCTTTGAAGTCTTGATGTCCCATTGATTTTCGTGATGACCATCATTAGTAAGTCAGTATTGAAGTGATTAGGAAGATGGAAATGCTCAGCAACTGTGTGTGTGTGTGTGTGTGTGTGTGTGTGTGTGTTGTGATTTCTGGTATCAGTTTTGTGTGCATTTATTCTTCTGCATAAGGGTTGTCCTGTTTGTCCAATGTATAAGGTTTGGGGGCATTTCTGGCACATGAGGGCATAAATCACATTAGTGAATGAGCAGGAGAAGGACACTTTGATGCAGTTAGAACTGTATCTGTGTTTGTTGAAGCACTTGCCTTTGCAAGCCTGGAATGGCAGGGCACGGGATGTAGATTGGAAGTAAAGTAGTAGTTCTAAAGATCAGTCACTGCCACAAGCACCTAATTGGCCCCAAAACCCGGGTGTGCTGCCTGCACACTAGTTTATGCAAATGTAATAAACTGCCAAATTGGCTATCTACTAATCCCTTTTGTGACTTTTCTAGTTGTTGGTATGGAAAATGCCAGTGTGCTTTGTGCCACACCTGGTGTTTCCATATTGAAAGTGTGCCTGTTGTGTGTGCAATGGGTTACTTATTGGGCATTAACATGCAAGAGCAATCCTGACTGAGGCGTGTGACTTCAAACGCCAGTGAAGTGACCTGCACCTTTCAGAGATGGTCTCTGGGGTCAGCTGTTTGTGTCCTCTGTTTGTGGAAGATGTGTTGCTTAGGAGTTCAGTTGCTTGCAGGACACATGAGTTTAATATGCGCGTCAGCGTCTGCCTTTGGAGTAGCTGTATTTAAATGTATCAAAGTGCTAAAAGACTCAGGAATGAAATTTAACAAGCAAATTTCAAGAACATCATTGCAGCTCAATGGGAGGCAGGAACAGCCTGGGTTAACTTGCAGACAATTTGCACTTCAGTAATTCACAGCTCAAGGCCACATAGTTTACTATCAGTTCTAGGGAACTGTAACAGACCCTAAAATACAGTGCCTGTATGTGGGAAGAGAGGCTGACTTACAAGACAGAGAACTGACACCCTGAACCAATTCGTAAAGGAAGTAGCATTGGTTGCCTTCTACCAATAAATAAATAAATAACCAGCCATAAGAAATGAGACCTAAGGTCGAGTTGTCCTCAGTAGCAGTGCTTTCAGCTCTTAAGAATGGTAGGTTACCGATGTAACTGTCCTTTTTTGAGATGGACTGCTCACATGCATTCAGTTAGTGGTGTCTATGTGCCATAGAACATGGTAATCTGGAAAGTCTTTTAGCCCTACCCTGTCAGGTCAGGGTCAGCGGCCAACGCCCCCTCCATATCGCAACCGCAGCTATATATGTGACTGTGACCCTCACAGTCCCTTCTTTTCACTAACTCTGAGTAGCGGGGATGGTGGGGGGGATCTACATCGGTAACCCACCATTCATCTCTGAGCGCTGCTCCCATCATTCAATTACACGTGACTGCTAGCCATACCCAGGATGATGGGCAGAATTATAGCTTTCCCACATTGAATACGGCTCTGCCCAGCGTGGCATCTTCTCTTGCCTGTTGGATGATAGCATAGTGTGCCACGAAAGTATGCACCGATGACCATGTGGCTGTCTTGCAGATCTGGATTGGGGATCTGCACCAGGAAGTCGTAGAGCCTGTGCTCTAGTCGAGTGGCCCATGACTCTCCCGGGGAAGAGCGTACCCACCCTTCTGTAGCAGTCTTTAATACAATTCGCTATCTGTATGGAAGTGCACTGTGTTGTCACTGGTTGTCCTCCTTTCTCTCCATGATGGTGATGAAGAGTTGAGATGACCTGCGGAACGAACGTGCATGTTCAATATATGTCAGGAGTGCTTGTCTAACATCCAGGGTATGCCACTTTCTTTGGTTTTCTGTGACCTGAGGGTCTGGAAAAAACACTGAGAGGCAAATGTCCTGGTTCAGGTGGAATGGTGAGACCACCTTGGGGAGAAACAAAAGGTGTGGGCATAACAGTGCCTTGTCTGCAAAGAATCTCATATGCAATGTTCCCACTAAGCTATGCGGCCATGCTGCCCCTGGCTCAGGGAACGCTGCTGGCCACGCACGTCCAGTAGCTGCAGTACCTGCCTGGACAGCTCCTCTGACTTGGGAGTTTTTAAAACTCCCGCTCACAGTAAGCTCTCACTGAGCATGCGCAGACTCAGCGTGCATGCTCAGTGAGTGCTCCTCCGGCCAGAGGAGCGGCTGGGGGCCTGGCTGCATGGCTCTGGTGGCCAGGTAAGGGGGCCCTAACCGCTCCCCTTTCAACTCCGGGGGGTGGGGTACGGGGGGGCTGTGGGCTGTCAGGGCCAGAGGCTGCTTTGCCTGCCTGCCCCCGCCGGCCTCACCGCAGTGGGGCGGAGCAGTCAGCCCAGCCTACTGCCAGCTGGCCACACCTCCCCACGGGGCGGCAGGGGCCGGCTCTGAGCTCTGGCATGCAGGGTTGGGGCGCTTGAACATCTCACTCCCAAAGAGTTTGGACCACTTCGTCCTGCTCCACCCCCACTGCCAGGAGCCCGGACAGGCAGCAGAGCTTGTGGCCCTCATGGTCTGCAGAGCCTTGCTCCCCTGTAGCAGGGTGAGTGGGGGGGGGGGGGCACGCAACAAGCAGCCTGTGTTGCTCGGCTGCATTAGGGCCTTGGAGGGAACATTGATATGAGGGCTCTGAGGAAAGGGCACTGAACTCTGAGAACTGTCTCATCAAGGTTCTGGCCACCAGAAAAGCCACCTTCCATGAGAGGACTAAGACAGTACACGAGTCCAAGGTTTCATATTAAGGCTCTGTAAGGTGTTGGAGCACCACATTTAAGACCCACTAAGGAGTGGGGTCTCTAAATTGTGGGTATATCCTGTCAATACCCCTGAGGAAGCGAGTGGCAGTTGGGTGAAGGAAGACTGGGACCTCTTCCACTTTCCTGTGAAGGGCTGAAATTGCTGTTAAGTGAACCTGTAGAGAGGAAGTTGACAGGCCTTTATCCTTGAGGGTTAAAAGATAGTCCAGCATCGAGTGGATGGGGGCTGACTCTGGTGTCACCCCTCTTTCCCTGGACCAAAGGGAGATACATCTCCATTTAGCAGCATAGGTGGCCCTAGTGGAGGGTATCTTACTGCCCACCAGTAATGCACTCACTCTCAGAGCAAAGTCTCTGAGTCATTCAGTCATGCATCCTCCATGCAGTTTAGATGTAGCAATCTCAGGTTTGCGTACCTGAGTTCCGTGTTAATAAGTCCTCTCTGAATGGAAGACGAAAAGGAGTATCTATTGATAGGTCTCACAGGATCGAGAACCACTGCTGTTTGGGCCAGTCTGGAGCTATCAGTGTCATGTCTGCTCCATCCTTCTTTATCTTTAGGAGTACGTAGTAAATCAGGGGAATCGGGAGAAAAGCGTACATCGATAGCCCTCCCCCGCCACCAAAGAAATCAGAAAGGCATCTGCAGTCGAGCCCGTCTCTCGGCCTCTAAGGGAGCAGAATTGTCAACACTACCAATTCTGACGTGTTGCGAATAGATCCATTTGTGGTATGCCCCACCAGTTGGCGGTGCAGGACATCACCTCCGTGTGCAGAGACCACTCATGGTGGGACAGGAAGGTTCTGCTCAGTGAATCTGCTGTATTGTTTTCCGCCCCCGGCAAGAGGGCTGCTGTCGGGGTGAAGCTGTGCCTTAGGGCGAGTTCTCATAGACTTGTGGCTTCCATGCAGAGGGTTGGGAAGTGCAACCCTTCCTGCCTGTTCATGTAAAACATGGCCATTGTATTGTCTGTTATAACCTAGACTGTTTTCCCCTTTATCAGGTCCAGAAAAAGCTGGCAAGCTAGATGAAAGGCCCTGAGTTCTTTCACATTTATGTGAAGGTTCCTGTCCCTGAGGGCCCACATCCCCTGGATCAAAAGTCCCTCTGAGATGTGTGCCCCCCAACCCGCTTCTGATGCATCTGTGATCAGAGTCACCATGGGATTTGAGGTCTTGAAGGGAATCCCGCCTCTGGCAAAGAGTAGGTCCTGCCATATTTTGAGGGTTTCTAGGACCTCGCGGGGAACTGAGTACCTTGTTCAAAGGGTGTGGCTGGGGATGGAAGACCATGGCTACCCAGAGCTGGAATGGCCTCATTCTCAGTCGGGCTGTTCTTATCATCAAAGTTGAGGCCGCCACTTAGCCCAGTAACTGCAGGCACTGTCTGGCTGTGGTGACTGGGGTCCTCCGGAGCTCTGAAATGATGGAACACATGGACTGAAATCTCGATTGGGGAAGTGATGCTTTGCCTTTCCTGGAGTCCAGTAAAGCTCCAATTATTTCTGTCTTGTGGGTTGGGACAGGTTTTCATTTTTCTTGGTTTATGCAAAGCCCCAGGTGACTGCACAGCCTTTTTACCATAGAGGTTCTGTGGCAAACCTGGTACTTGGGCCTTCCCTTTATCAGCCAGTCGTCGAGGTAAGGGTAGATCTTCATGCCCCACCTCCGTAGATGTGCCACCATTGCCACCATGCATTTTGTGAGCACTCTGGGGGCTAAGGCGAGCCCAAATGGGAGGGATGCAAATTCAAAATACCTCTCTCCCACTACGAATCTGAGGATCCTTCTGTCCTTGGGCCTTATTGCTATGTGAAAGTAAGCGTCCTTTAAGTTGAGGGCCACAAACCAGTGCCCTTGATCTAGAGCAGGGATGATTTGCGAGAGGAAAACCATACAGAATTTTAATGTCCTTAGATGTTTGTTCAGTGCCCTAAGATCCAGGATGGGTCTCAGGTCTCCATTTGGTCTGGGAACTAGAAGTATTCGGAGTAGAACCCCTTCCCCATTGACTTTTTGGGACCCTTTCTAGGGCCCCTAGAGAAAGTAGTTTTTCACATTCCCTTTGTAACAGATGATCTAGCTCTGGATCCCCGAGATGCAAGCAAGGGGGCGGGTTCCTGTCTCAGGGTATAGATTTGAACTGAATTGAATATCCTTTGGATGTCGTGTCCAATATCCAACCTTCGGTTGTGATGCTGGCCTACTGGGGTAGGAACTGGGCCAGTTGGTTGTTGAATAACGGGGGCTGAAGGGGGTGATAGGGGCCCTCTAGTTGTTTGTCAAAAATGCTGCTTTTGGCCAGCTGATTGGGAACTACTGTTCCCTTGGTGGGTTGTCTCGGTCGAGGACTGGGATTTTGAGCCTCTGCCTCCTCAGTTCCTTTCCCTCTCAAGGCCCCAATATGGACACTGAGGCTGCTGGTAGGACCTCTGGCATGACCCCTGTGCTTGATTCTGTTGCTGCAGTTGTTGGGATTGTTGCTGGGACTGTTGGGGCCTGAAGAAATGCCTAACTTCCTGTGGCACATGTGTGCCAAGAGATTTTAAGGTGGTCCTAGAAGCCTTCAGCCTGTGTAGCTTAGAATCTGTAGATTCTGCAAACAGGGCTGGACCCTCGAAAGGGAGGTCCTGAATAATTTAACTGCATCTGTTGAGACAATCCAGAGCTCTATAACCAGGCTGAACGGTGCATAGACACTGTGGAGGGTACGTTGAGGGAGGAAGTGTCCGATGCATCCCACAATGTCAATATGTCGTGGGCAGCCAATACCCCTTTCTCTACCGGTGTCTCTGAGGTGTTCCCTGGAGATCACATTGCAGAATCTTTCTAGTGCCTTCTACAGGTTGAATGCATATCTCCCCATGAGGGCATGGTGGTTTGCTGTACAGAGCTGAGGTGGAGTAAACCTTCCTACCAAAGAGGTTAAGTTTCTTTGCCTCCTTATTTTTGGGAGTGAAGGTTGGTTGTGCCTGTCTCTCCCTATGGTTAACTGCATCCACCACCAGGGAGCCCAGCTTAGGCTGGTTAAAGAGGAAGGCAAATTTGTTAGCCAGGACATGGTACCTCTGGTCTGCAACTCTGGACACAAGAGAAATCGAGGAGAGGGTTTGCCACTGCACCTTTGTAATGCTGTCTACCCCCTCGTGCAGGGGACCTGAGATCTTAGTAGGTACAGCCACATTGCCCTGGTCAAATTGGGGTTACACTGTTCCTTCACAACCCCAAGATTCAAATTCAGGTTTGCTGCTATGTGCCTAAGCAGATCCTGCCAGACATGAGGATTATTCCTGTACGTCAAAGGTCATTGGTAGGTTGCTTCATCGGGGGAAGAGGATGAAGGAATTCGTGATCTATAGTACCACGTGGTGCCAGAGTCGGGTTAGTCATCCGAGGAACAAGGGGTCCTAGTTGACGGCAGTGCCAAGGATCACAGTGATGCAGGTTCATCCCCCAAAGGGTAGTTGAGTCACCTGCTAGACCATTCCTGGAACGATCGTGGGGTGGACCCGCGGTGTGTGCCCTGAAGCAGCTTTTTTCCTTTTGGGAGCCACCACTGATATAAGAACCACGCTGGGGTCTGCTCCATGTCCTCCCCCCCAGTGCTGACTGGGTCAGTGAGGGGGACAGTGCCGCATGAGTATGTGCCTGGATACCGAGAGACAAGTTGCTTCAGGGGCGTGGAGTTGGGGACCATTTACAGCACTGCTTACCCGCAGACTTCTCCTCGGCCAGGGTCGGTGCCAGGGATCGACGACACTGTGGTTCATCATCTGTCAGTGCTGAAGAAGCGGAAATCGATCTTGCTTTTCTTGATCCCAGAGAACGCAGTACCGAAAGTTCATGCATAGACATGGGTGACAAGAGGTATCTTGGCCAACTGCTGCTCTGGCCCTGGGTAGTGCCAGTTTCTGGGACTGAGGGGGAATCTGCCTCCGGCTCTGATGCCGGTACCGCCCCTGCCGTGGACGACCACTTCTTGGCAGAGAGGGCCAGTTTCCCTTTTGACTGCAGTGACCTACGCAGTGCTGGAGATGTCAGTTCCAATAGGACTCTCGCGCTGTGAATGCCTCCAGTGTCAAGGGGACGGGGATGCATTCTGGATCCTTTCTCTGAGGTGAAGTATCTGGTGACAAGGTGGTATGGCGCCAAGCCAGTGCTGAGTCAGAGGCTGATCATGACTTTTTACTAATAGCTGGAGAGCAGCGCCAGGTTTTTTCTGATGTCGATCTGGCACGCAGTGCTGGCAAGTCCTTAGGTGTGGCAGGCGTACCTACATTCAGTTGCACCGCCTGATCCTACGTGGTATTTTGAAACCTTTGCTCCCTATCTTTGCGAATTCTTCTCTTAAACGACTTGCATATGGGACATTTGTCCAGCTGGTGTGACTCACCCAGGCAGGAGAGGCATCTGTCATGGGGGTCATCCGTCGGGAACGACTTGCAGCAGACTACACAGGGTTTAAATCCCGACATTTTTTGCAAGACAACAAGAATTAACTAGATGAGACAGGCATTTGCTCAAGCAAGTATGGGCTGTTCCAGTACTGTCAGTGAGGGCGGAAAGAAGGAACTGGGAGGGTCAGGGTCACACATATAGCTGTGGTCGTGGCATGGAGGGGAAATTGGCCACAAGCTAGAGCTAAAAAGCTTTACGTGCCGCAGCGCGTGGTAATCTGGAGACACCTTTACCTGAATGATGTGAGCAGCTCTCAAAGAAGAACTGACAGTTTGTGCTAGAGGCAGTCTAGGAGTTTGTTCTTGATGCATAAGGAGAACCCAGGAACCATTTTTCTGTTTCTGAATGGTACAGTAGTACCTACAAACCCAACTGTAATTAGTCTCTGTTGTGCTAGGGCAGTGGTTCTCAACCTTTCGTGGGTTGTGACATATGGTGGCATGTCATGACTCTACAGGACACATTGACCCACCACCCAGGCTGAATCCAGCCATTTCCCTGGCTCTCCATGCCTCACTTTACCACTGTGTGGCAACACAGTAATGTTTCCAAACACAGTGGTTGAGAACTGCTGTGCTAGAGACATGGGAAGAGATGGTCCCTACCATGTGCACTTGAAATGTGGCTCAGTGCATAACCACACATTCATACTTTCTACAGTCAACTAATTGCTTCTGCAAGTGGGCTGTGAATACCCACCGTAACCATCTATTTTATTCTCTCTTCAGGTTGTCGGCTGCATAAGCATATGCTCGCAGTCGTCTTGGAAGCTGGCTTTTCCCACATTGGATGGCATAGCGCCTGCAGCAAGCCTCCAAGAGAAAACATGACCCACTAGTGTTTCCCAGGACAGAGCAAAATTTCAGGATGGCAGCCCAGAGGATTCGTGCTGCCAACTCCAGTGGTCTCCCACGGTGCAAGTCCGAAGGGACGCTGATCGACCTCAGCGAAGGGTTTTCGGAAACCAGCTTTAGTGATGTCAAAGGTGAGGAGGGTTTTGCAGCATTTGATGTTTGCATTACGGTAACTGGTAGAGGCCCTGACTAGGATGAGTAGCCCATGACTTTAGCTTCTGTATGTACATACAGTCTGCAGAAGTGAAGAATGAGGTACGATTTGACAGCAGTGTTCACCTGCCTGAAGGGGAGTTCCAGGGAGGATGGAGCTAGGCTGTTCTCTCTGGTGGTGGATGACAGAACTAGGAGCAATGATCTCAAGTGGCTGTGGGGGAGGTCTAGGTTGGATATTAGGAAAAACTTTTTCCCTAGGAGAGTGGTGAAGATCTGGAATGGGTTACCTAGGGAGATGGTGGAATCTCCATTCTTAGAGGTTTTTAAGGCCCAGCTTAATAAAGCCCTGGGGGGTTGGTCCTGCTTTGAGCAGGGGTTTGGACTAGATACCTCCCGAGGTGTCCGTGAACCCTCATCGTCTGTGGTTGTATAATAAACCAGTGTTGGAGAAGAGGTACCAAGGAGATCTCCAGTTTGCCCCCTCAGCATCTGTAGATGTGGCCCTTTCCTGGGCTGTAATAATTATGCGTTTTGCCACTAGTATCAGATGGAAACAAAGCTCCTTGTGGCTCCCCTACTAATCCTTACACAAATGGTTTGGTGTCTCCTTCTAGACCAGCTTATTTACCTGGTTCTTTGTCAGTTTTGCATCCAGACCACTCTGAAGCTGAGGTGGCTGGTGGGTAATGTGGACGGAAGAAGAAAACTAATCAAAAAAGTGTGACCATTTTCCTGGCAGCTAGATAGGGAACCCAAAGAAATGCCAGTTTCACATCCTTCCTTAATCCAGATCTTCCTTCCCTTTCCCTGCGCACTCTTTGATATTCACATATCCTAATTACAGGCTGCACCTCAGTGATCGAACAGTCTGGTTTGAGTTTTTATCCTTTTAAAACAACGTAGACTGTGTAGCACTCACACAGTATTGCCAGCTTCAAGCATTCCAAAAATCATATGTCAGGCCACAAAAATCATGAGATTTATAGAGATGATAATTTTGGGTGCGAGTTATTCATTTTTTATTTTCCTTTACAGTTCCCTTGTATTTCTATGCTTTTTGCTGCAACCCAAAGGGTAGACTTTTTTTTTTAAATGAAAGCTAAAATTCACCTATAATTGCATGACTTCTGGACTTTAAAATAATCTAATATCCTGAGAGTTAACGACACTGCTTTGGGGCTGATATTGCAAACTCTGGCATCATTGACAGTTTGCCTGATTAGAAAATGTAAAGAGTTAGCTACATTATTCTTGAATAAGCAGGGGTGTGGCTTTGAAGCATTATAGCTATCTTGAAATCACTCCCTGTGTGACCATGCTTATTCCAGAATGCATATCTGTTTCCCTGTTTTTGCAAGACCTAAGACTGGGTCCAGCATAGCCAAACTTTGGGGCAAGCATTTCTGTATGCTACATGCTCTCAATTCTTGTTTGGGTAGCCAATTAAGATTTCTCAATTGTGGAAATACTTTTTGATTCATAGTGGGAGAGCCTTCAGAGGAACCATGCAATGCTAATTTCTTTAGAACTTTTCCTTTATTGTTTTAGGCTCCTAGCATGGTGATTTTCCATTATGTCTGTTCTTGCTGTCTTGTGTGCAAAGGTGCATGTCTCCCCTAAGTGAAGAATATCTCCTAACTGTCTCAAAGAGTCTGACAAAATGGTATTTTCTCCCATGAAAGCTTATGCAATAAATCAATTTGTTAGTCTTTACAAGTGCCATAAGCCTCCTTGTTTATTTTTTGCTAAACTAGGATAACATGGTTACCTCTTTGGAATCTCCCTACTATATGTTATAATGTACAGTGTGTAACTTTAAACAGTGGGGTTGGGGCTGGAAGCTGGCCATTTCTTTGTTGTCCTTGTTTTGTCATCAGACCTTAGAACAGCAACAAGATGTTTGTGTTCCATACCGCTTGTTTACCTTAAATGCATTAATGGAAGCGCTTTCAATTACGAAAAGACAATTTATCTTAAAGGCACAGCAACTACAAACCTGTTTGCAATTCCTCCCATTCCATTGAGGTGGAAAGAATACAGACTAGCTAAGGTCCAACTAGAAAAGGCACATGCAATCAACGTGACTGTACCTTCACACTCAATCAGGGAATACTTTAAATGACTTTTCCAAGGAGCACCAAGTTTTTTTCTTTTTTTCCCTCTCTCCCCAATGAAGTGCAACTAAAAAAACAGAGAATATAATGGATGTTTTGGGTACTTCATAAAATAATCTCATTGTACCCAACATAGAGCAGTATTCAAGACTAAATAATTTTGCCATTGGCTTACTCTAAATGAGGTTGGATGAATAATTTCAGAGGCAATGAGGCAAATGCTGGCAAAAGATAGATGATGTTAACCCTCCACCTTTACCCCAAATTGGTGGCTTTGTGTTTTTTGTTTAAAGAGAAGCCAAATGTGGAGCTGAATATACAAAGTCATGGGTGTCCAATGTCAGTGGAGATTTTCTTTGAAAAGGAAAATGTAGTAGTGTTCATTAAGGCTGTTATAAAACCACGTGATCAGGTTTGGTGTCTCTATGCTAGCCATGTTGAGTTGTGTTAAGACTACAGTGTTCCCGCTGGGTTTGTTTAACCTAGATGCAGCATCTTCTGGGTATGTGCTCCTGAAGAGGAACATTCTGGGAGTTATCTAAGGCTGCTCCCAGATCACATCTTAGGGTAAGTCTATACTGACAGCAGCAAAATTGCCACCATCAGTGCGATCATCTGGGTGCAATTCAGTCGTCAGTATAAACCTGCTGAATCTCTCCGGATATCACCATAGCAACTCCAACACTGGAACTGAAGTTGCTGTAAGCCAACTGCAAGGCATTTCTGATTGGCTTACCCTAGTATGTACTGATGGCTTAGTAAGTTGTCAGCAAATAAACAAGGTATTTTACGTGCCTTCACGTATCTCCCATCAACTGCCGTTGAAAAGTTTGGTAAGTACCGACTAGGGTCCAGTGTTGCAAAAAATGCCCACGCGTGCACGCACACACACAAAACAATATCCCACTCCACCCCTGAGGTTGTTTGGGTCTCGGAGCTTGGGTCTAGACTCTTGGTATCTCTTCATTAAAAGTGATACTGTTGCAGTGTAGACATTACTGCAACATCAGATTTAGCTCTCCCGTCCCTGCAATAAATTGATGTCTCCAAGATGTGGTCGATAGGTGGATGGAAGAATCCTTTCTTTGATGTTGCAGGGTCTATGCTGGTGCTGAGGCCAGTCTAACGGTGTCACTGGGGGCATGACGTTTTTCACAGCCCTGAACAATGTATTTAAGATGACCTAGCTTTGTAGAGTGGACTAGCCCTGAAGCTCTCACTCGCATGCTAAAAATAGCTGGGTAGATATTCTGACTTGGATTGAACTTTGGCCTCTGATGCCTGCCCTTGGCCCTAGGTTTCAGAGCTCAAGCTCTAGCCTGAGCCAGAACATCTACATGGCTGCTGTTAGTGCCATGATTGCCAGTCTGTAGAGGTGGCCTCTTGAGGGTTTGTCTGCACTGACAGTGGTAAATTCGCTGCCTTCGGTTCAAAGACCCACTCAGCTGACCAGGAAGTTCAATCCCAAACACAACTCTGGCAACTGGGTAGTTAGCTCTAAGCTGAAGGGGCCTTGACTTGGCACAGTGGACCTGCTGGGGGTACAGAAGCCGTATGGAGACATGCATGTTATTTTAGGTAGCTTGCCTATCTCCGTTTTGACTGCCACTGAAAAGGATGGCCTTCCCGGTGCCTCACTGGTCTTGCTTTTTATCTTCCCTGGTGTGTTTAGAGTCTAGATAAGGCCTGCATGCAGTGCAGAACAGTGATTGGGGAACATTACATCCCTTGGTGTTAGCACGAACTGGTGCTTTTTGTTTCTGTGTTTTGTGTTCCAGCAACATCAGAGCTGGGAGGCTGTCTTAACTGATACTTGTTGCCTTCTCTGCACATCTCCCTCTGTTCCCCACCCGAGGAACATGTGCAGCCAGATAAGTTCTTCTGGGTCTAGCAGGAATGGCTTCAAATGTTACTTCTGGGGAACTTCTTTGTTGGAGGTGAAAAATAACCTCAGTGCATTAAAGAGAGTGAAAGTCGTGCTTGCAGATTACTCTTGGCTTGCTGTTGAGGTTCCTGTGTACTGTGTAGCACACTAGATCTAAGCTATGTGGTAAGGTTCCCTGCAGTGTTCTGAGAATGCTGCAGAATCAACTGAGTTCAAAGTCAATCTAAAAAAAGGTACTGCAGAATGTGAAAGACATATCCTCTGCATGCAGTGATTTTTTGTCCCTGCTGCAGAGGAATAGAGTCCATCAGGGTCAGAGGTTGGTTTTTTTTTTTTTAATATGCAAATTAGATTGTGTGAAAGCAGGATTAAATTGTGACTATGGCTTCTTTTCTCATTAGAACAGGTAATTTGACTTCAGCCTTCCCAGGGTTTGAACGTTAACAACTGCTCTGATTTGCTGTTACTGTATGGCCTGAACCCCTTGCATTTATTTTCATTCCATTCTGTAAGTTTCCCCCATCTTCAAAGCATCTGACAAAGTGAGATTTTCTCCCACGAAAGCTCATGTGAAAAATAAATCTGTTAGTCTTTAAGTGCCACAGGACTCCTTGTTTGCTTGGTTTTTTTTTTTTTGGGGGGGGGGGGGTAGACTAACACACCTGCCCCTTTGGAACATGTCTAGTGAAGTGATTGAAATTAACAGAGCAAACAGACTTCAAGCACTGTTAAAAGCAGTGCTTCAAGTCACAAAATAATAGTGTCTCACTTGACTACCTGAGACCAAGTACAGTGTAGCCCAACCAGTAGAATTGGTGCTAAATAAAGGATCAACCAGAGGTTGTCAAATCAAATCAGACTTGGTTAGTCAAATCAAATCAAATCATAGGGCTGTGTTTTGCTCTGAAAATTAAATGTGGATTGGAGATGCTTAAAACCCCCACCTTACACACCATCTCCTTCCTCCCCCAACACTTTGTTTCCAGTGAAAAGGAAGATGATCTGGTCAAAAGCATTGCTTTCTGCTCCATGACACTGGATAAAGCTGGCTGTTTTCTTCTGTCCTTTGTTTCCTTCTGTCCTTGTTATTACAGTCAGTAAATGGGCCAAGAGCCACATCCTCAAAATGAAGTGAAGAAGCCAGGATTGTCATGGTCTGTGAAAGGAGTGGAGATCTTAACCTCATGTGCCTGGTCACTCTGGTCTGATGCCTGGAATGGCTGACACAGGTGGCTGTTTCCAGCCCTTACCCCACCAGCCTAGCTGAGTGCTCTTTTTGTTCCAAACATCACCAGGTTTTGTTTATGGTATTCACAGTCTGTTACTATCCAGTTTGTAAGTTCTGAGATATTTTTGGCTTTTTTACTGCCAAGGCTGTGCTTTTTTCATCTATTCATTCACAAAACTAACAGCCACAGCTCCTTAAAACTCAAAGAACACGGCATAGAACTTGGGAATAAGCCAGTCTCAGTTGTAAGTCAATAGGAACATAGCTATATTGCTCCTTTGTTTGTTTTTTCTTTTGCCACTTTTGAAATAAAATACTCTTCTCCTTGGTTGAGACGGGGGGGAAAAATACTCCCTTAAGTTTTTCTCTTCCTGTTGTGAGCAATCTGAGTATTTTAAATTGATCATGGCTAGTCATTGGAAATTTTCAGCAACAGCAGCTGCTCTTTGGCGTTCTTGTACAGACAAGATCATTTTGAAGGCATTTAAGGACTCAAACTTGATAACGTTTCTAGAATTATAGTAAAGGAGCTAGATTTCTTTTATTTAAAGTATGGTATTTCCACTTCTCAGGTAACATAAGGCAACAATAGAAACAAAAGAACATCCAACGGACCCCCCAAGTCTCTTAAAGAACAATAATATTTGAATTTCAAACCTTTTCCTTTTTTTTGTGCCTGTGTTACTTGTGTCAGATCAAGAAGTATCGTGTCCCGTGTATGATGCAATAGCTAAGAGGTATTTAAAGATGGTTTGGGAGTTTTTAATTCTTTTCTTGTATAACAGCATGTCATAACATATGGCTTAACAAAATAACCTTTCAGGAATCTTGTCAGTCTTTAAATCTGTTTTATAGTTAAGCAGCTTAGAATTATGTTGGGTTAGTGGCTTTATACATACCTGGGTTGTTTTTCTTTAAAGTTTGGGAGTCTCTTTTATGATGTGGGGCAGGATCTTAATTCCACATCAGCCTTGATACTGAAATAATGAAGTCTGAACAATTTTTTAAAAGTTGACATTAGCCTTCCAACCCTTTTCTTTTTTTCTGTTTGTGTATTATTACAAATGTAGACTTTTTTCCCTTGGGCATAAATCTCTGGTTTGTCTAGCAAGATAACAGATGTTTGAATGCTGGTGACAGAGCCAAGTTTTGCTTTTAGATTTATTGCAGGAAACATTCCAACTGTGGATGTGAAAAGCCATGTTGGCCATCTGTATGCTGTTCTGGAGTGCTTTAGAGTCGTAATCTGCTACGCCAGTAGCATGGCAAAATGACATACAGTTTGGCTTGCAGCAGCCCAAGTGCTATGATTGGAAATGAGTTTGGAACAGTTTGATTCTTGACAATACTGCACTGTTGAGCTGCACTGCTTTTTTTGGGGGGGGGGGCCCGGGCCCGCTTACACTATTTGGATCTCTCTTTGGACCTGGAGTTAATTTTTGTTAAATAGCTATGAAATGCAAATGTTGGGGGAGTGTGTGTGGGCGGGGGAAGCTGACTAATTTGGTCAGAGCCGAGAAATAAAAAGTATGGAACTCTGCAGCAAGTGATGGGTGCTTCAATTCAGAAAGGCATCCTGGAAACATAGAGATTGATTTTTTTAGTATGCAGGTATCCGTTCTTGTAAATAAAATAGCGTGTAAAAAAACATTCACAATTCAGAAGGATGGGAATTTTAGAGTATTGATATTTTGTTTGCATTATTCTTGATTTTCAGAGATCAGAATAAAAGTTGTGTATCAGTGCAAAAGCTTGTCTTTCTCACCAACAGAAATTGGTCCGCTAACAGATATTGCCTCATCCAACTTGACTTTCCCCTTCAGTGATAATATTTAATTGAGCCCCAAAAGAAATCTGTGATTGCAAAGAATAATCAGCCAGAATGTTTGAAAATACAGTTGAGCCCATGTAGTGTAGTGGCTAGCACCTCTGCTTAACATGCAGAAGGTCCTGGGTTCAATTCCCAGGGGGTTGGACTCGATGATCTCATGAGGTCCCTTCCAGCCCTATGATTTGATTGATGGGAGAAGAAAGCATTACCTTGGCTGCCAGCTGTAAGATACTTTAAGGTAACAAGTACCAGTTTACTGACTGGATAGGGAGACAGTAAAAGATGCCCCAACCTCTAACTTTTTTGAAATTCTGATAAAGGTCCACTGAGACATCTCTTTTTTACACTTTTTAACTTGAGAGCTTGAAGTGTTAAATTCTCTCAGGGAAGAAGCTGTTAGGATTTTAATTGAAAATGGAGAACATGTGGTCTAGTTTAGTGGTTCTCAACCGCTGTGTGGCGTGGCATGAGGCTGAGTATGTGTCTAGGAGCCACTAGTGAAAGACACCCTGCCCCCCTCGCCCACCCTCAGTACAATCATGTCCCTGCTTTTGAGGTTTCTTTCATTGTCAGGTCTCCTGCCACTGGGAGCTGCAGCGCAGGTCAGCTTGCAACTGGCATATTGGGGTAGAGGTTGCAGGGTTGTGCCACCACTGAAATTAACAGCAGTGGTGTGTTTTTCTGGCAGTGGGGGACTTTTGTGTCATGCACAGCTGGACATGCCACCAACCATGACATGACACAAAAAGGTTGAGAGCCCTGGTCTAATTGGTAAGACCCTGGATGAGGAATCAGGAGTCCTGGGTTCTAGTCCAGATTCTGTCATAGGGCTACTGGATGACACATGAGTTGGCCAGTCTCCTGTTTCCCTCTAGCCCTTTGATTGTCTTTAAGATCTTCAAGGTAGAAACTCTCCCGCTACACTTGTAAACATCCAAAGTATTGGGGATCGAGGGGATAAAGAGATCAGGAGAGAGAATGATTAATGGATCTCTTAAAACCTGTGTCTGGCCTTCATTGGTCAAAGTGATTGGATGGATTTTCCAAGCCAAATAACTGTTGTGATTTCTACAGATTGCTTGTAATGCTTGTTTCTTTTCACTTTACAGTGCCTTCTCCTAGTGCCTTGCTGGTAGACAATCCCACATCTTTTGGAAATGCAAAGGAAGTTGTAGCAATCAAAGACTATTGCCCAACTAACTTCACGACCTTAAAGTTCTCCAAGGGTGACCACCTCTATGTCTTGGATACATCAGGAGGCGAATGGTGGTATGCTCATAACACCACAGAAATGGGTTATATACCTTCCTCCTATGTCCAGCCTGTAAATTACCGCAACTCTTGCTTCACAGACAGTGGAATGATAGACAACTTGCTTGAGAGTCCTGATGAAGGAGTCCGAGAGCTAGATCTGCTCGGAGAATGGACTGATGTAAAGAGAAACTTTGCCAACACCTTCAGTAACAACCCTTTCTTAAACGGGGTCCAGACAAATCCCTTTCTGAATGGGAACTTGCAAGTAATGCCCAACATAGACAAAGAGTGCACATCCAAAACCACAGTGGACTTGCTGCTGTTTGATACAGCAGCTCCTACGTCTACAGGGATTAGTTCTGCAACTAACAGCAGCATAGGGAACATCTTTGATGAATTCCCATCCACAAATGGATTTGAATTCGAACAGCCAGTGAGGCGAGAGAACCCCTTCTTCAGAAGTAAACGCTCGTATAGTTTGTCTGAGCTGTCTGTCCTTCAAGCAAAATCAGAAGCTCCAGCATCATCTGGGTTTTTTACTGGATTAAAATCTCCTACCCCTGAGCAGTTTCAGAGCAGGGAGGATTTTAGAACAGCATGGTTGAACCATAGGAAGCTGGCACGGTCATGTCATGATTTGGATTTGCTTGGCCAGAACCCTGGCTGGGGTCAGACACAACCTGTGGAGACCAACATTGTCTGCAAGCTGGATAGTTCTGGTGGAGCCGTGCAGCTGCCAGATACTAACATCAGCATCCATGTGCCAGAAGGACACATCTCACCAGGAGAAACACAGCAGATCTCCATGAAAGCCGTGCTAGACCCACCTCTGGAGCTCAACAGTGACAAATGCAGCACCATAAGCCCAGTGCTGGAAATTAAACTAAGCAACATGGAGGTAAAAACCTTCATCATATTGGAGATGAAAGTATCGGCGGAAGTCAAGAATGACACAGTGAGTAAGAGTTTAGTGGGATTACAGTGCCTGCGAAGTGACACAAAAGAGGGACCCTATACACCAGTGCCACTTAGCTATTCCTATGGAGACACGGTACAAGTACAGCTGGATAACCTGGAACCTTGTATGTACATAGCCATCGTGGCACATGGACAGAATGTCATGTATCCTTACACTGTCTGGGACTACATCAGTAAAAAGATCACAGTGGGGGTCTATGGCCCCAAACACATACACCCATCTTTTAAAACCATAGTGGCTATTTTTGGGCATGAGTGTGCGCCAAAGACTCTTTTGGTGACTGAAGTAACACGGCAAATCCACAGCACGGCACCCGTGGCCCTGCAGCTGTGGGGGAAGCACCAATTCACTCTGCCCCACCCTCAGGACCTGAAAGTCTGCATGTTTTCCAACATGACTAACTATGAAGTGAAGGCCAGTGAGCAAGCCAAAATAGTCAGAGGCTTCCAGATGAAGCTGGGGAAGGTCAGCCGACTCATCTTTCCCATCATGTCCCATGATCTGGATGAGCTGTCAGACTTCACATTGAGGATACAGGTCAAGGATGACAAGGGCACCATATTGACCCAGTTTTGTGTGCAAACGCCACAGCCGCCTCCTAAAAGTGCCATCAAGTCTACTGGGCAGAGAAGGTTTCTCAAGAAGAATGAGGTTGGAAAGATCATTCTGTCCTCCCTCTCTGCCACTAGCAAATATCCTGCCTTTCAGGACCGGCCCGTTGCAAATCTGAAGTATGGTAAACTGCTTAAAACGGTAGTACGCCAAAACAAGAACCATTATTTACTGGAATATAAGAAAGGAGATGTCATAGCACTGCTTAGTGAGGAGAAGATCAGACTGAAAGGCCAGCTCTGGACGAAAGAATGGTACATTGGCTACTACCAAGGGAAAATTGGTCTCATTCATGACAAAAACGTGCTAGTGGTTGGCAAAATCAAGCCTAGCTATTTTTCTGGACCTGATCTCACCACCAGTGCATTGCTTGAGCAAATCCTGAGGCCTTGCAAGTTTCTGACCTACATCTATGCCTCAGTCAGGACACTGCTGATGGAGAACATCAGCAGCTGGCGCTCATTTGCAGATGCCTTGGGATACATGAACTTGCCGCTTACTTTCTTCTGTCGAGCAGAACTAGACAGTGAGCCGGAACGGGTTGCCTCTGTGCTGGAGAAGCTGAAAGAAGACTGCAATAATACGGAGAACAAGGAGAGGAAATCTTTCCAGAAGGAACTAGTGGCTGTGAGTACTCTGCCTGCCAGAGAGTTTGTTAGTCAGTTTAAGAAATGCATTGTGCACTGGAGGTAGAAGCAGGAATGCAGTTTTTCATAAATGACCATAGCATGAAAATGCATCTTAATTTGCGCTTGGCAGGTTACTCAGCATGTTTTGATGGGAATTTACCACTATATTCATATTATAGCAGTGCCTAGAAATTCCCACATGGAATCAGGGCCCTAGGGTGCCAGGTGTGTTGTATGTATACACAGTAGGAGATAGTTCTCATCCTGAAGAGCTGGTATAGCAAGGAGGCAGATAGGTGAAATGGCTTGCCCAAGTCAGTTGGGGCTGGTCCTGCTCTGAGCAGGGGATTGAACTAGATGACCTCCTGAGGTCCCTTCAACTCTCATCTTCTAAGTCACACACCAGGTCACTAGGTGACCTGGGAATTGAACCTAGGCCAACTGACAGTCCATCCAGTACCCTGTCCAATAGAAAATTTTGTCTTTTCAACAGGGTTCAGTGAAAATGACCTTTAATCACTAGGGGTTTTATACATCTTCTATTTGGGGTGTCCCTTTCCCCCTAAAAGCCCAGGAAATTATCGCGATCAATAAAGCATAGTGGGGTTCTGCACCATCTATAGTTCCAAAGGGGGTAGCCATGTTAGTCTAGTTCATTAAAACAAACAAGGAGTCCTGTGGCACTTAAAGACTGACAAATAGTTATTCAAGTTCCAGAGGGGTAGCTTTGTTAGTCTATTGCAGCAAAGCAAGCAAGGAATCCTGTGGCACTTTGAAAGCCTAACAAATTTATTTAATGCATAAGCTTTGTGTGGAACTATACCCATGAAAGTTTGTGTTAAATGAATTAATTTCTAGAAGTTCCTCATACTTCTTGTTTATAGCTGTTCAAGATGTTTTCATTGCAGGCTACTTTCTTTTGCCCACAGTTCAAATGTTAAAGTAAATGAAAATGAAGCTGTATATTCACATTGGATGGTGGAGTTGGTTATATACTTGTGGAGGCCCTTCACAATCCTTCCGTTGAGTGCTGGAAGCTGAATGTTCTGAGTCTCTCTGTGGGGTTTAGGCAGATCTGTAAATGGTTTACTTTATTTGAAAGGGAGCTGATCCAAAAGCCCACTGAAGTAATTGGCAGTTGTTCCAGTAGCTTCAGTCATCTTTGGCTTTAAAGTGGTCATTAGTACTAAAATGGGACATTTAATTAACTACTCTGAAGCCCAGGAACAAATGTGTCCCTTAAGAAATATCATGAAAGTTCCCAGTCACAGAGGTTAAGCAACTCAAAGCAAAAAGAGTTTATAAGAAAACCTCTTTAAATGATTGTTAGGCATCAACAGTTTGGGTTTGGAGGGCAAGGGAGGTTGGGGGGATATGAAAACTTGTAATAAGAGAGCAAACTGCTATATGGCAAGAAGTATAAAAAGTAATCCTGTACTGGCTGTCAATCAAAAGACCTCTTGAACTGATCTGTAGCAAAGGCTTGTTATGAAGTTTGCTTCTGAGAAGAAAAGATTCTGTGTCTTTACTTATATAGGAATAATGGGGGGGAGGGAGGTTAAAAAAGAAGTGTCCTGCTGGTTATTTAGATTCAGAAATCAGTTGCTTGGTTCTTCCCATTCTCTGAACATCTCTAAATGTATTTGGTAGATCCAGTGACTGAATCAGCTTGAATTTTAGGTGCCTCATTTTGAACAATGATGTAATGGTGTAGTGTGTCTAAAAATGACTTAACAAGGAGTGTTCTAATAAACTTGTATTTACAGTCAGGGGAACTTGAATTCTGCGATTATAGCTTAGATGCGCTTTGAAAGTCTCACTGAAAAATTGTTTTTGCCGAGTAGCTCTCCATGTTGATCACATGAAACAAGATAAAGAAATTCAGTGCTTGTATTTTAGATAAGATTTGCTGTGCTCCTCAGTGCTTTAAATGGTGTCTATCACAAAAGTAGCAAAACAGGCAACATCACATTAGGTTAACATTTTAAATATATGATGATTAACTAGTAAAAGCTTCTCTTGATGGTTTCATGCCTAGCTCTTATGACTAGGAAAGAAACTAAATTATTCATAGCAAAAAATGTGTAGAAAGGAAGCAGAGGGTTATATGTAATAACTGACATCTTTGTGCCATTTACAAGAAGTGCTGAATGTTGAGGATTAGGTGAAAGCTGTGTTCGTTTTCCTGGAGAATGCGGCATCATTGCCCAATGACAGCCTGTCTAGCATGTTTAGGGATTCATCTGTGAATATTCCCTCTGCGTGATAGCTTGGCAGACTTAAAACGCTCTTTAAAACTCCTATCTAATTATTGATATAGCACTATTGAGAATGAGAAAATATTGGACCAAAGAGAGACTGATTCAACCCTTTGAACTAATTAAAAGTAAATAAATAAAATTAGTGTTGACCTTTTCAAAGCCATCTAGAGAATTTGGAACTATCAGTTAATAAGTCAGACAGAAAATTTATACGAGTCCCCTATATTGCTTTGAAAAGCTCATTTCCTCAAATTCAAATATGTTTTCTGTTATAACTTCACAGTGAAAGCTGCTAATATTGTTTGAGGGGAAACATAAAAATAAACTAGTCCTGTCAAACTAGAGTTTGCTAGAACAGATAGATGGGTTTAGATTGTCACTGTGTGTCTTGGCAGATGATTGGATGGTTTGCAATATTAAACTTTTGAGTAGCCAAGTCCTATCGAGTAGCAGTTGTGCCAAGTCTGTGTAGGTGCCTGCAGCACTTTGAGAAGCAGCAGGTGGGCAGGAAATTATATTGAATAGAACGTTTTAGGCTTAAGTGAGGATGAAGAAGAGTGGGTCGGTAGGAGACTGGATTGAAGTTAGGCTGAGATCCGAGAAAGAGTCTACGTTCTTGGATGGTTCCCAGGATTATATATTGTGGTGAATCGTGTGTGGGAGGGGTGCAAATAGGCTTTCCAGTTTTCTTTTTCTTTCTGCCACACCACTCTAGCTCATTGTGAGGGTGACCCAGAGCTGCCCTGCTCTGTGGATGAAAGCTTGTGATAGACAGGAGCTACAAACAAACAAGGAGTCCTGTGGCACTTTTAAAGACTAACATTTATTTATTGCATGAGTTTTTGTGGGAGAAAATCCCACTTCGTCAAATGCTTTCTCATCTTCAAAGTGTCTGATGAAGTGTGATTTTTTTTTCCCCTCCCCCGTCAGGAAAGCTCATGCGATAAATAAATCTGTTAGTCTTTAAAAGTGCCACAGGACTCCTTGTTTATTTTTAGCTGAAGCTCCTAAAAGCTGCAGAGTCCTCTTCCTCTTTGATATCGTGCAAAGTCTAGCTGCAATACAGTGAACACACGCAGTCTAGCTGTTCAGCAAATGCAGAGAGACTTTCCCTTGGAACCAGCAGAGAATAAGATCTGGGTTCTTCATGGGCATTTTCAAGACTCATTATTGTCCACTTGACCCAGGGGGCATTTCAGACCCACTCTCCTTGCTCAATTGTATGGTCCTTAACACCCTGACTAAGCAGCAATCTCAAGTCATCAGTCTGCTACTACTAGAGTGGATGCATTTGACTCAGAGGGGAGGTGAATGAGGATGAAGAGAAGTCGTGGAAAGAGTTTTACGTGGGCCAAGTCTCTCTTATGCATAAACTTGGTGTAGTCCTGTTCATATCTGTGCTCCTAGCCTCATACGTTCTGTTCCTCTGCAGTCAGTGAGATATTGTTCTACCCCTAGTTCTTCTTGCTCTGCTTCCCAAGAGACTGAATGACAGCTAGGGTTGTCAGGGAGAATTTGATCAAAAAGGGGACTTGGCAGTGTCCAGTTGCCTGCAGTAACCAGCTTCTGCCACTGAGGGGTGGGAAGAGCAGCAGCTTGCTGCTGGAGCTTGGAGGACTGCTGTTCAGCTGGCAAGGGGAGGGAGGGGCCAAGAGGAGCAAGGGGGAGGGCCTTGACAGACGGGGCAGGAACATGCGGGTGGGGGAGATGCAGATTGGGGATGGGCTCTGGCACCATTTTTTTTTTTCACTTCAAGTACAGATGTGGCTTCATTTTTTTAAATGGGCTCCTCTCACTGTCTTCTACAGGGCTGGTTGTCTAGGCAGCCATTTAAATTGCCATCAACTTTTGAATGTACCCACTTGTGATGTTTCTCCATTCCTGTCTTTAAAGGCAAGCAGCAGTCCTCTGCAGAATGGGCTTGTGACTAGGACACAGAGTTCCAGTCACCGTGGTGTAGAAGGTCATTGATAGGAATGGAAAATGGTGACCCATTGTCAGGGCTGTCCTTAAGTGGGTGCAGGTCCCTGGGCGAATCACCCTCTGTGGGGCCTCCTGCTCACCACCACCACCCGGTACTGGGGGCGGAGCTGGCTGGCTCAGGGGAGGGTCAGGCCCCTGCATTGGCCGTCCCATGGCAGGCACTGGGCAAGCTGGCCAAAAGCGGCAGAACAGCAGTGCAGGGTCTGGTTTGTCAGCGGTCCTTAAGCCAGTGGTTGTCAAACTTTTTTCCTCAGGACCTAGCTCCAGATCCCTCTGACATGCAGTGACCCTCCACTGAAAAAAAGCATCCACCACCAGCAAATTGAACAGTGACCGTGGCTGAGGGGGAGGAGGTGGGCGATCCCTCATGGCTTTCATCCTTTCTCTTCAGGCTTCTATTGCATCTCTGAAATCTACACATCTAATTTAAGATCCCCTACATGGAACATGCAGAGTGTGATCCCACATGCCATACTCCTGTCTCAAATCAGAATGTAAATCACATCTCTAAATCGGGTCTCAAAAATTGCATGTAAATAGCCTGGAGTGTGTGTATAGGGGCTCCTTGCAAATGGCAGGGAGGGGGCTGGGTAGAGAAATGAGATAGAAGTACTGAGACCGAGGGAGAAGAGAGCCAATGCAAGGCTGGAAAGAAAGGTCCTGGTAGATCCTATCTGCTGCTGAGCCTGTCCAAGTCCCTCCAGGTCCTGCTCCCTTCTCCTCTGCCAGATCCCAGGAACTGAAGCATCTGCTCTAGGTTCCACTTTCACCTCTGCACTTTGTCTGCTCCCTGAGTCTGCATGAGTTTCTATGAACACACAGTTGTCCACAATATTGTTATCAGAGGGGTGCTAGCCCTCTCTGCTTGGTCTGGTGACCTCTGGCCGTGTGCATAAGGCAGCAACACAGTGGGGCTACCCACTCCCCCCTTCAGATTAGCACCTTGTCATAACTTCTCCTTCCAGCTAAAATCTACAAGTTATAACTTTTGTTGCAAGCAAGGGAATTCTCAACCCACTGAAAAAAGAGGCAAGTCCTAATTTGCAAAAATAACTGCAATCCCCATATCTCAGAGGTGGTGGAATAAGGTTGGTGGTCACAGTTTTTTCTTTTCTTCACTGGGTCTATTGATAAAAAAACAGAGGTTGCTTGCCAGTGACCTCAGTCCTTTTCATGTGAATGAGAGAAGCCCAAAGAGATAGTGACTCAGAAAGGAGGCACAGAGGTTGTTTGAACAACAATTAGCACCTCATTGTTACTCCTAATGACAAACCTTCCTTACAACCCTGATCTACTGCCTTAAGGAACTTTCACCCCACTCTTCTGGCCTCACAGTAGAACCAGCCCTGTGAGCCGGGCTGCCACTTTTGGTCTGCTCACCCAGTCCCTGGCATGGGAGGGCAGCGGTGCGGCCCCGTGGGGCCCCCCAAAGTGCAGGGCCCTAGGTGGCTGCCCCTCTCGCCCTACTTTAAGGACGGCCCTGGCCGTTGTGTCTTGAGAGATCATTGAAAATCTTCAGTGGCCAAGCTCTTATTCAAAGGAAAAGCAGTCCTTAAGAAAAATTCCTGCTGTGAGGAGGACTTTGCTCAGATAGAAGGAGCATGGCTACATTTAAAAGAGGGGGGGGGGGAAGGCACACTGGTGTCTAATAACAGAACAAAGAGGCACAAATTCTGCTTTAGGGATGGAGCAGGTAGGAAGAATTCAGAGAGAATCCTTGATACAGAAAGCAAAATGGAGCAAGCTACTAAAGGCCATGAGCTATTTTTAGCGTTGAAAGCAGAGAGATATTGTTCGGCGAGGACAGTACTGTGAGAGAGGGGGAGCAAGAATCATTAATTAATTTAAAGGGAATAGATATAGAATGGAACAACTGCAAGATGAACCTCAGTTTCCCATAGATAGGCAATTATCGCATCCGTAACTTCAGCACTGATTGGTGCTTATGAACATCACAGCTCTCCCAGATTAGTTTCTGCTTTTAGGTTCTGGAGTTCAGGCAAATCAGCATCTAAACATAGAGTAGAGGGTTTCTAAAAACTGATTGACCCTAGCCTTTCTGTAGTCTTACTGGGATAAACTCAAAATTAATTCTTTCCTTAGGGCCACATTCTGTTCCTGACTCCGCACCCTTGCAGATGTTCAGCAGCTGTACTTTTCCCTTCGCTTATCTCCAAGAGATACCAGAATCTGCTGGCTTTTGGGAGATTATTGTCCTTCCTCCACAAATGACCCAGATTTGCCATGCTTTTTGAATGTGTTTTTAAATTGTGCACCAAAAAGAGAGATGTTAAAAAGACAGTTAACTTTGAGTAGAGTCATCCAACTCACCATTATTTTTTTAATTTTGTTATTTGGAAGTTTTCTGATTGATCGCTGTGAACTGCGTGCATGTGCTCAGTTGTGCAAAGGAGTATACAAAAAGTCAACAGAAAACCATTTGGGAGGGTGGTGGGAGAAATCAGGATGGTCTTGTGGAACTTTCATCCAGAAGTGTTCAGACCCACTAAGAGCATATGGCTCAGAGAGTCTGTTACCTGCTTTTATACAAGCTATAGAAGACTCTAAACAGCAGTGATTTGGTTCTAGGTTGGCTATTCAGAACGTTTTCACTAGGAGGGTGGTGAAACACTCGAATGTGTTGCCTAGGGAAGTGGTGGAATCTCCATCCTTAGAGGTTTTAAGGCCCAGCTTGACAAAGCCCTGGCTGGGATGGTTTCTTTGAAGTTTGTCCTGCTTTGATCAGGAGATTGGACTGGATTAACCTCCTGAGCTCCCTTCCATCCTATGGTTCTATGACTGGAGCATAAACTTTGAAAAGTGAGGTCTAGTGCTTTAAGTTCCCCAGAACTGTAGGATCCTGGATTTGTAATCTTCTGAAAATTTTGGCTGGAGCTATCTGGTTACACAGCTCCAGCAAGCAGTAAATAGAACTAAAGAGTACAATTGCGCAGCTGTCAGATCACTCATGTAGCCATATTATTCTGACAGGAGAGCTTTTATAATAGCTACTGCTACTCATTGAGCTGATCTTAGGTTGGTGGGAGAGCATCACATTTTCTCACTCCCCTGAGCAACAAAAGCTTTGCAGACACCAGTGCAAGTGTAGACAAAGTCTTAGCCAGTGTCTTCATTCCAGAGTGGACATATGAGCTCCCCACTCCCACCCAGGCCAGTTAACCCAAGTTTAAACACTACCAAACACAGCTGGAAGGGTTTTGTGTGTGGAGTTAAGGCCAACTTCCAGATGAGACTCCAGACTAAATGCTGGGAAGACCTATCCTGAGTGGTAAACTAGGTGGAACTTTTATTGCCACTACCTCATTGCCAGGTGAATTAGAAGATGCTGATTTGACTTCAAAAGGGCAAAGTTTTGTATCTTTTTTGGGGTGCTATTGCAGCAGTTTGGACCATCAGAGTTGTGCCAGTGAACAGCCCCTCCTGCTGTAAATAAATCATAGCTGGAGGAAAGACATCCTCGCAGGAGAGCTCTGGGCTGTGCATTCTGCCTGGGGTTTTCTCTAGACCTGGATTTGATGATGTCAGAATGTGCTTTATGCCTTAACTCAGTGGTTGTTGAACTTAGGGTCAGGACCCAGTATTGGGTCTCAGAGCCTCAAGCACTGTGTCGTGGCACCCCTTGCTGCCACTGCCGAAAAGCTGGAGTGCATTGCCCAAAGACGTAATTGTTGGGTCATGGGCATAAATAATTTTTTTTCAACTGGGTCCCAAGGAAAAAAGCTTGAAAACCACTACCTTAACTTACTGGGCAAGCTGTGCATTAGCGGACCTATTTGATAGCTCGGTGGTAGGCGGGCACAAGCCCGCCCACTGCTAAAACCTCTCCCCCAGCCAACAGGGAGCTGGCACTGGACTCGGAATCAACTGAATACAGGAGACAACTAATGACAAACAGGAATGGGAGCAATGTTCCCTCTAGGCTGCACGCGCAGAGCCCCTAATTCCCTGGTGCAGGCCCCACTGCCGGCAGTGCAGGCTTGCAGCTGCAGCTCCTTGCCTGCCCCAAGGACACATTCTTCCGGCCAGCAGGGAGCTGTTCCGCGGAGTTTAAAATCTCCCCTGAACGTGCTCAGGGCAGGAGATTTTAAACTTCCCTTTGCAGCTTCCTGCTGCCTGGAAGAATGGCGGCAGCTCCGGCAATGGGGGGAGTGGGCTGAGGGAGCGGGGGAAGCTGGCTGGAGAGTGCCCAGCTCTTTAACTCAGGGGAGCCCCCCCCCCCCCCCCCCAACCCTGGTCCCCAGGAAAGTGCTCAGGGGGAGCAAGCAGCTTCCCCAGGACTAAGGTTGCCAGATGTCTGGCAAAAGGAGGACGTGTGCTCCTTTTTACCTTCGCCTCCTTCGTCCAGCAGGCATTTGAAACATAGATGGTTTTGTTTTGTGCCCCCCCCCCCCCCCTGGTGGGTTTTTTTGAGTAGAAGGTGTCAAAACAAGACAAAACAAAAAACACGTGCTGGAATCCATAAACCTTAAGAGTCTGCACTACACAAGAGGAACAAAAGAACCTGCAGCAAAATCAAGGGGGGAGTGGAACATACCATTTCTTCTCTTCTTAGAGTGGTTTGCAGCAAAAGTCTGTGTGGTTCAGTTGGCTGAGCAGTGACCTATCACTCTCTGTGTTGTGGGTTTGATCCTTATGCTTGGCACTTGGGCTTTTGGGGGGTGGGGGAGACTCTTGCTCCCTACAAAAGGCCTAAATTGGGGGGAAAAAATATAGCAAACTCTAACTAAAGGGAGGAAAATAATTTATACTGTAAATAACATCGCAAACAGTGACACATTAAGTAAAGCAAATAAAGGGGCACTCTTGAAATGGTTAGTAACAATGTAGGACATTTTTTTAAATTGTAAAATGGGCTGCTGTGGAAAATGAAAAAGCAGCAAGTCAACTTTTTTTTTTTTAACTTTTTAGGTACTTTTAAAGTTTATATTTGCAAATTTAGTTTGTTTTTTTTAGCTTTTTTTAGTTTCATGAACATTAATGAAAAGATCATGAAAAGCTTTCATTCACAGAAAAACATGAATTTTCAGTACCAGAAACCATCTTGGTAATTTTTTGTATTTTAAAATAATTTTTAAAACGCCAGACTTTGCACTGTTTTAATGCTGCATTCATTATCATTACCATTTTCTATGACATAATATGGTAGCAATGTTCCCTCTAAGCTGATGATGCAGCTGACCAAGTTATGGATATGCTTGGGGGAGGCAGCGGGGAAGGGGCCCGATATACATTGAAGAATTTGCTCAGCTGCATCCATATCTTGCTCAGCTGCATCACCACCTTAGAGGGAACATTGAATGGGAGTGGGGGTCAAAGGTTCAAAACAAGGGACTTGTAAGGGGACACTGAGCAGAGAACTCCGAACAGTGCCCACTGCTTCTGGAAGGTGTCAAGGGAGCCAGTGGATGCCACCCAGAGGAACTCTGCCCAGAGGCATGAATGGACAAGGGGCCAGAAATAGACCCTGCAGTCAAAGGCCCCTCCCTCAGCCAACCTCCTCTCCCTGGTCTTATAAATGACTCTCTTTGTGTAAGCCAGGAGCAGGTTGGCAAGGGCCACAAATGGGGAGTGCATAAAGGAATAGGTGTGGGGAAAAGTGTAGCCAGAACCTCAATAAGAGGTTCTGGAGGAGCCAGAAAAGGGGCTGCAACCTGGCACACTCTAGGTAGGCATGCGCCAGGGTCTCTCTCTCACTGCAGAATGGGCAGGTGTCGGGATATGGGGCAAACCGCGCCAAGTACACACCCGTGCTCATGGCTCCGTGAAGGAGCCGCCAACTGATGACCACGGCAGGCCATGGGGTTAAGGTGAAATACAGGCTGGCCCACAGGGGTCTTTGCCCTCCATGGGTGGTATCATGCCCCGCCATTTACTGTCTGGGCATGAGTGGAGGTGGGAAGGTAAAAGGTTTTCCAGGGTGTTTATGGTTTTATCTTATCAGTAGCCTGGGTGGGGGGGGGGGGGGGGGGTGGGGGGTGTATTCTGTTTAATGGTTGTAAATGGACTCTTTATAAGACTGAAGTGAAATATTTACTCCATCCTCTAAAATGTTTCAAGGCTTCTACCGTTCACTTTATTGCACAGAAAAACAATATGTATTAAATGGGTCTTCATTTGGATTTGTTTTTGGCTCTAAAGGTCAATTGTGGTTTGCAGGTCTAGGCACTGCTCTGCCTCATCTAAATGAGAAGGAGAGAATGAAGATGCTCTCCCAATCTGAGCAGTCACAAGATAATTAAATCAGGGTGAGAACTGCCAGTGGCCCCAAACTGGCTTCTCCTAAAGAATCTCAGATCTTTCAAGTGGTGATTAATCATGAACACCAGCCTTGGACTTCTGCTGGAAGGCTACAGTTCTTCTTCGAGTGATGTCCCGTGCTGCTCCACTGAAGGTGCTGCAGCGTCCGGGCACCACTCAATGGCCATTTACTAAGCAGAATCTACAGCAGGCTGCGCTCGCACCGAATGAGCACGCGGCGCTGCCCGAGCAGCTCAGCGCGAGCGCGCCCGCTGTCCCTCAGTTCTCTTTCGACCGTCCGCCACAGCTCACGGTCTTCAACATCTCTCTCTCATTTTTCGCATTTTTTGGCCCCCTGCCGAAGAAAGAGCATAGGTTTCTCTCATCAATTTATTAGTTTCACTTTCCTTCCCTTAAAAAAACAAAGAAACAAACAAACAAAAAAAAACCTGAAGAAGCGGCGCCGGCGTTTAACCGCGCTCCACAGATATGCCGGTATCTCCCGGCTTTAAGTGCTCCCAGTGTCATGAGGCCATACCAGTGTCGGATGGCCATGCACTGTGTATTAAATGCCTGGGGGAGGAACATGTTCCCCAGAAGTGCGAGCACTGCGCTAACCTAAGCTCTCGAGCTAAGAAGGATAGAGAGCTGCGCTTAAAAATCCTCCTGATGGAAAAGTCGCTCGCCCCAACCCCCTCACGCTAACCAGCTCTGAGCCAAAAACGGCTGATTCCTCTCGCAAGGATGTGAGCTCCATGCAAAAAAAAAAAAAAAAGGGCGCTCACCTACTGCTAAGTCCTCAAACCGGAACACCCCAGAGGCTACAGGATCCTCAGGTGATTCGAGGTCCGCTTTTTCCCGCGTCTGCAAGCGGAGCCAGGATAAGCTGTCACAACCGACCAAGCACAGCCTGCTCAGCGCTGCATTGGAACTGAGCTCCGCTAAGCAACCGGGCTCGGTTCCGTTTACTGTTCATAAATCATTGGCTCCATCGGTGCCAGCAAACGCCGCACCGCAGCTGCACAGTGATGGCATGCCCGCACCATCAGCACCGCCTGCTCCGGTGACGGAGCAAAGCCTTTCTATCTCAAAGCCTGCTTTATCGGCAACACAGACAGTGAACCTGCCTCACGAACAGGGTTCCCCTCCTCACAAACGATCTCGTAAAACTCATTACATCTCTCCCAGCCCCCGTCATAGTCAGCGATCTTCCCTATCACCGGGCTTGTCTTTATTATCAGGACGCTCTAGCCGCTGGGATAACTCCTGTCAAGCATCACATTATTCATCTACTTACACTTCTCCTCACTACAGTTGTTGCCATTCATCCCACGGCTATGCTTCTGACAGGCACAGGCACCGTCATTATTCAAGGTGCTCATCTACACACCGTCATTCTCACTCTCACCATGTCACAGGGTCATTGTCTCCTCCAGCCAGACTGCCAAACAAAGCCTCCCACGAGGGCAAGCACACCTCCCCTGCTGGGAGTGTTAATAGTTTTATCACCTCACCTCAGTGAGATCGTTCAATTGAAACAATTAAGTCTAATGACTCCATTCAGCACTCCCCAGCAACTTCCCACTTACAGGAGGAAATGCTTATTCAACGCCCATCTAACCCTCCGGATGACTTGAAACAATTTAACGAACTCTTTAAAAGAGTTGCACAGGACCTCGATATCCCTCTTCGGGAGGTTGCTGAATCCCAGCATAAATTACTTAAAATATTACTTTCGTCGACTCCGGCCAAGATTGCGATCCTGATGAATGAGGCAATTATGGAGCCCGCCAATTTGATATGGCAAACTCTGGCTACAATTTCTCCTACTAACAAGAGATATGACAGGAAATATTATATTCCTTCTAAGGATATGGAGTTTCTTTTTTCTCACCCCGTTCCTAACTCATTGGTAATAGATGCTGCTAACCAGCGAAGTAAGCAACCCGCGTTTAAAGCCACTGCATCAGATAAAGGCTGGAAGCAGGTGGATACGCTAGGGAAATGAGTATATTCATCTTCCACAATGCTTATTAGACTAACTAATTACGCAGCACTCTTGTCCAATTATAATTATAACATATTTGACAAGTTATCTAACCTTACCTCAGATGTGCCGGACCCTAAAAAAGAGCTCTTTAAAACCCTGATAGCAGTGGGCCACCTAACAGCACGTACCTTCCTCCAGATATTGCTGGACGCTGCTGATACGGCAGCACGTTTGACAGCTGCAGCAGTGGTCCTTCACCACGCATCCTGGCTTCATACAGCTGCTCTACCCAAGGAGCTGCACAACAAAATTGAGGATTTCCCCTTTGAGAAAACTCAACTATTTTCTTCCAAAACGGACATGGTATTACATTCAATGAAGGACTCCAGGGCGATCTTACGCACCCTTGGTATTTTTCCTACATACGTGAGACGATCTAACACTCGATCGCAACCGTTTCAACGCCGATATCAACCCCAATATTCGTCCATATCAGATCTTAAGCCTTCTGACCATCAACACAGCTCTAAAACTAGGTTTTATCGGCGTAAACAGAGGCCTCAACATGCCCCCTCTAATTCGACATCTCAGCCTCCTCAAGCGAAGCCTCATTTCTGATGTGTTGGTCGAGGGTCTGATCATTTCCCACCTTCGCACATTATACACCATTCACCACCCTCTTTTGAGTTTTGATTAGCCCACTACTGTTCGGCCTGGTCAAGTATCACTACTGATCAATGGGTCTTGGAAATAATACAGTTTGGTTACTCTATCCCATTCATCTCCCCCCCCCCCGTCCCTTTTTAGGAACACAACTCATGTACAAGCTCTTCAGCAAGAAATCGAACATCTGCTACAACTGGGAGCTATTGAACCGGTACCCCCCCAATTTCATTGCTCCGGGTTTTACTCACGATATTTTGTTGTACGTAAAAAGTCAGGCGGGTGGTGACCCATACTCGACCTATGACCTCTCAACAAATTTGTTAAACGTGACAAATTCAAAATGGTTACCATCATTCCCTTGCTGCACAAAGGTGACTGGTTTTCAGCCCTCGACCTTAAAGATGCTTATCTTCATATCACTATCCATCCTTCCCACAGGCGTTTCCTGAGATTCATTGCCAATGACCGACACTTCCAATACAAGGTTCTTCCCTTCGGCCTATGTACCGCGCCTCGCACTTTCTCCAAAGTCCTAGCAGTGGCCATATCTTACCTCCATGCTCGCAGCATCAAGATCTATCTGTACCTCGATGATTGCTTGATCGTGGCGCCCTCGTACGATCTCTGCCTTCGGGCTTTGCAGGATACAACAACTCTCTTCCATCAGCTCGGCTTGAAAATAAATGTAGAGAAGATGGTAGTGACTCCAACTCAATGCATAGAGTTCATAGGCGCCGTGTTAGATTCAAAGACTTCCAGAGCATATTTACCTCAGATGCGCCAATTAATGATCCACGAGCTGATCAATCTTGTCTTTACCTCTCCGCTAGTCACTATCCGAACACTGTTGAAACTTCTAGGCCATATGGCAGCGTGCACAACCGTTGTTCCTAACGCGCGCTTACACATGCGCCACCTACAGGCTTGGTTCGCCACAGTGTACAGACCGCAGTTCCACCCACTGCAGAAAACGGTGATTGTTCCCAACACGGTCAAGGCATCCCTGCTATGGTGGCGGGATGTACGAAATCTTTCGATAGGTGTACCATTCCTACAACCGCAGCCACAACATACCATAACAACAGACGCTTCCTTGACAGGTTGGGGAGCTCACATGGACAACCTAGCAGCACAAGGCAGATGGTCCCGGCTAGAGGCTTCCCTTCACATAAACGTCTTAGAGCTCAGAGCGATCAGACATGCCTGCACTCAGTTTCGCTCTGCCATTTCTGGAAAAGCCGTCACCATCATGTCGGACAATATGGCATGCGTCTACTATGTAAACCGCCAAGGTGGGGCCAGGTCCCCTTCCCTTTGCGCAGAGGCGGTCAAACTCTGGAGGTGGTGCATTCACAACCAGGTTCACATCTCTGCGGTCTACCTACCAGGTGTGCGAAACATTACTGCAGACGCCCTCAGCAGGTTGTTTCCTGTAACTCACGAATGGCAGCTCAACAACTCCATCCTACGTGCCATTTTTCGCAGATGGGGACATCCAGTAATCGACCTGTTCGCAATGGCAGCAAATACGAAGTGCCCAAACTTTTGCTCCAGGGCCCAGAATGAACCACGAACATTGGGGGATGCCTTCCTGATCAGCTGGGTGAGGCGTCTTCTGTATGCTTTTCCACCGATCCCTTTAATACCCAGGGTCATTCAGAAAATCAAACACGACCGGGTGTCAGTGATATTAATCGCTCCGGCATGGCCGCGCCAGTTTTGGTTCCCACATTTACTCGATCTATCGGTACACAGACCGATATGCCTCCCTCTAATAAAGGATCTATTATACCAGTCCAAGACTCCAGTGCACCACCCGGACATATCCAGGCTACATCTCACAGCGTGGTATCTAATTGGTTCCGGGTAGGTGAGGACTCCTGCTCCCACCAAGTCAAGGACATCCTACTCAATAGCAGAAAATCATCCACTAGAAGTTCATACTCTTACAAGTGGTGATGCTTCACCACATGCTGTATAGCTAATGACCTCCGTCCTGACCAAATTACTATACCTCAGATATTGGACTATCTCCTCCACTTAAAACATTTGTCTCTTTCTAATAGTTCCTTAAGGGTTCACCTCTCTGCGATATCAGCACTCCACCCTAGGAGCAGTTCCTCGCTTTTTGCTCATCCCATAGTTAAAAGGTTCCTAACAGGCTTGAAAAACACTTTTCCGCCTATTCGTCCTCTAGCAACTCCATGGAACCTCACCCTTGTTCTTCCAGCACACACAAAATCACCATTTGAGCCGCTGGTGACCTGTTCTCTTTACTACCTCTCCATGAAGGTCTCCTTCCTGGTCGCCATCACATCCGCAAGGAGAGTGGGTGAACTGAAAGCGTTACGCTGCGACCCTCCCTATACTGTCTTTCATAAAGACAAGGTATCACTACACCTGGACCCCTGCTTTTTGCCTAAGGTAGTCTCAACATTTCACGTTAATCAACCTATTCATCTTCCTACATTTTGCCCAAAACCGCATACTTCGTCACTGCAAGCTTCATTACATACCCTTGACGTGAGGAGGGCGCTTGCCTTTTATATTGATTGAACGGCTCCTTTTCGAAAATCGAATAAACTATTTGTATCATTTGCAGAACGACAAAAAGGAGAACCCATTTCCAATCAGAGATTTTCAAAGTGGATTAGGGACTGTATTCACACGTGCTACATGATTACGAACACCCATCCTCCGCCAGACATTCACTCTCACTCCACTCGGGCCATGGCAGCAGCTACGGCCTTCTTACACAATATCATGTTCAAGACATCTGTAGAGCAACGACGTGGTCCAATCCACACACGTTCATATCTCATTATGCTCTGGACTTAGCGGCAGCTAGAGATACAATAATGGGTCGTGAGATCTTGTCTTCGGGCAGGACATCCCTCCACCTTCCTCCGTAACTGCTACATAGTCACCTTCAGTGGAGCAGCACGGGACATCACTCGAAGAAGAAGAGTTGGTTGCTCACCTGTGTAACTGTTCTTCGAGATGTGTGTCCCATGATGCTCCACCACCCTCCCTTTCTCCCCTCTTGTCCTGTCTCTTACAGATGCTAACCTGCTGGGAAAGAGGAACTGAGGGACAGCGGGCGCGCTTGCGCTGAGCCGCTCGGGCAGCGCTACGTGCTCGTTCGGCGTGAGCGCAGCCTGCTGTAGATTCTGCTTAGTAAATGGCCATTGAGTGGTGCCCGGATGCTGCAGCACCTTCAGTGGAGCATCACAGGACACACATCTTGAAGAACAGAGTTACACAGGTGAGCAACCAACTCTTCTGTTTCAGCTTTGTGATTATCAAAGATTCTATTAACGAAAGATCCTGGAGCACATTGACACCTTTTCTACAACTCTGATTTCTGGTGTATGATCCTCTTATCCTTCCAGAACAATTATGACTTGGCTTGCTTTAAGGAAAGACTCAAGCCACGAGAATTCAGGAACAATACTTTTATTTAGAGAAGAGTTGATTTCTCTTGTATCCATTGATATGATCATACTGTTCCATCTAGTGTCTGCTAATAAGAACCACCTTCTGGATTCAAGTCTGATCTGGCTACTTCACATCAAAATTGGTTTGGGTTTGGCAAAAGAATAAATGCAGGCTTCCTTAATCCTAAAACTAAAAGAAAAAAAATTAACTGACCAAAGGTTGAGGAGTAATGTGCAAAGCTAGCCACCTATAAATAGTTTGTAGTGGACGTTCTTCACAAGAGGATTAGTGGTAAAGTTTGCAGGTGAAACACAGACTGGGAAAATGGAAAATAATGGAGAAGGGTTGCAGATTCAGAACTATCTGAATCTTTTGGTAAGATGGCTCAAGAAAAACAATGTGTTTCAGTATGGCTAAATATAAGTATGTATGTTTAGGAACAAAAGTACAGGAAATATTTACAAGGTAGGGTATGCTGTTCTGGGGAGGAAAGACTCTGAAAAGGTTGGAGGTCACAGTGGATAGTGAATTGAACATGCGCTCCCAGTGTGGCGCTGTGGCTGTCATTCTTGGATGCTTTAAAAGGGGATTTTTGATTGGGAACAATTAATTATTTTTCTCTGTGTCTGGGATTCATGCAACCACTGCTAGAATGCTGTGGTCAGTTCTGGAAGAGCCACAAAAATGATTAATAGATTAGAAAACATGTCTTGTAGTTAAGGTAGGCCTCAACAAATGTATGTTTCTGTTTGCTGTGGCAACCAGTTTTAGTAGCCCGTCACCCAGCTGCACTGCAGAAATGTAATGGAGAATTGCCCTCTGGTGACCAAAAGTAAACTTGCTGGTGCTTATCTGTGAGCAATTCTGTCCATCCCTGAGTTAAGGATACCATTTCTTAGGGTATGTCTATACTGACGGTGGCAGAATCACCACCATCAGTTCGACGTTCTTGGAGTGGTTAGCAGCAAGTCTGAACTCGCTGCTCCACTCCTAGAAGTTTCCCGTATGCCCCTTGGCCCCCAGGGCTTCCAGGGCCAAGAATTTGTGGTCAGCTTTCCCAAATGTATACCAGTGGCTAAAAAAGTCGCTGGTGGTTACGCAAGGAGTTTTATATTCCTTTCGTAACTGCTGATCAACTGCCACCAAAAACTAGCCCCAATGTAGACTAGGGCTTAGTTAAGCACTTTCTTTCAAGTGCTCTAGCAAGGAGTGAAGCAGAAGTGCTATGTGGTTTCTAATCTAGTATGGTTGAAACATGCAGACCCCATCCCAGCTGTCTGGATTGAGGTCATGGCCCTACGGAAATCCAGCCTATAGAGTAGGGTGACATCCCACTCCTTGCCTTGTTCTCAAAGACAGTGAGTATCTTTTCTTTCATAGCTTTACTTTAGATCTGTGGTTCTCAACCATTTGCAGGTCATGATACGCTTGGTGACGTCACAACTCTACAGGACACACCTGGCCCACGTATCCCTGTCAGAATCCAGCCAGCTCTCAGTGACACACTTACCATTGTGTGGTGACACAGTACTGTGTCCTGAAACAGTGGTTGAGAACCACTGTTTTAGATCACTTCTTTGTTGTTGCATCCCTGTAGCACCCTGGGAAGCAGTACACTAATACTGAAAATTACTGCCGCTTCCTCCCTGCTGGCTACCTTAATTCATGGCTTTACAGAGAGTTCAGACGCAGGCTGATGTGTGGTAAAGCTCTCCAGTGGTCACAGTGCTTCCAACAGCTAGTGTGCTTTGCCACTTAAATGGCATCATGAATCATTAACTAATTGGGAAAAAATTGTTTTCTATAATGACTTCCGTCTGGAGCCTGCAGACTTGAATTCATTCAGCATTACTGCATGCCTGGGGGATGGGAAGAAGCATTTGCCCCACGTCACAAAAGGGGTAAGGGAGGGGTGGATGGATGGGATTGAGTTCAACAAGGCCACCCAGCAAGTTGGTGTTGGAGCAGGACAAACTGGATCATATAGCTCAGCTGTGTTGCAAAGTTATATAGTTAGTTACTACCACAGAAAGTGAATCTTCCCACTACCTAATTTGAATGCCAGCCACTTTGCTGCCCACCTCATTTGTCACTCAATGGCCACTAAAGCTTTGTACTAAATTCCCGCTCGCTTTTTGCTCAGCCTCTCTTTTCCTTGATTAGAGGATTGGAAATGGGCTTCAGCCTTTCTGAGCTGGGATGCAAATGCAGCGCCTAGCTGCATTTTAAACATGTTTTCAGCTGCACTGCTTTGAAATATAATTTAAATATCAAATCCTCTGCCATGCTGTGCTCCATGCTAGTCTCATAGAAAAGGCTGAAAGGATCTTGGAGGCAAACAAAGCCTTTGAAGAGCTGTTACCAATAGTGTGCTTTAAAGCAGTGACAGTGGTCAGGCCTCAGAAATAAACATGTCCTGATAGCAATGGGAATATTTGGAGTGGATTTTAAGAGATGAATCTGTGTGTATTTTGCTCTCTTGGCGTGTTTTTTTGAGAAGGAGGGAAACAGCCAAGTGTAGCTACAAAAGCCTGATTCAGGATTAAGGGTCTGTTGTGAACCCTGCTAATCCCAGCTGGACTAGTAATTGTTCTGAAGGCCAACGTATCCAAGACGTATGTACGTGTGTGTGTGTGTTGTGGGAGTTTTTTTTCCAAGCAAAGCAAAGGGGATGAGTTGTCCAGCAGCCAGTGGATGATCTGGGGCATTTGCTTTCATAACAGTGCTCTACTGATGTGAATATGTCCTGTCCGCAACAAACCTTGCCGAGCTTCTCCTGTTTTTTACTTTTTTTCTAGCCAGGATCTCACTTGACCAGCTATTGTCACGGCTTCTGCAATCTTCCACTAAGCTTTTCTTATGCAAACTTCATACAGAGTGGGTCTGAAGAGGGCCTTGGAATAGTTAGCACTTTTGAAAAATAATTGTCCCTGTTCCCACATTCTCACCTTCTAATCAGCTATTGTGAATGGTCCTCATCTACCCTAACTGAATTGACTTTGTTAGCACTTGCCCTCCCCATTGTATGTTTCTCACCCTTGCAAGTGTATATATACCTCCTAACGTAGTATTGACTTCATGCCTCTGATGAAGTGGGTTGCAGCCCACAAAAGCTTATGCCCAAAGAAATTTTTTAAACTTTAAGGTGCTACAGGACTTTCATTGTTTAAGCTCTTCGTGATGCCCAACTCTCCATCCATTCCCCTTGTTTGGTCATTCCCAGTCTCCTTCCTCAACAACCACACAGGCCCTGGCTGTTGTGTCCTCTTCAACAGTAAATGGGCTCCCTTTGGCTTTTCTAATGCAAAGAATGAAAAGCAAGGAAGTTCCCTGTGGCACGATGCTGAGCCATAAGCTAGAAGCTGGGTTCTCCTCTGCCTTGCAGCATGCCGTGTCCCATCCAGCTGCTTTCTCTGGCGTGTAATGGGTGGTGTGGAAACTGAGCCCTTCTGATCTGGTGGCCAGCACACCAGCTGCACTTCCACAGCGCCAATGCAAAGAATATCACATTGTGTGAGGCAGTGCAGGATGAAAGTGTAGAGAGAAGAGAACCCACTTTGATTCACCATCAGGATTCAACTGCTGGGATTGCTGGGAACCTGCCACCAATGGCTCTGAACTCCCAGCTGTATTTACCAGGATTAAGTTGAATTAAGGCACAGCCCTGATGGATCCTGGCCATTAGATTTCTTGGTTACTTTTATCTTTTGTGACCTATCAAGTTGTGACAGGTTGCTCCCTGATTCTGATTCTGCTGCTGTGACACCCCCTCCAAGTCTTCACCCCTGAATCCCAGTTAACCCCGCTTTGCCAGGTGACCACTCACTCCTGAGTCAGTTCGCACGAGCCTCTTCAATGTAATCAGTCCCAGGCAGTAGGGGTGTGCCTTAGGGGTCAGTCCCCAAGCAAGCACCCTCAGTCTCCAGATCCTGAATCAGGAACCCCCATCCTACAGAGATTGAAGCCTACCCCCGACCTCCATAGACCCATGTTCATCCATTTAACACTGAAATGGATTGAGCCAGCATTCTTCATTCACACCCTCTAAAGTCCACACAGCTTTAGATAAAACAAACACTAGTTTATTAATCAGAGTATGATTTTAAGTGAGTATTTAGCAAATCATTGTACAGTCATTTAGTAAAGTAGGCAGGAGTTGCCACAATTGAAAATAAAGAATATAATCCTTTTACTAATCCAATGACACTCTCTAGGACAGTGGTTCCCACCATTTTCTCTGCTGTGGCACACCTTGCTACATCTAATTAATTTGAGGCACACTACCAGATAGTTTTCAAATAAACTCATGAATATTCATGAGCTAATGAGCCAATGCAGCTCTTCAAAGAAAAAGTGTGGCTCATGGAAGAACATGGCAGGAAAGGGCGGAATGGTGGGAGACAGGGGAGAAGCAGCAGCATGGTCGGGGACAGCACAGAAACAGTGGTGTGGTCAGACCTGGGAGTGAAGTGGCAGCGTAATCAGGGCTGAAGGAGAATTGTGGCATGGTCATATGGGGAGGGGAGTTCGGCATGGTCGGGGCCAGCAGGGAAGCAGTGGCGTGGTCAGAGACGTGGGGAAAGTATGGCTTGGTCAGAGCCAGCAGAGAAGCATGGCATGGTCAGATGGAGCAGGGGTGCAGTGTGGCGTGGTCAGAGATGGGAGGGAAGCAGCAGCATGGTCAGGGCCAGCAGAGAAGCGTGGCATGGTCAGATGGGGTGGGGGGATTGCAGCACGATCAGGGCTGGCAGGGAAGCAGCAACATGGTCAGGGACAACAGAGAAGCTTGACATGGTCAGAGATGTGGGAAAAGTGTGGCTTGGCTGGAGCTGGCAGCGAAGCACTGAATGGTCAGATGGGGGGGTAGTGTGGCATGGTTGGAGCTGGCAGGGACACAGCAGCATGGTCAGGGGTGGGGGGAGAAGTGCGGAATCCTTGGGGCAGCAGAGAAGCAGCAGCATGGTTGGGGAATTTGCAGCATGTTTAGATTTTCCATAGTCCCTAATGCAGTTTACTCCTTTGTAAAATAAAGTTGTGTTTTACAAGTCCTAAACATGACGTGGAATAATAAGAAGCAAAAATAGAGAGGAGAAGTTTAAAACTGAATGTAGATTGCTTTCAATTTTTGGCACAACTTACTGCTGTGAAGTATTGTATCCCACAATGAAATTTGTGAAATCGAAACATTGTTCAATAGTTAGGGATCAGCACCTGAGAGAGCTTTTATGTACTGCATTGACAAGTTACTGCCCAGATTTTAAAAAACTCACCACTAGCCTGCAGTGTTCTACATCCAGTGACAGCTAAGCTTTTACTGTATGGGCCTAGTTTTCATGGTAACCTTAAGTAATTATTAGAATCTGACAGTAGTAGGCTCAATATTTGCCCAGTTTTTACAATAAAATTAAAGTGCACACTGAATTTTAAGCTTAGTAATTTTAGAGTAGGTAAAAGTATGTGTTTATATGCCTCCGTGTGGCTCTCGAAGGTTTAATGATCAACTTGAGAGGTTCTTGAGTTCCATAAGTTTGGCCACCCCTGGTATAGACATACCATGAGTCCAGCTGCTAATGTTTTCTTCCCTACCCGGAAGGCTTGAAACACCTGGAAAAGCTTCAATTCTGTGGCATGTGATTGTATTAAGAGGTGGAACCTTCAGGAAGGTTGTCATATGCACAAATGCATGAAGCCCCAAGTGTCTGGTCTTATACATTGTTTTTGTTTTTTTTTTAAGATCTGCAGTTGAAGCACTTCTGCAGATCACCTTAGGCCAGGGGTCAGCAACTCAAAAGAGCAGAAGAGCCATTTCCCACCACCATCCCAGCACAACTGCATGAGCCCAAGCCAGCCCAGCAGCCGTGCTGCAGCTGTGACCTGGGCCTCCTGAGATAACGTTCTGAATGTGCCAAAATCAGGGCAAGCTGCAAAACCAGGGGCTAAACCCCCAATCCACTGATGGGGGGTACTTAAACCAGTCTCCCAGTCAGTAACAAAACATGCTTCTTATTCCCCAATCTGGTCATCACCAAGCATAACACAATAGAAACAGCCCACTTTATTGCATGTCAGCTCCTATGGTCCCCCCCTAGCCACTGTGTTTCCTAGAGAAATAGGTTCTCCTGACCCCAAAGGGCCAGCCACATCACCCAGAACAATATAGGCTTGGATCTTACTCAAAATACCATGCTGCCAGCCAATCATTTAGTAACTACAACTAAAGGTTTAATATAAAAAGAAAACAAACAAAATATGAGTGATGTTAAAGGGTCAAAGAGAATCACATACATACAAATGATTTAGAGTCCGTAGAAAGCAAGTCCTTGAAGAATGTGTAGTTTGCAGGTTAGTCCAATTCCTCTGGTATGCTCCCGGCACCTGGGTGGGTCTCAATTCTTTGTTCCAACCCAGAAGATTAGTTCCAGAGGAGGATGTTGGTTGCAGACAGACTGAAGACAAAATGGAGACTGGGCTATGGTCGTTTGTCACCTTTTGCTTTCCCACGCTCTGAGTCCTTGCCAAATCAAAATGGAGTTATCACATGGTCAGTCTGGGTGACTGGCCAAACAGGTTTCTTTCTAGGCCCACTGCTGCTGGGAGTCCCCTTAATCAATGGGCCATTAGGATGACAATAGTTTTGCAGATGCCCAGTCTGGGATTGCTTGGAGTCAAATAACTTGGAGTAGAAATAAAACAAATACATTCTAATATCTTTTATAGATATGATACCTACATATAAACCATATAATTACTCCTAGCGGACTACAACTTTTCTGTTGATACCAAACATGGTATATCACATATGGATTATTGTAAATATGAGATATTAATATGAAAGATAACCATAAATAGTTCCCTAGACCCCGACAGCCTCACAGCTGCCACTAGTGCTAGCAGGGTGTGTATGCGAGCAGCGTGCGTTCCCTCCGTCCCTCCCTCCATTGGCAGGGTAGAGTAGCACTGCCCTGCCTACCCCTAGCCTGGTGCCCCTTCCAAGAGTGGCCGGTGGGGAGCTGCAGCTTGCAGAGGTGGGGTCCTGCAATGTCCTGCTCTGCAGAGTTCAGGCCACTTTGACCTGGCCACCCTAGGGCTGAACGAGCCTGATCCAGGGCCTGGGGGCAAGGTGACCTCTGTCCAGGCCTAGAATGGCCAGGTCGAAGCAACCTGAACTCTGCAGAGCAGGCCATTGCAGGGCTCCACCTCCGCAAGCTGCAGCTCTCCGCTGGCCACTCTTGGGAGGGACAGCTGGCTGGGGGCGGGGGGGGGGGCAGTGCTGCTCCATCCTGCTGATGGAGGGAATGTGCTCTGCCCGTACAACCCTGCCAGCACTAGGGGCCGCCAGTGCAGCTGGCGGGCTGCTTCTGGCTCATGCAGTTGTGGTGGGAAGGTGGGGGTGATCCCAGAGACCCTGATTTGGCTATGATGTTGGGGCCAGCTGGGAGTCCCTGGAGCACACCTGGCTCCCTGGAGGAGATTGCCAGGGAACCAGAAGGGGATGCTCAGGCAGCCACAGATGGCTCACTGAGCTTGCGTTGCTGATCCCCGCCTTAGACATATATTGTAACTGGAAGAGAGCAGGAGACTGTGGTTATCCTTACCGGAATCACTTAGTAATTTTATTTCATTGATCTCTTTGCATACTGAGGTCTGTTTGTAGTATAGTATTGCAGGGGCATAGCTATGGGTGGATGCAGGTCAGGAGGCCCAACAGTGGCACGAACCCCGCCACCACAGGCCCAGCCTGCAAAAGGTAGCTGTGGCCATGAGCAGAGTAGAGGCTATACTGTGGGCAATCGGGCAGTGATGGGCTGCTGTCACTCCACACCGCTCCCCAGCTCCGGCCCCAGGGCAGCTGATGTGGCCACGACTTGGTAGAGGCTGGACTATTGCAACCTCTCCTCTTCCTCTTCACCCTCATAAGGCTCTGCTTGGTAAGTAGCGAGTAGAACTAGAACATAGTCAGGTGGCTTCTGGTGACTGGAAGCTGGATGTGGCCAGGCACATCCTGGAGACTCAGGGGCCTGGCCCAAAAATGGGGGCTGGCTACCCTCCTGTATTATTGTGAGGAACCTGACAGCATTTTCCCACTCTGCTTTTTAGAGGAGTATAATAAATTCTTTTTTGACTTCTTACAGATAAGGTGGCCTAATGAAAAGCTGTTCTTTCAAAGCTTCATGAAGCAGTTGATTCATGAATATGGTTTTGTGATGACTTCTCTGTAAACTGATTCTCTGTTTCTTCTCTTTAACCCAGGCTGCTTACAGCTTGACGTTAGATTTGCTTAACTGGCCATTTAAATTAAAGCAAACCTTTATCTCCTCAAGGTATCTTTTCCCCTGGCCATCCCTGCTGTGAGGTGAAGAGGAGATGAGAGTGGCTTGCCCCATGGGGTTTGCTAAGTACGGGTAGCTTCTCTGTTTGTACACAGGTAATTAACTCTAATGGTCTAGGAAACACAGCAAAACTACTTGGCTGCCTTGCCTCTGCAAAGCAAACCTCTTCTTCTTCGAGCACTGCTTGGATGCATTCAGTAATAGGTGTCTCTGTGCCAGATCACCGGATTGGTCAGAAAACTTTTGTCCTAGCCTGTCAGGAGAGGACAGGTGGCCACCGCCCCCCATGCCACCCAGTGGCTATATATACAACCACCTGCCGACCCCTCCCCAGTTTCATGTCTTCTGCCATGGGCGTTGGATCTGGAACGTCCTCTCCTTGCGAACACAAGCAGCCTGTCCTCCTCCTGTGAGCTTTTTGCCCAACTGGAGCACCTTTTCATGGACATAGTTCCACCACAGGAGTCTTCCACCATCAGGCCGGAACATCGCAGACCACCGCCTAACATGCCAGGGTTCAAACCCTGCTCCGAGTGAGACAAGGCCTTCCCTCGGGACGATCCCCATGGGAAGTGCCTCAGGTGCCTAGGCAAAGACCACTTGGTCTCAGCCTGTTCCCTGTGTCTGTCCTTCAAACTTCGGACAATCAAGGAGAGAGAACAAAGGCGCTGTGCCCTAGCCTCTGCACAGGCTCGGCACTCTCCACCCGAGGCTTCGGGTTCCTGCCCAGTGCCAAGACCTAGCTCGGCACCAGAGCCAACATGGCACCATGCCACCAGTGGCTGTCGCAGGACAACCCCGGCACCAACCCTGGCGCCAACCCAGCACCCCGGCGCCTCGGCACCACTCAAGGTCGCCCCTGGCACAGTCCGGTACTGCTGGTACAAGGCTTGCCCCAGCGCCAATCACTTTCACCTCCAGCACCGCAGGCCCACCACAGCCCGGTGCTGTCGGTGTAGGGTACACCCCGGCACCGGCCACAGTCACCTTCGGCACCGCAGGCTTGGTACACCTGGGTACCGAAGGGGCAAGAACTTTCTCAGCCAGGCAGCCCCCCTTTCCTGGGTAAAGACTTACCTTGGGCCCTCTCAGAGTTGCTCCTGGAGCTGACAACTCCAGAGGCAGTGGAGGCCACTCAGGCACTCCTCCTGCTACCCACACCACGTTCTCCATCCCCGGTTAAAAGGGACATGCCGGCCTTTATTTCCAAGGCCCGTTATTTCCAAGGTCCATCATGGGTGCCATCGCTCTTCACCACAAAGTCCCCCATCTTCCATTCCATTGGGCCCCAGTGCTGTAGGGCCACCCCCCTAGCAACATATTACTTTGCCATCATTGGTACCACCCTTGGAATCACGAAGTCCTTCTCCCACCTCAAGCCCGGAGTAAGGCCCATCGAGGGGCTCCAAGCAGCCTTGGTGCCACACCTTGGTACTGTCGCCCTTTCACTTTCGTCCCCAAGAATGGTCCCCCCCGGAAACCCCTTCTCCTCCATGGTGAACACCTGGTACTGCCCTGTCCCCGGCACTGGGCTCCTATACTGGCAACCTGTCGGCGCACTTTGATCTGTTGCGCCGTGCTATGGCCCATTTAGGGATGGAGGCCCAGCCCTCCGGTCCCCCTCCAGACACCCTGTTAGGGCCGGCCTTTGCCTCGGCAGAGCCGCTGACAGTTCCGCTCCACCTAAGCGTTTGGGACCTAACATCTTCCCGGTGGCAGAGTCCAACCTCTACTGCCCCAGTCTTGGGCACAGTGAACTTTAAGTATCGGGTTCCCAAGTCGGACTTCCCTTCCCTCGGCAATCACCCAGTCCCTCCTAGAGACGTGGTGCAAATGGTGCTCAGCCCGGGTGAGCCTTCTACCGACCCCCTCCCAGCTTCTCGGGAGGCCAGGGAACTGGTCCTCCTGAGCCGTAAGGTCTACTCCTGCTCAGCCTTTCAACTTTGGGTGGCGAATAATCAGGCCCTAACCAGTAGGTATTTTCTGGACATGTGGGAGTCGGTCACAAAATTCCGAAGCTTACTCTCACCAGAGGCCAAAGAGGAGTACGACACATTCCTGGAGGAGGGTAGAATAATCTTACAGGACCTCCTTCTCTCGGCCCGAGATGCAGTGGATACAGCTGCCCGCACTATGGCCTCGGCTGTGACTATCCACCGAGTAGCCTGGCTTAGGGAAGCCAGGGTGCCCCCCACTGCGCAGCAGGCGGTGCTTGACCTGCCTTTCAGGGGGGACATCTTGTTTCCTCCCAATACCCTAACCGTGGTGGGTACTGCACGGGACCCTAGAGGAGAGGTCAAATACCTCGGCCTCCTCCCATCAGGGCCTTTTACCCCTCATAAACTTTATGGGGCAACAAGCTGCCTTTCTTTTCCCCCACTTTCTTACATGACCCTGGGGGCAGAAACTTAATTCCCCCCCTCTCCCCACACACACACCGCCATCAGCCCATCTCTAGGGTGTTTTGGAGCCCCTTTTTCACCTGCAAGGAAAGTGCCTGCCCCAATTGGCTGCCACTCCATTCCCATAACATCCGGGACACAACATGACTTTAGTGCACCATCAGAGTGGGCAGCTGATACTCCTTTCCCCCTTTCCATCAGGGGGGAATGGAGAACTTATCGGGATCAGCCCTGTCTCGACTTTGCAAACGGGTGAGCCAATCCTTGGCCCTGCCCTCTGGTCTCAGAGGAGACACAGGCTGCATAACCCATGTCCCTCTCAGCCATTGAGACATCCACCTGAGGCCCAACACCCAGATGTCTCTTAGCAGTTGCTACTTTCAGGCTCTTATTGGAGAAAGGAACAAAGCTTCTCCCACACCCCTTCCCCAGGTACCCCTCAACCAGCGACTCCTGCGCTCGTATGTGGCAAGACGGGCCTTGCTAAGGGCGAGAAGTGCATCTTGCAGTAGCTCCAGCCACGACGGCAGATGCTCCGGTACACACAGACACAGGTGCTCATCCAGACATGTGGAACCCTTCCCACCTACCCAACTGTCCTACATCAGGTAGGACCCATTCTTGTTCCTGGGACGGGGACAGACACCTTGGACACATCCCCTTTCTAACATACCAGTTGGCACGCTGGTTAGGTCAGCCCTGCTGGGTCCTCAGACATCTCTATGGTAGAAGCAACCCTCTACCACCCTACCTGTCAGGTGGGAATGCAATTCGCTTTTTATCATAAAGGGTCCTATGCTCCAGGGAAGGCCAAGGCAGAGCTGTCCAACTGCTACGCGCCCTATCCCTTTCTCTAAATGAAAGAAAGCTGATGCTATGTAACAGCCTCGTCTCCTCCTTCGGGCACTCTCGGTTAGTATCAGGACGCCCTGTTATGGGAGTCCCTATCTTAGGCCCACCCTACCAAGGAAGCAGTGGTGAAACCCCCTCCTTCACCCCGGAAGCAACAATTTAAGTTCACCTGGGACCTGGAATCTACCAGATCAAGGATCTCAGGGGGGAGGAGGCAATATCTCTCCCCCAAAGCAGGTAAGCAGCAGCGGGCAAGAACCCATTTTGGGCCTCCCATGCTAACGTCCAGCTACCGTGGCTTCAGTCTGCTAACAAGCCCCATACACAATACTGCGTTGCCTGCATGGAGGTTTCCCTACCGGGGTGTTTGTACATGTCTCTCACCCTAGCCACCTCACTTTGTTGATCGTTTGTACCTTGGCCTCGGGCACTGCTCCCTGGGTGTCTGGCAATTCGCTACGCCTTGTTTGGGGACCTGAGGCCCAAAACCATTGGGTTATCTCAACATGATACTTGATATGGCAATTACCAAGGCCATTTTGCTTCCCTCACTCTCTTGAGGAACCAAAAAAAAAAAAACCAGAGAGAGAGAAGGAAGGGATATAAGAGAAAACCCGTTTTCCAATGTGCTCGGAAATTCAGAGGCCTGTATCCTCCATGGGAATGCCACCTGGAACGTTTCCCAGGATAGAAGTAATCCATCGTGATTGGTTTCTGTAAAACCAGGGTACTCCTGCAGTATCACGGTTGACACTCCGAGAGTAGCTTCATTTCCCAGGTGGTCGGGAGGAGACCACTCCTCCTCCTGTAACCCATATCTTTTGGGGTAGTTCTGCCTTAACATGTCCCTTTCTCTGGCGCACACGTAGGTGCAGCAAGTTGAGATAATATCATGTCTGGCAGTGCCCTAGGCACACGAAATCTTATTCCTTATATTCAAACTCCACGAGCTCTCTGGCCACCTCGACTAAGTGGCCAAGCAGTGGCATTGCATTTGTTTCCCGCCTTCCTTTCTCCCATCCTTCACACATCCACTGTCCTCTGAGCAGTCTTGCTGGAATATAAGACCCAGTTGGCCACCTCTCTCCGTGAGCCCTCATGCTTACCGAGGTACTTATAGGTACAAGCCAACCGTACCGCCTAAGGCCACCATGCCACCTTATAGGTGCTAGTGATCTGAAGTGCCCTTCCAGCAGTAATCCTCAGGGTTCGTACACTACACACGGCTGGAAGTTTGCACTTCGTGCTTAACCTAAGGACCTTTGGCCCAGCATGCCAGGTGCTACTCATCGCACCACCTTTGGCTTTCTGTCTTCATTGTACTAGCATGACGTGTCTTTTTCTGAACCCTTCTTGTTTGAACTTGGTAGTCCTTATTCCCTCGTGCTGCTACATACTTTAATTCGTACACCCTTCAGCCATATACCTTAAGGTCCCATCTGTGGCCAGTTCAAGGGATAACGTTCATCCCTTCTGTGGCTATCTGCATAGGCCACAGCCATCATAGCTAGGCCTGTAAACCCTTGGCTTCTGGCACTTCTCTTGTAAGTCCATGCTGGAGGTCCCCTATGGCCAGTCTTTTACCCTCTGGCCTTCATACCTTATGCTGTACCCCTAGGTACAGCAATTAGTGCATTTCCTCCACGTTAGTCGTGTTGCGTTGATTCAACTTTCCTTTAAGGTGACGTTAGTCCGTTCAGCCCACACATGCTTGCCTTGGCTGGATTAGACCTACCCCCTGCTTTGGATTGGCCCCACAGTTGTTGGTTCTTCTTCGCCAGGCCAAGAGCCTAGCTGGCCTCTTGGCTCCTGTTAGAACCTCGTTTGCTGGGCTTCTTCCCTTCTGGGGTGGTTTGCTGTGCTGTAGGCGGAGGAACCAACTCCACCCTCCATCTGTCAGCATGGCTAGTAGTCACCTATTACTGAATGCATCCGAGCAGCACTCAAAGAAGAATGGTGGGTTACTCACCAGTAACCGTCCTTCTTCGAGATGGGCTGCTCGGATCCATTCAGGTCCCTCCCCTCCATCCCTGCATCTCGAGTTGGCGACTCCGAGGAACTGGGGAGGGTTTGGGAGGCGGCCGTATATATAGCCACTGGGTGGCATGCGGGGGCGGTAGCTGCCTGCCCTCTCCTGACAGGCTAGGACAAAAGTTTTATGACCAATCTGGTGCTCCAGCACCAATTTGCTCCCTTCCCTCCTTTCCTCGCACTTCAACTTTCCACTCAAACTATGCAAAGTAGGGAGCCAAGTGTAGTTTCCAAGATGCACCTTCTGTGGTGAGGCAGCATGACTAGACTCGGGAGTTATGGGTTCTAGTCCCCACTCTGCCACTGACCAGCTGAGTCTCCTTGGGTGATTCACCTTGTCTCTCTTCCCTTCCCTCCCTTTGTCTGTCTTACTTATTTGGATGGTAAACTTTTTGAACAGGAACTGTCTCCATCTGCACAGCCTCAGTTCAGTGGTAGCTCCAGTCTTGCTTTGGGCCCTCTAAATGCTACCATAATGTTGAGACAGATGTTCTGCAATGTACTTACCTGTTCCTCATTGTTTAGGTGGACCATTGTCCTGCAGTAGCAATATTTTTTATGCTAGGCACTGGATAAACACATCACAAAGAGATGAGCTGTGACCCCAAAGAATCCCTGTCCTCCTCTAATAGCTGGTGCACACAGGAGTTTTGAGTCTCACGGAAGGCAGACTTGCTTTCTGCTTGAAGAGTTATTGAATTCCGGGCAGTGTTGCTTTGGAGGCTGAAATCCCACTTTTGCTGTTGGCAGGTGACCCCTCCAGGGATAGCCACACAGAGGTGATTATGTGGGGTGAAAGTTCTCACAGCTGAGACAGCAGGCATGCATGTGAGTTAAATACTGACATTTGCACTTATTTGGTGTTAACTTATGATGGACCATCTTAACATTTGGCAGATTCCAAGAGAGGCCTAGGAGGTGAAAATGCGCCTGGTTCCAGTCTCATTTGGGGCAGTTGTACATGTTTCTGGAGGAAAGCTGGCAGGGAGACAAATGGCTTGATACAGCCATGCGAGTGTGGCACCTGGGCCCATGGCTGCAGGATATTTCTGTATGTTCACATGCAGCCATTTCTGTGACACATCACAGTCTTATCCTAGCAGTTTATAACATTGATAAACTTTTATAGCCCTTAATCTCTTACCCTGTTTGCTTAACACCAGAGTTTATCACTTCCGTGGTAGACAGAGAAACACAGCCTGAGCTGTGGTTGAAAGGGCTAACTCCCATCCATGGCCATAATTTGATTCCAGTCTTCCACTGGACAGAGGACAAGACAATGCAGCTGGTCTGTAGTTGCTTTCTAGAGTGCTTGTTTCAAAAGGCAGGCAGGCAGTTCACATATGGAAAACAGCCAAAGGTGGCTGGGTGATGGAAGGGGGATCTTATGGGGAAGAGGATAGACTCTTGTGTGACAAATTAAGCCCTATAAATTTTGTGACAGTAAATTCCAACCTCCCCCATGCTGGGAGTACCCTGGCCAGTCTGCCAGACTGGGTAGGAACAGGACTTGATGGTCCCAGCAGCACAGAGGTAATTGGATTCACCTCCATACCCAGGAGCCTTCTCTGGCTGCAGAAAACTCTGCTGCTGGAATCTGAAAGAGGCACAGAAGTGAGGGTGGCAATCCTATGACCTCCTTCCCCCACACACAAGTTTTTCATATCTCTTCCCCTACCATGCCTCCTATTTGGGTCAGGACACCCACAGTTACAACCCTGTGAAATTTCAGATGTAAACACTTGAAAACATGAAATTGACTAATTCTCAAATTCTAAGGCTGTGCTGTTGACCAGAATGGAAAGTGAACTTGTTAGGGCCCTAGAGATAAATGTCATTGGCTTCAGGAAACTTTGCTCTGAGAGATTTGGTAATTTAAAGCTTAGGAACTAGACATCGCTTCTCTCTCTTCTCAGGGTTCTGTGGAGTCAGCAGTACAACGACGTTCTGTTCTCCTCGTGGCAGTTATGGGGGTTGCATATGCAAAGTAAATAAACCTTTTTGCAACCGGGGGAGTGCAGTGAAGTATTTTATGACTTGTAGCTAATTGACATACAAACAAATTAAAGTTAAAATGCTGTTGGGGGATTTTATCCACTTTCCTTTCATTTTGGTCTATGTGCAGCATTTTTGTTTTCCCAGTAATGTTGAAATGAGATCCATGTTAAAATTCCTTGACTCTGTGTATGCCGGCTCTGGAACTATGCCTTCACTCTGACTGTCTTGAGACACCTGACTTTTACAATTCAAGAACAGAGGCTACCCATGCAACAAACTTTAAAACAGATCAAAGGAATTGAATTTATGCACAATCAGTGGAACTCATTGCCACAAGATATCCATGAGATCAAGGACTTAGGAGATAAAAAAATGATTAAACACTTGTCCTTCAGAGCACAAATCAATCACTAACTGCCTTAGGCAAAAATGAAATTTTCTCTATAGGCAGGTAATTGTCCATGAATGGGTTATTGTTTCATAATCTCCAAAACATCTGGTATTGGCCAGTTTTGGAGCCAGCATACTGGACTAAGTGGAGCACAGGTTTAGTTTGGGCTGACTCTTCCTATGTTATTCTGGTAATCAGTATTTAAGCCCTTAATGTCCTAGACTGGTTGGAAAGTCATGGGTAAGGTTCCTATGGAGCAATTGCAGTTCTGTTTCTGCAGGCAGCATCCCTTTTTTGTTCAGTCCTATGTAAAACCAAGCTATGGTTATGAGTCGAGGAGGGTCTTTAATACCACAGGCATTCTGAATTTATTCAATGTCAGTTTTTACTGGTCAAAGAATGGTAAGAAGTAGAAAACTTCCAACTTCCAGATCTGCTAGTTGGTGGCCTGAGAGAAGGGTTTGCAGAAATCTCAGCTTTTAAATGAATAAAATGAATAAACCATCTTCTTTTAAGGCTTCAGAGACTGTCTGATGAACTAAAAGTTGAAGTGTGCAGAATGAAAGCAGTGTAATGGAAAACAGCAGAAGGACTGCTTCTTTCACACTACCTGATTCTTTGAACTGTCCATGCATCTGGGATTTACAGGAATTGGATCTAGACATGAGCCTTTTGGGGCAGGTGTGCAGCTTTTTGGCAGAAGATGTTAAGATTATTAACAAGTACCAGGTTGCATTTTTTCCTTGCATCCTCTTGTTCTTTGTTTTTAAAGCACTGTTCTGTTCTTCTGTGGTCACTATCACCTCCCACAGTACACCGATCTTGTTAAGTTAGTTGTGTGTATCACATGCTGCTATATTTCCTCAGTTCTTGCAGACTTAAAGTGCACCATGTGCGCTAAATGTTTACTGTGTTGGCTTGGAAGATATGGCTAGAATACCCAGCGGTACCTCGAAAATCAAGGCAGATTTCTTTACCCACTTTATAGGATTATTCTTCCCTCAGGTCCAGTGGCCTTATCTCACCACCTGTCATATGGTAGAAGGGTGTTGTTAATGATTTATTGAAGAACTAGGTGAGGTTGTCTGGAAAGGGGATTGCTGGACTTGCTTTACTGGTGGGGTTTGAATGATTGCATCTGAGAAGGGGAGATTGGGTTGGATTGGAGGGGGGGGGGTCTTGGCTTCCAAGGCAATAAAGTCTGTGAGAGAAGGTATTTGAGAGCCAAAAAGTCATTGTGATAATGAGTTGAAATTGTCCTTAGCAGTTACAGAGTCATGGTGCCAGGAGGACACTTGTTGATGGCAGTGGAAGGCTGGCTGTACCTGACATTTGTGCGGTTTGTTCTCTTTTTTTCTCAGGCCTTGCTGAAAATGGACTGCCAAGGGCTGGTCGTGAGGCTCATTCAGGACTTTGTGCTCCTCACCACGGCAGTGGAAGTAGCTCAACGCTGGAGGGAGCTAGCTGAGAAGCTAGCCAAGGTCTCCAAACACCAGATGGATGCCTATGAAGCACCCCACCGAGACAAGAGTGGAGTGGTCGATAGCGAGGTGAGGCTAGATTTGCTGGTACCATAAAGCCATGCTACATCATCGGCTTTGTGTAATGGGGATGCAAACGCTTGAACATTGCAATAGCAATGTTCTTGTCTGATCATCTGCTACTGTGGCCAACATATGTGCTTCACAGTGGCTCCCTAGAGGAAAAGTTCCTTTGATCCCTGGGAACGGTGTCACAGGAGGATTTAATTTCTTCACACCTGATGAGTCTCTCTCTCACTGTGCTGTAGCTCTCTCACTCTGCATGGAGCAAGGAGTTGGACCTCGTCGGTTGGCTGTTGAACATCTCACTGGGTGGTTTTGGTTTGGGGTGGAACGGTGGATGGTCGGTTTCTGATATTACCATTCTCTTGTGGCTCTAAGCAGCCACAGAAATTCCCAGCAAACTGCTGGGTTTTCTGTAAAGCTGTGTCTAGTGTAAGTAACAAGAAGAGATCTCTCACTTTTCTGTTTGTTTTTGCTTTCCGTTGTGTCTTTGGCATGGAATTTGCAGGCCATGTGGAAACCAGCATATGACTTTCTGCTGACGTGGAGCAACCAGATTGGAGACAGCTATCGCGATGTCATCCAGGAGCTGCATACAGGGCTGGATAAGATGAAAAGCCCTATAACCAAGCGCTGGAAACACCTTACAGGAACCCTAATCCTAGTCAATTCCTTGGACATACTCCGTGCAGCTGCCTTTAGCTCTCCAGACCATGAAGATTTTGCCATCTAATGACAGGGATACATGACACGTTTCACACTTCCTGGTTCTGCAGGGGACGAAAAACAGGAGGGAGCTGACATAGTTTTGAAAGGCCAAAGTTTGAACATTCACGCTGGACTTGCACAATGAAGTTGGTCCTCTTTTGAGTTCTCCCTCATGTAGAAAGAGTCCAGAAGTGCTGGGTTTTCTATACTGTAGAGTTGATACCAGTTACACAACTTTCTACTTGTAAAGTTTAACATTGGGGCTGGGGGAACCCAACCCTTTCTTAGGCATTTGCAAATAAATATCTAATTTTTTTAATGAGCAGTAAAGGTTGAAACCACTTTGATGGGAAAGTTCTTACATTTTTATGTCGTGTAGAAACATTTTTAAATGATCATGTCTGAAACTGACCATGAATTGTGTAAATATGTATTTAAAACAAAGCACAGTGTGAATCTTTCCTGTCCCTTGACCCTCCACCCCTTGCACAGCTCTTGATTTTCTATAGTTTGAGACTTTGGGATAACTGTTTATATAAACTGTTGAATTAACTCCAAAACTCCTACAACTCTGAGAAAGTGTTAAAAAGAAAAGGAGTTGTATTTTTCTTTTTCAGTATCTCTCTGTGATTTGTTTTTTTATGTATGCACATTTTCTAATTTCTAGGTCTGGAAATACACAAGTACTGTACCTATTATTTTTCAAGACTATGTTAGTTTTTAACTTGAGGAATCAGTACTTACCTTTAGCATTCAGGCAAAGGGCAGCTTCTCCCCTGTGTCCTGTTTCAATTCACATTCTGGAAGATGCTGAAAAGCATTCTGATTCAGAGGTGTCTCATCCCCTTCTTCCCTCTCTTTGCTTTTTATGGACATTAACTAAAAAGATGCCTATCTCCTGAAGGGTAACATTTCACTTTACTGACATCTCTGTACTGCAATAAAAGCATTTTGGCAATCTCTACTGTTACACCATCTAGAAGTGGTCAGGAGAGAAGAGGTATCCTAGAAGTCCTTTTTTTAAATGTGGTTGCTCAGCTGCAATCTAATAGAAACCTCATTGGAGTCAACAGTAGTTATTACATTGACTTAGGTGCCATTTTGGCCAGAGTCAGGGCAAGTTTTTGGATCTCTGACTTAAAGGTCATTAAAATTGGTGGCAAGACTGCCATCAAGGCTACTGAGTTCCAATCTACCATGTAAATAATCCTTGGTCATATAAATGGTTCCATTGTGCTGAAATCTTGCCTGTTCTGTGACTTCATCTGCGACACTCCCTTTTTCATGGCCATGTCCCTTTGGAATGATCCTCTCTTCCTCCCCCTTTGAGCTATGTCACAGGAGGGGAAAAATGGCTTTGCACAGAAGGAAGCTGTTGCTTTTCAATGTCAAGTTGCTTGACACAGTGGCAATGCCACTCAGTGGAAAACTGATAACATTTACCTATTAAAGATGTTTCTTCTGGGTTGATCACCTAGATTTGGATGTACATTTTTGTTCCTTGACTTTTATATTGATGAGAGAAAGGTTGGGGTGACCTTGTTCGAAGCATTGCAATCTTGTGTTGAACGACACATGATCACAAGCGGTCAGGAGATAGCACAATTCCTTTCTTCTCATTGTCAAGTTCCTGCCACATAGTGGCGACTACAGCTGAATTCTGTCCACCAGTAGGTGTCCTCTGAGCAATTGGGCTGGCTTGCATCCCAGGACAGTTTCATCCATGGTCTTAAAATAAAAACTGCTTGATGTAGTCAGCCTTGCGACAGCCTGCCATTTGAAGTACTCTGGCAAGTGCAAAGAACTTGTGTATCAGGTCAGGGGTTGCTGGAATGTAGAGTGACATATAGACACAGATGGCTTATGGGAGCTTCACTCCTTCAAAGAATGTGAGACACAGTTTAATGAAGATTGTGCCTCTAACTTCCCCTCCAGATATCACTCCAAAAGAATACGCCTTAGAAACAAGTCTCCCTCTCCTCCCATTATCATCCACTCCTATACAAAATGAAAAATTGCACCTTAATCATGTGTTTTCTCCTCAGGGGTCTTTTTACCAAGCTTCTGGCTTTATCTGTTGAAAGGGCTTCTACTGTAGAAGGCCCTGATTCTGCAAGTGGGTCAGCAGCACTCTCTGACTGGCTTTGATAAGTGCTCCACACAGGGATCTAGTTGGAGAAGTAGGGTGCAATATACTGCAGATGGAGGTAATGGGGAGGCAGGGTAGCCATGTCAAGCAAGAGGGCAGATGCTTTAGAATTCTTACAAGACAGGAAATTACTGGCTAGTTTTTGTTTTTCCCCCCTTTTTTCTAACTACCTCAGGTGTTACTGACCCAGCTTAATGTTTCTATGGAAGCCTGAATACCCACCCTTCTAGCCCTGCCTCATCTGTTCTTTTGCCCATTTCTCAAGACTCATTTGATTGTTCACACCTGCAATGGTTCTGAATGAATCTGTGTAAGCACAACGTGATCTCCCCCCAATCCCTTTAATTTAAATATCAGCCACCTTTTCCATTCAAATGCCTTTCACCACACAAATGTCAGGCCCTGCTGTGGAACTTTGGCTTGGATGTGGAATAACTATGGTATTTTTGCTTATTGTACTTAACCGCTAATGTTGGTTTTTCCTTTTTTTTTTTTTAATCTTTGGGAAAAGATTACAATTAAAGTAGTTATTACCTGAACACTTCTGTCAGGTCTTGATATATTCTGTTTCCTGAGAAATTTCATCAGTCATTTTGATGCATGGAGCCATCTCTTTAGGTTTCCAGTGGATGATCTTTTCCCCCTGCAACTGGTTGATGTAAGATCATCTGCCATTCCCCCCATGCTCACCCAGGCATTCTTTACAGACACAAAATCAATGGCTAGGAAATTGTCCCTTGGAATGTTGTGGGTCTATCAAGTTCTCAGCCAAGTTCTCTTTGCTTCTGCAAAAGGAACTCATCAAAAATTGGGGGAGGGCTGCAATTTTACAGTCAAATTTTGGTGTAGATTTAATTTTCTGCCAAGCTTCACTAATCATTTCCACACACACACACAACCTGAAGTTGATATCTGCATTTAAATCCTTGACAAGCCTAAAACATTTTACTTTTAAAAATGAGAAGTAGCTGGTCTGGCTGAGTAATAAGTACATATGTTGCAATATTTTATGCCAGATGTTTTTATTACTCAACTGCTTCTTTTGCTTTTTTTCTGCCTGGAGAAAAAGATCAGATAATTCATCACTGGTTGGAAGTTCTGAAAAAGTCCCTATAAGGGGAATGTGTTCCTTTAAAAAAATTCAAGCAACGGTAGTGGATTCCTTCCAAAGGTTCACCTTCTTTAGTGTTGCTATTCTCATAGCATTGGCTGTGACACCAGCTTCTGCTTTTAACCTGAACATGTCAAACATCCCTGTTGTCTTCCTATGTTGTAATATGTTTGTTAACAACATAGGGAAGCTGATAAGTTAAGCAGGCAGATAAATGTGGGCCTTGTATGAGAATTTGCAGCACCTTGTGGAGGTGTGAATTGAACTTGTACCATATTGTGCAGCTGGCCTGTCTCATTAGCCCCTTCTAATGTGCTGGCTTCAGATTTCTGATCTGGATTGCATGGGAAGCTGGGTCTGGTGACATCATTTGAGCCACGCTTCCTGGAAAGCCCACCTCAGTTTGACTGAACTCTGCATGATCTGGAGTGTCAAGCACTGGCCATGTGCTGCAAGTCAAGGAATGCTTTACATAGTGCCAGCTCATTTCAGCCTAGTTCAAGATCGGGTTGTCAAGTCTTTCTGCTTCCATTATGACCTGTGATATTTGATTATTTTTAAAGCCCCAGCTTCTAAAGTCTGGAGTTCCTATGAAAATCTGTGTACTTAAATAAAAATGCCTACTGCTTTGCATTTCACCTTCACAGCCAAAGGAGGAATGAGACCACTGCATGGTCAGAAGCCAGAAAAGAACCTGTAACTTTCTGTCAATCTTTCATTTTTTAAGCCAATCATAAGCCAGTGGGGCTGGGGGTGGGGGTCGAGGGCTGTATTGAGGAGCTAAAATAGTTGGTTTTGGCCTCATGAGTATTGTCTGTGTTGAGGCAAGGATAAACTGTCAGCTCTTTCAAGTGGGGCACTACCAGCAGACTGTAGGATCAGTGCCTGCCGAATACACTAGTATGTTACAAAGCTCAGATTTCTGGTGGTAATTGTGCATTTGCACTTTATCTTGACCCATGCTCCCAAATCTGTAGTGGGGAAGAGGGTGCACACTGGTATATTGGAAATCTGGCCTCACAGCACAGGGCCATGCAGAGGCGGCTTTTGGGGTAGGCAAAACAGCCGGCTGTCTAGGGCCCCAAGCATTAAGGGGGCTCCAGAGCAGTTGCCTGCTTCGTCTAATCTACTGCTCCTGAGGTGGTAGGGGAGTGGGGGCTGCAAACCACTGGGGCCAGAGGCTGCAGTGCCTACTCTCCCTCCTCTCTGCTCCACTAGAAGGGCAGAGCAGTGCTCCCCGCCTACCCTCAGCCTGCCACACCTCCTCAGGGGGCAAAGAGGGCTGGCATGGAGCTGCAGTATGCAGGTGCTGGGCCCAAGAGTGGTCTGCTGTGAAGAGGCCAGGCCGCTTTGCCCCCGGCCACCCCAGGCCTGAATGGACCTGCTCCAGGGCCTGGGGATGAGGTGGCCTTTGTTCAGCCCTGGGGTGGCTGGGGCGAAACAGCCTGGACTCTTCAGAGCGGGCCACTCCAGGGCCCCGCCCCTGCATGCTGCAGCTCTGTGCCAGCTCTCTCTATCCCCTGGGGATGCGTGGCTGCCTGGGTGTAGGCAGGGAGCGCTGCTCTGCCCTTCCAGCAGAGCATAGAGAAGGGAGGGCAGGTGCCACAGCCTCTGGCTCTGGTGGTCCATAGCCCCCCAGGAACGCTAGGTTCTGCCTCATTTTCCCTCAGATGGGGGGGGGTACAGAGCAGGGAGCCAGAGGCAGGGAGTTGGGATGGTGGGGTGGGGGTGTGGTTAGGGTGTAAGGGGGGGCCAGGGCCATGGTGAGAGCAGCAGTCAGGGTCTGAGGGGTCCCCATGATGGTGCTTCGCCCAGGGCCCCAATTGCCTAAGGCCGCCTCTCGGGCCATGACCTAACATGCAGGTCTGCTCAGGAAAAAGATGGTGTTGCTTCTTCAGCAGCCACACAACCTGAAAATCTTACTAGTGAGTTTTGCTAATGTTCCCCCTGCAGAGCCCACGTGGCTCAAGGACAAGGTGTGGATCTTGGTCTGTTGACTAAGATCCACCCCCCCCCCCAGTCCTGCAGGTTGATGTAAGTCAGGGCTTACATAGGTGTCCACAAAGGCATAATGTGAAGGCAGTGGAGTTGCATGGTTAGAACAGGCCACAAGAGGAAGAAACAGCTAACAAGGCCAGGTTTGTAGGAGGTCAGACTAGTTAATAACAGTGCAATTTCTGGCTTTGGAATCTAGGAATTAACAAGGGCCTGAGAACACTGGAACCGTGCCCTAAACCTAACACAAACAGCCTAGACCCAGAATGTCCCCTCCTTTTCTGGCCTTTTTGCACCAAAAACTGGTCAGCAGAGTATTCCCATGGGGGTAGGGGAGTCATGAACTGGCATAGCTGGTTTCTACCATGAGTGCCTTCCCACTCCCCATGGCATTGGGATGTTGCCTTGGTTCACTACTCTGCTTCCTCGGGGAAGTCAGGTGCCATGGCTTAAGCTCACCTTTTATCTGCTCTAATATGTGCCAGAGAGTTGAAGCTGTCCCATATACACTGTGAGAATCAGGACAGCTCCCTCATAAATTGATGTATCCTGCAATGTTCCCTCTAACCTGTGCAGCCCCAGGCGCAGGGAACGCTGCTGGCTGTCTAAGGCCAGCAGCTGCAATCCCTGCCTGGCTGAAAGACAGAGTTTTCTGGCTAGCTGAGTGCTGCTCCGAGCTGAGAGTTTTTAAAACTCCTCCCTCAGAAGAAGCTCTCACTGAGCATGCACAGAGCCTTTGCACATGCTCAGTGAGAACAGGAGGAGGCCAGGCTGTGCTGCTCCAGCGGCCAGGTAAGGGGGTGGGGGGTGTGATTGGGGACAGGGCAGGGGCAGCTGGCTGTGAAAGGGGGTGGAGGGTTGGAGGGAAAATGGGGTTGGGCCAGCTGGGGGGAGCATTGGGAGGGGTGGTATTGGGCTGACTGGGGGTGAAGGGCCGGAAGAGCAGGGGGGCAGGATCGGGCCTGCGGGGGGAGGGGGGGCTGCATACCGAGCCACATAAGTTGCTCAGCTGGCTTAAGGCCTTAGAGGGAACACCGGTATCCTGGCACAGCACAGCATTGTAAGATGTTTGATACAAAATGGTCTCAAAGACAGTCCCATGCTTCAGTCTTCTTGCTGGTTGTGGCCTGGGCCTCCTTCGATAACCTTCTGAATGTGCCAAAATCAGGGCAAGTTGCAAAACTAGGGGTTAAACCCCCAAACCACTGACGGGTGGTATTTAAACCAGTCTCCCAGTCAGTAACAAAACATGCTTCTGATTGTCCACACTGGCCATCACCAAGCATAACCAAATAGAAACAGCCCCCTTGATTACTCATCAGCTCCTCCAGTCCCCACCTAGCCCCTGGGTCTCTTAAAGAAATAGGTGCTCCTGACCCCAAAGGGTCAGCCATGTCACCTAGAACAATATAGGTTTGGATCTTACCCAAAATACCCTGCTGCCAGCCAATCCTTTAATACCTACAACTAAAGGTTTAATATAAGAAGAATACAAAATATGAGTGATGCTAAAGGGTCAAAGTGAATTACATACACACAAATGATTTAGGTCAGGGGTTCCCAACCTTTTTAAGGCTGGGGACCCCTTGCCAAAGGAAAAAAAAAACACTTTGTGGACCCCTGTGCGTGCCCAGCACCACCACAGGCAGAATTTGTCTGACATAGGGTCAGAATGTGGCCTATGCCACTCTCCTGCCAGGGAGCAGGGTCCCCAGACATGGGGCGGTAGTCGTGGCAGTCTTCACTCCCCAGCAGGGGGATGAGGCTGTGGCAGCTTCCCGGGAGGGAGCCATTGCCATAGCAGGCCCTGCTCCCCAGCAGTATTCTTCTCCCCCCCCCAAGTTCTCTGCCCCTTCCCTGACCTTTACCTAGCTGCTGGAGCTCTTGCCAACTTGCCACCCCTTAGGCTGCTCTCCCTAAGCATGCTCTGCATGCTCAGGGTGGGAGTTTTAAAAACTCCCTGCCGGGGGGAAGCTCTCTTCTGGGCAGAGGCCTAGGTCTCCGTGGCAACCAGACACCACAGCAGTGTCTGGCCCCAGTTTTCAGCCTGTTCTTGGCCCCCCAGAGCCACTGCAGCCCCACAAGGTGTCTGTGGACCCCAGGTTGGGAACCACTGCCTTAGATTCTATAGAAAGCAAGTCCTTGAAGAATCAGTAGTTTGCCAGTTAGTCCAATTTCTCTGGTAGACGCCTAGCACCTGGGTGGGTCTCAGTCCTTTGTTCAGTGCAGCAGAATAGTTGCAGACAGACTGAAGACAAAATGGAGATGGGGCTGCCGCCTTTTATTACCTCCGACCTTCCCCATGCTCTGAAGAGTCCTTGCCAAATCAAAATGGAGTTGAGTCACATGGTCAGCGCAGGTGAATGCTCAAACAGGTTTGTTCCTAGGCCCACTGTAGGTGGGAGCTTCCTTAATGGGCCATTAAGGAGACAAAGACTGTAAATACTCAGTCTGGGGAGTTTCCCAGAATCAAATAAGCTGAAACACAGGTATAACAAATACATTCATAACTTCTTATACAGATATGACATTTCCCTGTAAACCCTATAATCATTCCTAGCAAATTACAACCTTTCTATTAGTACCAAGCATGGCGTATCACATATGGATTGTTGCAAATATGATATATTAATATGAAAGATAATCATAAGCAGTCCCCTAGACCCAGACAGTGTTACACTGGTATCTCAGTGCTTTTTGTTTGGTTGTGCTACCGTCTGTTAGCAATGCAGTTACTTTCTCACCCTATATTGTTCCACCTCTCCTGAAACAGCCCTCATTAATTCCCACCCACCTCACCTGTCCATTGTGTGGATTACTGTTCTACAGCCTTATGCAAAGTTATCTGGTTGAGTTGATCTGTTTTCTGTTACGAATTTCTCTGATTGTCTCTTATAGCTTAACTTCAGTGGAATTTTGTTGTTGTTGTTGTTGTTGCTCTGGTCCAATCACAGGAGCTAAATGTCGCTATTAATGTCACCTTGGAGATGCAGCTCCAGTGTTCTCATAGCCTTAAGCCATCAAAATCAAGTGATCATCTTGCACCAATACAGCTCTTAGCTAAATGATTTAAGAACTTATCATGCATGGGGGGCAGAAGAGCCTTGTTCCCCATTAGATTATCAGTGTGTCCCTAGAGAAGTCTTCATATCTGAAACACTAGCGTTGTCCTCCACACCTCCTGGCCTCTGAAAGTCCAGTTATGGGCAACAATAATAGGTCCTTCTGTGTGTTTCCACCCCTGCTGAAGGTGTTGCTGTTTGATTTGCAGGTCTTTTGATTTGGCTTGCTCTGCTCTCCTTGACTAAGCCAACTTTTGTTGCTCGTTTTTAGTGATTGAAATGTCCCCTGCCCCATTGGTCCAAGATGGTTTTGCTGGTGGGATGGGGGCTCCCAGCCCTCTGTTGAAGAGGCAATGAGTCCTTAATCTTTTTTTTTCCACTCACATGCTAGAGAATTACTGGGGTGACAGCTCTCTTTGTGAACAAGCAGAAGAGTTTAAATCAGGTGAACACTGTTGACTTTAATGGTGTGTTGCTGCTTTGAAACCACTGTGCACCTTACGAGCATATAAACGCAGCACTTGCTGTGGCTATGCAAATGAGCTAGTGGCTACAGGTACCTTGAAAGAACTTATTGCTCACATTTGATTATAATAATGCCAGGGGGTAAGTTAGGAGGACATGAGGCAATTAGAAAGTTGCAAGGGTTAGTGTTACAGGAAATGTTTTAATACAGATTCTTGTTCCAAGCAGCTCTCCTGTCCTGCCTCACATGGGAAGACCCAGCTGCTGCAGCACTGGGTAGACACAACCTTTTAAGCCAGGCAGGTCACATTAATAGCATACTGGAGTGCTAACTGGAAGGAGAGCAGGTGCGGTGAAGGTTTGACTATGACAATACAAGTGTTTTTTCCAGTAGGCTTGTACCACTGGTCTCAAAACGAGCTCTTTTGGGCCTTCTGCCAATTTGTAGTTGGTTCATGTTGGAAGGAGGGGAGTTACAAATGGGTCTGTGTGTTGTCCCTTGAGGAAGGGATAGCATTTCTAAACTTGTGTTTGGAGAGGCTTAAGTGGAATGAAATTTGTGCCTAGATAAAGTCAGTGGCAGTCAAGATGGAGCCCATGATTGGATTTATGAGTCTTAGCATGGCCCGGAGGTATTAAGAGGGGGTCTAAGCATCATGCTTGAAATAGTCTCTTGTTCCTGAAACTACAGGTGAGTCAGCCTTTCATCCGTCTAGTGCAAGGGTCTCAAACTTGCAGCCCGAGGGCCATATGCGGCCCCTAAAGTTATTTTTTGCGGCCAACAACAACACTATCACTATCAATATTTACACTACCTTTGTAAAAAAAGGTTTCCAGTGCGGCCTTGGGGCTAATGTACTAGTCCTCATGCAGCCCTCATGGTGATTTGAGTTTGAAACCCCTGATCCAGTGTAAATATAAGACATATAGTGCCATGGTGCATGGGACATTAGATTTCACATCTTGGTCCTGCCTACTCTTTTAAAGATCTCAAGAACCAGCTTCTTTGGCCTTTGTATCCTAGTGAGGGAACAAGAAATGTTTGGCTTTCTGCTGTGATCTGCTTGACTGCTCATCCTGCCCTGTTCAGTGGCCATGTTTCAGTGGTGCTGCACTTCAGTCACTCTCAGGAGAAAGAGCAACATGTGAAAGTCAGGCGCTGTGGCAGCATGTTACAGAAGCCATCTGCCGTGCTTATTTTCTTTCAAACAGCTTCTCTCATGCTACCTTTTTTATCCCTCCCTCATTGCCGTGATCTTTTCCTTCTTGCCAGATTGCTCCTTGCTGCCTATGAGAAATTGCATGAATATGTGAAGTTGGAGAGCTCCATGAATTGCTGTTGGGCCCAATAAAAGATAACATTCAGTTCCTGAGCCATAAGATCCATTTGTCAGGTGCTGGCAGATAAACGTGTGCCTTGGATAGATGCAACAACGATGCAGATATATCTCTGTACTTCTCTGCGGCTATATATTCAGAAAAGACAATACTTGTAGATAGAGCTCAGTAATGGTTTAATTCAGCTGTGCTTGAATGTTCATAGATATGGATGAAATACAAGAACTTCAAATGATAAATCACCATGATAAATTTTTTAACTGGTATTCTATAGCTGAAACTTCTTCCTGCCATGTGCCTGATTTATGTTATCAGTTTTCCTTAGCCCACTGAAGCAGTCTTTCTCTGTGTCCATAAACCATACTCCATGTCCTGTAGGTGCTTATGGGGCAGTAATTCATCAGATTGAAGGAGACCCATCTCGACAGCATCCTTATTGGTCTGTTTCATCCACCTACATTAAAAGAGGAGCTCCTCCTCAAGGCTGTTGCATGGGCTCTGATGGAAGCTGCCTGTGTGCCTCCACAAAAGGGAATTTTCTTGTTCTCTCTGGATCATATTGATGGCAGTTGCATTCACTGAGCAGAGAAGCCAATTTAATGTAAAATGCAAATAATTGCCTCCTGCAGTGATGACCTATTCTGTTCTAAAGCCTTGACTGATAGGTGCTCACTAGCTGCGGTGTCCCATGTTCAACAGACAAGCTATGAGTCTTGATGCAGAAATTCCTCTTAGCCAGTTTAACCAGGATACCTACCACTGAGGCACAGTAAGGCAGTGCCTCAGCCAGACAGTGTCCTGGTCTGGTGGTCCACAAATTATTTCACTGGTGCAGGACTGTTCTTATCTTTAAAGGGCTGGCCTACTGGCAACCTGCTTATTTGTGTTAAAGCCACTTTTTTCCCTAACTGCCACAAGGGGTGCTGTCTTGTATCCTGGAGGCCAGCTGATTTGTCTGATCTCCATGTGCTGCTGCTCCTTGTCTTGAGCGGCAGCCTCCCAGGCAGATGGGTGGGAGCGAATTCCTCCAGCTCTCCTGGGTGGAGCAGCAGGAGGGTGGTGGGGAGGAGTGGAAGAGGTATAGAGGAGGGAAGGATAAGAGCACAGTCCATACTGGGCAGCCATATGTGAAAAAAAATCACTGCACAAAATGCCACTTGCAAGACAAATGGTTTTTCATTCCTGATTGCACCTCGGCACAGATGGCAGGTAATTAACAGACCATCTACCTCCTGCTTCTTAAGTAATCCTGGCATGAGCCAGGGGCTCCCTTTCTCCCTCCTCATAGGTCTGAATGACCTAAATCAACATAATCAGCTCTGATCCTTTATAAAATGTGGGTTTTGCTACAGCAAGTTAATGGAACCCACCCTCTTCTGAACTGCAGCCCTCACTGCATATTGGTGGCTATTTTTCAGCTGTCATAGAACCATAGAAGATGAGGGTTGGAAGGGGCCTCAGGAGGTCATCTAATCTAACCCCCTGCTCAAAGTGGGACCAACTCCAACTAAATAATCCCAGGTAGGGCTTTGTCAAGTTGGGCCTTAAAAACCTCTAAAGATGGAGATTCCATCACCTGCCTAGGTAATGCATCCAATTCTTCACCACACTCCTCAGGAAAAAGCTTTTCTTAATAACCAGCCTAGATCACATCCACTGCAACATGAGACCATTGCTCCTACTTCTGTCATCTGCCACCACTCAGAACAGTATAGCTCCATCCTCCTTGGAACCCCCCTGCAGGTAGTAAAAGCCTAACAAACCTCGTCTCTCCTGCAGACTAAAGAAGCCTAGGTCCCTCATCCTCTCCTTGTAAATCATGTTCTCCAGTCCCCTAATCATTTCTGTTACCCTCCTCTGGACTTTCAAGTTCATCCACATTCTTTCTGTAATTTGGAGCCCCAAACTGGCCATACTCCAGATGTGGCCTCTCCTGTGCTGAATGTAGCGGAATAATCTGCTGGTAATGCTCTTACTAATGCCACCCAATATGTCGTTATCTTCTCGGCAATAAGGGCACACTGTAGACTCATGTCCAGCTTCTTGCCCCTGGTGACCTCCAGTTTCCTTTCTGTAGAACTGCTGCCCAGCCAGCTGGACTCCAATCTGTAGCAGTACACAGGATTCTTCTGTCTTAAGTGCAGAACTTTGGATTTGTGCTTGCTGAACTTCATGAGATTTCTTTTGGCCAAATCTTCGTCCAGAGTATTTACAGCTTCCTCCCAACTTAGTATCATCCATGAACATGAGAAGGTGAAATCCACTCCAACTTGCAGATCATTAATGAAGATGTTGAACAAAACCAACCCCAAGATTCACCCCTGCAGCACTCCGCTTGTTACTGCCTGCCAACTAGACATCAAGCTGTTGATCACAACGGGTGTGCCTATGCTGAGGCTTTAAGTCAACTTAAGGGCCCTTAAGTCAACTTCAATAAAGTCCTGTCTACATTTAGAAAACATGAAGTCGACTAAAGCAAGTGCTTAAGTTGACTTACTAACTCCTGCCCTGTAAGTCGGCTTAAGCTTTTAAGACGACTTTATAGGGCAGGCCCCTCCCCCTTCCCTGCCCCTGGCCATGATCAGCCTGGGTCCTGACCCAGCCAGAGGCCCGATCTGGCTCCAGCCCTGCGGTGAGGAGCTGGGGCTTGGTTGGCTGACAGCCCCTCACTGCAGGCAGCCAGGGACGCAGGACATCTCTCTGGCTGCTTGCAGGCAGCCAGGGGTACCAGACTCAGCATCACCCCGGCTGCCTGCAAGCAGCCAGAGGCACGAGACTGGACATCGCGCCTGGCTGCTTGCCAGCAGCCAGGGTTGATGTCAGTCCTGACCCCTGGCAGGCAGCTCCACAACCCGGTCAATTTCCCCCCCCTCCAAGGGAGACCAGACAGAGCGAGGATCAGACTCTCTGGGCCTGGATTTGGGAAGCTGGCTAAAGGTAGCGTGGAGTCCCTGGTGATTGGGAGAAAGCTCCACCGTAGCAGAGTCCTAGTGGCTGTGAACAGAGGGGATCCAAAAGACTTTTCTGGGTTCTCCATGACATCTTGGTGGCAGCGACAGGATGCCCTACAGCGATACCCCACAGTGAGTGACTATCCAGTGCAGTACTGGCAAGAGGGGGCAGCGGGAAGGGGTAACATTAGTCCCTTCGGAAGGACAGTGTGTGTCTGAGCAGACACAAGGAGCTTTGTGGATCAGCAGGCTCCTGGGGCTCATTTGATGAAGCTGTCCAGCTCAGAGACAGCTGGGGCATTGTTCAAAGACCTGCATCCCTGACCAAGAGAGGGGTTTCCTCCAGGGTGGTCTGGACAGACCCTGGAAGGATCCGTGCCCTGGATTTGAATTGGGAGGCAGGGAGGCAGCCAATCGGAGGCCCACTCTGTGGAAACATTTCCCTGCTGGGAGACTGACCAGAGAGAGAGAGAGACACCAGTGAATATGCAAATGTCTTGCACCTGATTGGACGAGGGGGGAAGTGAGGTCAGTCCAGAGGAGAGTTCCGGCTGTGCTCCGTGTAACCTGAACCTGTCAGCAGGGAGACATTCAAACCCTTTACACCTACCAGTCTCAAACTGAAACTTGATTCTGTGAGCAGTGCCTGAGGCGTCTCTCTTGCCCCGGCAGTATCTGAACTGAAAAGTGCTGGGCATAAGCCTGCAGCATGGATTACCAACGGTATTTGAAACCAGAACTGGTGTCTATCTGCAAGTCTCGAGGATTGAGAGTAGGCAGAGTCACCAAAACACAACTAATTGCCTAGCTGGTGGAGAGTGACGGGGGGAAAGAGAGAGACTCCTCGGGGGAGGAAACCTCCAGGGGGACCAGGAGCAGTAGTAGCGATAGCTCCGTGCCTCCCCGGCCACAACCCCCATCCAACGGGTGTCGCACGCACCCCCAAGTGTTTACAGATGAAGTGGCCAGCAGCCTCGTGCCTTCTCAGCAACAGTCTCCAGCCCGTAGGGGGTGCTCCCAGCTCTGTTCCACCCCGGACTTACGACGGTTGGAACTGGAACTGCAACTGCAACGGCAAGAGCTGGAACTGAAAGCACGCACCCAGGAACGTGAGCTGAAAGAGAAAGAGCGCCAGCGCAAATTTGAGCTGGAGAAGAAAGAGCGCCAGCGCAAATTCGAGCTAGAAAGCAAACAGCTGGAGATGGCAGAGAGAGAGAAAGAGAGACAACATGAGCTGGAGCTGGCCAGACTTGGGGGCCAGAAGGGAGACCTGTGGGGGACGCTCCAACAGGACTCTCAGAAGAGAGCCCCAGAAAACAGATCATCCAAGGGAACTACTCAACTAGGCCCCTGGTGAACAGGGAGACTGGAGGTGCTTCTCATATGGTGAGACAGGCCACAAGAGAGCACAGTGCCCAAAACACAGAGACACGAGGGCCAAATCAACTGTCCAAAGGCTGGATTGGGTAGGAGCCTGTCCAGAGGAGGCACTAACCATGGCAGAAGCGGCAGATAATTGGGTTGACACTCCCAGTGAGGGAGTGGGTGGCCAGGTGGGCTTGCTGGTACCGGGCAGGTCTCCAGACTCAGAATCCTCTATTCACCAAGTGAGCTCAGGCCCACCAAAAGGAGGTCAGCAGCTCCTCATCCCTATTGAGGCAGAGGGAAGAAAAGTCCAAGGGTTCTGGGATACGGGTGCGGAGGTGACTCTGGCCCGGCTGGAGGTGGTGGGGACCGACAAAATGGCCCCTGATACTTATCTGAACCTAAGGGAGGTGTTCAGGCTACCTGTACAAGTGCCTGTAGCAAGAGTGCATCTGAAGTGGGGAGGCAAAGAGGGCCTCAAGGAGATGGGGGTGCACAATCGTTTGCCAGCCGAGGTACTGATGGGACAAAATCTAGAAGGGTGGCCCGGTGAACCCCAGAGAACATTGGCCGCTACCAGGAGTCAGGGCCTGCAGGGGCTCCTTACATCTGGTGTCCCTGAAACAGAGATGAGAAACCTTGTAGAGGGGCGGACGAAACCGATGAGTCCAGAAAAGTGCGAGGAGGAGGATCTCACCCCGGACAAGGCTCGGGAACAGACTCCAACATCCTCCCCCACAAGCGAGTTTCAGGAGGATCTGTGGGGCGACCCCTCACTAGCAAAGCTGAGGGCGCTTGCAGACCTTGGGGCTGAGGAGTCCCTTGGGAAAGACCGCAGGGAGAAATTCCTGTGGGAGAAAGGAGCCCTGTACCAAGAGTGGACTCCAGTGACGGAGGCGGAGCCATGGCAGGTCAGGCGACAATTGGTGGTGCCCCAAAGATACCGCCAAAGACTGTGGTCCTTGGCCCATGATGTTCCTTTGTCGGGACACCAGGGGATAAAATGCACCCAGCAGCGGCTGCTGCAAAACTTCTACTGGCTGGGAATTTTCGATGCAGTCAAGCAATATTGCCAATCATGGGACACTTGTCAGAGGGTGGGGAAGGCCCTGGACAAAGGTGGGGCCGAGCTGAGACCCCCCCCGGTCATAGAGGAGCCATTCCAGAAGAGGGCGATGGACATAGTAGCATTCCTCAGCAAAGCCACCCGATCAGGGAAGAAATATATTTGGGTGGGGGTAGACTTGGTTACCTGTACCCAGGGGCTGTACCTCTGGCTCCCACCGAAACTGCCAAGGTGGCAGATGCTCTGATGGGCATTTTCAGTAGGGTGGGGTTTCCCCAGGAGGGCCTCACGGACCAAGGGTCTAACTGTATGTCAGCCCTTGTGCAGTGTCTCGGGGAGAAGTGCGGGGCTCGACATACCTGGGCGTCAGCCTATCACCCGCAGACCAACAGGCTGGTGGAAAGATTCAGTGAGACTCTGGAAAGGATGCTAAAGGTTTTTATGGCTCCATACTCACAGGACTGGGACAAATATCTACCACCCCTGCTGTTTGCATACTGGGATGTGTCCCAAGAGTCCACGGGTTTCTCTCCATTTGAGCTGTTATATGGGAGAAGGGTGAGATGCCCTCTGGACTTAGTAAGAGATGAGTGGGAGGGGAAGGTTTTCCCCACTGGGGAATCAGTAGTAGAATACATCCTGATTTTCCAGGAGAAACTCATGGGGCATATGGACCTGGTTAGGGAGAATTTAACGCAGGTCCAAAGGCAGCAGAAAGCTGAGGATGATTGCAGTGCCCTGGCCAGATCATATGGGGTTGGGGATCAGGTGAGGGTTCTTATCCCAGCACAAAGGAATACGCTCCAGGCTGCCTGGGAGGGACCCGTCAAGGTCACCAAACAACTGAGCGATGTGAATTATGTGGTAGAACTGTCCCACGGGTTACATAAACAACAAGTGTACACTGTTACTATGATGAAACATTACTTTGACAGAGAGGGGCTGGTACTGACTGTATGCAGACAATGGGAGGGTCTGGGGGGAGATTCTGGGTGGAGGTTCGGTAGCCGGGTGGAGAATGGATCCTCCCTGAACTCAATTCCCTTATCTGACCAGGTAACTGTGGCCCAGAGGGAAGAGATTAGTGCAGGGCTGGAGTCCTACCTACCACTGTTTTCTAGCTGGCCTGGGCTTACCAACTTAGTGGTGCGCCACGTAGAGACCGGAACGACCAATCCCATAAAGTGCTCCCCAGTTAGAGTCACTGGAAAGGTAGCCCGGGATGTAGAGAGGGAGATCCAGGACGTGCTGGCCTTGGTGGTTATACAACCATCTACCAGCCCATGGGCTTCTCCGGTAGGGCTGGTACCCAAGAAAGACGGCTCGATCCGGTTCTGTGTAGACTATGGCAAGCTGAACTCAGTCACAGTGTCTGACGCATACCCCATGCCCTGGATGGATGAGATTTTAGTCAAGCTGGGAGGGCTTGCTAAAAGGGTACTAATGCCAAGCTCAGGAGGTGGGGGGTTAATCCTTCAGGGCTGTGATATGGAGATGATACATGTCAAGGGAAGCGCGAATGTAGTAGCAGATGCCGTATCACGAGGGTGGGGGGCAGAACTTCACCAGGTCAGCGGCGGAGGTGACCCCGCTCAGTTCAGTCTCCAAGGGGGGAGAGGTGTGATGAAGTAAGAAAACCTCTTGAGTTACTGTGGTTCTTCTTTTTCCTGTTCTTGGGTGATGGCATTCTGGTGATGGGACACAGGGGTGTGATAACTATAAGTACCACCTGGGGGGGGGGGAGGCTTTAGTTCGACCTTACCTGGACCCCCTGGGCGTGACAGGTTGTGGCCGGTTTAGACCAGGGGCAGGGCAGCTGGATAGGGAGGAGAACAAAGGGGAGAGAGGGAAGATGGAGGTCGGAGGGGCAGGACCTCCGGGGCCCGTCCTGGGAGTTTACTATCTGCCCTCCTGGGTGATCTGAGAGCCAACTGTCCTAGCTGCTGTGCAAAGTGGATTGCTAATAAACCCTCTGACTGCTACACTGGCTGAGTGTCACTGCTGATTGGGACGCCTGGGACCCTCGTGGAGGGAGGACCCCCCCCCCCCCAAGGGAGACCAGACAGAGCAAGGATCAGACTCTCTGGGCCTGGATTTGGGAAGCTGGCTACAGGTAGCGTGGAGTCCCTGGTGATTGGGAGAAAGCTCCACCGTAGCAGAGTCCTAGTGGCTGTGAACAGAGGGGATCCACGAGGCTTTTCTAGGTTCTCCGTGATACCGGATAAAATAGCAAAACACTAGGGACAAACTAGCCAACAGTGAAGCAAACAAGGAGTCTAGTGGCACTTATAAAGACTAACAAATTTGCTTATGACACAAGCTTTTGTGGGAAGTGATGACTGGTACAATAATGGCAAGTCTTGTTATGTAACCATAACAAAATGTCATGTATGTATATAATGTTACTCATAAAGGCAACAGAGGAAAGGACAAAAAATTAGCTGTGTGTATATTAGAATCATCATGTATAATGAAAGGAAGTCAAAGAGCATGACATGAAGAACCTTATGAAACGTTGGGAAAATGAACAAGATTTTCCATGAGGCTAGTCACGCTTTGCCAAAAAAGGAGTGCACTTGAATTCACCTGGCGCAAGTGAATTGTCTGTTTTGAGAGTCTCTGACAAGTTATTTTATTTCGGCTTCCCTCATCTAATCTGCTCTGTTCTATGTATTTCAAAAGCATCTTTGGTGGGGATCCAAACCACCCTCTCTTTCACCCCCCTCAAAGGGTACAGACAGCTGATCCTTTATGACAAAAGCGGGACCTAATGCAAGAGTAGCCTCTTGAGTGTAATTAACCATGTGTTTGTGCCCCACTTTGGCTCCCCCCCCCCCTGCTGAACATTAATTAAAGTTTTTAGCAGTTACTTTGTGAAGTGAAGGCTGGTACAGACTTAGTCACTGAGACACATTCTGGTCTCCGCTGAGAGAAATAAATGAACCATACAAGGTTGCTTAGTAACGGATGCAGCTTGCATTACCAGTGCCTGTCACTGGGCTTCCCTTAGCATGGCTGACCAGCTTAGTGTCTGCCACCACATGCTGAACAGTGGGTTACTTACCAGTAACTGTCCTTTGAGATGGGCTGCTCACATACATTCAGTTACAGGTGTCTACATGCCACAGTGCACAGTAGCTCGAGAAGTCTTTAGCCGTAGCGTGTCAGGTCAGGGCACATGGCCAATGCTCCCTCTGTGCTGTGACTGTGGCTATATGTGTGACCGTGACCCTGATCCTCCCAGTCCCTTATACCTTTGCCAACTCCAGTTAGCATGGACAGTGGGAGGGAGCTGCATGTATGTGTCACGAACAGGTCCATTTGGGGTGTTCCCCACCTGTCTATCAGGTGAGAAAACACCATGTTGTGGAGGGACCACTCATGATTTGCTAGGGGTTTTCTGCTGAGTGACTCTGCCAGCTTGTTGTCCACACGTAGTAGGTGTGCTGCCACCAGAGTAAAATTGTATCTCAGGGCTAATTCGCAGAGTTTGCATGCTTCCTTGCAGATAGCTGGGGAGCGGACACCCCCCTGCCAGTTCTTATAGAACATGGCAGCATTGTTGCCCATTAGAACGTGGACCAACCTGCCTTGTACCCTGTCCAGAAAAGTTATGCAAGCCAATCTGATGGCTCGCACTTCCTTCACATTTATGTGAAGAAGGCTGTCTGCATGAGACCAACGTCCCTGGGTGGAACCCCCCCCAAAATGTTGGCTCCCCCCACCCCAAATCCGAGGCATCAGTTGTCAGTGTCACTGTGGGTATTAGCATTTTAAAGGGAATTCCCCCCATGGCAAACAGGGGGTACTTCCAGATCTGTAGGGTCCCCAGGATATCTCAGGGAACCAACAGTACCTTGGACAGAGGGTGTCTCTATGGGTGGAACACCGTGGAGACTCAGACCTGAAAGGGCCTCATTCTCAGGTGAGTCGTCTGGATCACGGAGGTGGAGGTTACTATGTGCCCGAGCAGCTGTAGGCAGTGACAGGCTGTGGTCACTTGAAACTCCTGCAGCTTCATAATGATGGTGCAGATGGACTGAAATCTTGAGGGGGGACAGAGAAGCCCTCCCTTTGTGGGTGTCTAGGAGAGCTCCTATGAACTCTATGTGTTGGGAAGGGTGGATGTTTGACTTTTGTTGATTTATGCAGAGACCCAGGTAACTGCATATGCAGGTTATCACTCCAACACTGTGCTCTAGCTGAGCTCTCAATTCCCCATGTATTACCCAAGCATCTAGGTAGGGATAGATTTTTATGCTCTGCCAGTGTAGGAATGCAGTGACCAACACCATGCACTTTGTGAACACCCTGGGGGGCCAGAAAGAGCCTGAAGGTGAAATGGAAACGATTTCCCCCCCATAAACCTTAGGTACCTTCTGTGGCAGGGGTGTAGTGCTATGTGAAAGTAAGCGTCTTTTAGATCGAGGACTGCGAACCTACATTCCCTCTAAGGTGCACAGCCGCGCACCTAAAAAACCCTCCCCACACATGGCTGTTCTGTTCCCCCACACAGGGAGGGCCAAGCCAGAAGCACAGCCCATGATTGGCTTGGCAGGCCCGCAGAGCGGCTGACGATCGGCCGGGGGGAGGGAGCAGGGCCAGGGCTGGGCAGCACCAGGCTGGAAAAGCGGCTGAGGATCGGCAGGGGCAGGGGTGCTGGGACTGGCCAGGGAAGGTCGGCAAAGTGACTGAGGATCATCTGGAGTCGGGGCTAGGGCTGGGGCCAGGCCAGGCCAGCAGAGCAGCTGGGGGGCTAGGGCCAGGCTGGCAAAGCAGCAGAGGATCGGTGGGGGGACAGCGGGGCCGGGGCTAGACAGGGTCATGCCAGCAGAGCAGCTCAGGATCGGCCTGGGGCTGAGGGGGGTCAGGCTGGAAAAGTGGCTGAGGATTGGAAGGGGGGGCAGGCCTGAACCATGGCCAAGGATCAGCTGGGGGAGGGGCAGCCTGGGAGAGCTGCTGAAGTTGGGCAGGGGGCAGGCCTGAAGCTCAGCTGAGGATCAGCGGGGGGGAGGGGTTGCAGTTGCTATTCCTGAGCTATCCAAGGGCTCCTTTTTACCTTCCTGTCCTTCCTCCCCCAGGCATTCTAAAAATAGGTGATTGTCCAGCTTTTTATTTCTGATAAGTAGAATGTTGCAAAAACAAACAAAAACCAAAGAGCAGTTTATAGGGAAGTGAAAAAACATCAAGGGCCAGTGGAGTACACAGTTATCTTTTATTCCTAGAAGCTTTTTTTTTTTTTGGTTAGGATAGCTGGTTTCTCCATAGCTTGGTTGGTCAATCACCAGACATATAATGTCAGGGTCATTGATTCAAGTCCTGTGTTGGGTTTTTTAACTTTTGGCCTCTTGCTTCTTAGAGAAGGGCTAAATTGGGGAAAAGATATATAACAAACACTAATAAAATGAAGGAAAATAAAGTGTGTCATGATTAAAATTACAAATAGTGACCAGTTAAGTAAAACAAATAAAGGGACACATTTGAACTGACTAGAAACAATTTCAGACAATTTTTTTGCAAATTGTGAAATGGGCTGCTGTGCAAAATAAAAAACAAGAGGCAAGTTAGCTGCTTTCACTTTTTTATGTGCTTATTCATTTTGGAAAACCGACAAAGGCAGACAAACAGTACTGATGATAAGACATGTCACATAAGCATAGAATACATTCAAATTATTAATAAAAACAATTTTAAATAACATATTAATTTTTCATTGTTCTACACTTTTCAATAATTTCCATCATGTGAATTTGCACAAAAATTTATTCAGAAAAAGTTCTGCACCTGGGTTGAAAATTTTGCACACAAGCCGCCAAACCTTAGAGGAAACATTGCTGCGACCCAGTCCCCAGGAGACAGAGATGGGACGATCTGTGACAGTGAAACCATGCAGAAGTTCATTTTCCTTATGTGTTTGTTTAGAGCTCTGAGGTCTAGAATGGGTCTTAGGTCCCTGTTGGGTTTGGGGACCAGAAAGTATTGGGAGTAAAACCCTTTTTCCTGCTCTGGCTTTGGGACCCTTTCTATGGCCCCGAGGGAGAGGAGCTTCTCACATTCAATGTTCCCTGTAAGCTGCGCTGGCACGCTGCAGCACAGCCTGTTTCAGCCACTAGCGCAGGGAAGGCTGCTGGGAGCGCATGGCTGGCAGCCAGAGTCTCTCCATAGAACTTCTGTGGAGCAGGGAGTTTTGAAAATTCCCGCCCAGAGAAGCTCTAAAGGAGCATGCCCAGAAAATCTGAGCATGCTCCGTAGAGCTTCTTTGGCCCAGGAGTTAGGGCTGGGCCGTCCGGCTCCAGTCCAGCCCCAAGGTAAGTTTGTGGGGGCTGGGGGGGCTGCTGGGAGTGGGGGGGTGATGCTGGGAGCGGGGGGACTGCCAGGAGCAGGGGGGTGATGCCGGGAGTGGGGAGGCTAGCAGGAGCGGGGGGGGCGAGTGGGAGCGGGGGGGCTAGCAGGAGCGGGGAGGCGTGCTGCCAGGAGCTGGGGGGGCTAGAAGGAGGGGGAGTGATGCTGGGAGCCGGGGGTGGCTGTGCAGCGGGCCCTGTGGGGGGGGGAGCGCAGCGAGCAACAGGAGTTGCTCAGCTGCTCTCTCCCCTTAGAGGGAACATTGCTCACATTCCATCTTGAACAAGCGATCTAGTTCCTGATTCCTGAGATTTGGGCAAGGGGGTGCTCTTCTGGCCTGAGGAGTTGATCGAAACTTTATGTGATACCCTTCCAAGACTGTCTCAAGAACCCACTGGTTGGCTGTGATGTCAGCCCAGTGGTGCACAAAGTGATGTAGGCGGTTGGCAAAGGTTGGGGTCGAGGCTGTGGGTTCACTGCCCTCAAAGTAAATGTCAAAAATGCTGCTTCCTTCCTGATGAGTGGTTGGTACCCTGCCCACGCCTGCTGGACTGTGAGGTGTGGGGTTTTCCATCCTTGCTCGAATGGGCCTTGTCTTTATCTAAGCCCCCGAGTTGTTGTTGGGGGTATTGGTAGGACCAAGAGAAGGAACCTTGCATCTGAACTTGTTGCTTTAACTATTGTAATTGATGCAGCAAGAGTGGATGAGATTTCAAGGAGTGCCGGGCAGATTGTGGGGTGTACATTCCCAGCTATCTGAGGGGGTGGCTCTTGAGTCCTTCATGCCATGCAGCTTCACGTCCATGGACTCAGCAAAGAGGTCGAGGCCATCGAATGGCACGTCCTGAATGATGAGCTGCATCTGCGGGGACAGGCCTGAGCCCTGAAGCCAGACGGAGCAACGCATCACCACGGCAGATGCCATATTACGTGAGGCTGAGTCTGATGCATCCCAGGTAGACATCAGAGCATCTTTGGAGGCCAAGGCCCCTTCCTCCATCATTGCCTCATAGTCTCCGAGGCAGTCTTTGGGGATAAGATCATGAAACCTCTCCATGGGTCTCCAGAGGTTAAAGATGTAGCTCACCATGAGGGCTGAGCGATTAGAGATATGCAGCTGCAAGGCTGAGGTGGCATAGACCTTCCTGCTGAGTAAATTGAGCTTTCTAGCCTCCTTATTCTTGGGAGTAGAGCCTGGTTGTCCCTGTGTCCACCACCAGGGATCCCAGAGTAAGATGTTGGAAAAGGAATGTGAACTTGTCCGATGGGACATGTTACTTGTGATCCGCCACCTTGGACACCGGTGGAAGTGAGGACGGAGTCTGCCACCACGCCCTGGTGACTTTGCACACCCTCTCATAAAGGGGAACAGATACACTGGCTCATGTGGCAGTGTCCTCGATGTCAAAGAGGGGGTCAGTCTCCTGCTGGACCACCCCCAGTTCTATGTTCAAGTTCACTGCCATGCAGGAGAGTAGATCCTGCTGCGAGTGGGAGTCATCCTTGTACGCAAGGGGCCTTTGGAAGGTGTGCTTGTCTGGGGAGGATGATGAGGGAGATTGAGATGTACTACAGTGAGTGGAGTCTGGCTTGGGCTCATCATCGGAAATATTCGAGGAGTCCAGAGTCCAGGGTAGAGACAGTACCGAATGGTGCTGTGAAGTTGAGCTGTCATCGGCTGTGGTGTTGAGCTATTCATGCGACCAGTCATTGAAGGAGTCTCTGATCGTGGTATGGTACGAGGGAGAGCAGCCTCTGCCCATCTGGGAAATCTTGGCAGCACGGGAGGAACTGACCAATGGCGCCCGTACCGGGGTTGTGGGGGTCATCCTCTTTCTTGGCACGGGTGTCGGGGAGCATTTTTGATGATGCTTACCCACCCATTCCCTGGTACCAGAGATGGTTTTTGGGGAACCAGAGAAGCGGATGGAGGTTGGAGATGATGATGAGGATGAGCTAGAGCTCCATCTTCTAGGGCCCTGGGAACATGGTACTGAGGGCTCGTGGGATGACTGCCAAGAGGAACGGCTGTCAGGTGATCATTGGTACCATTTCATGGTGCCAAATGAGGGGTCGATGGTACCGGACTTGAGGGCGGTGCCGATTCTTGCGTTGACTGCTCCCTAGGTGTGGGAGCTGGCTTACTCTTCAACCGGGTTTCCTTCATGAGTACCGGAGCTTGGTCTTGGAACAGAGCCTGTGCCATTGCTAGGGCTCATGGTGTTGATGGTACTGAGGGCAATCCTAGTCCCAACTCGCAAGAGGGGGAACATAGAGAATGAGGCGAATGGTGCCGTCGTGGTACCGAAGTTGATGCTGACCGTGGCTTTGAGTTCTGCACCGGGTGTTGGTATCGGGAGGGCTCCAGTGCAGGAGTCACAAGGGGTGCCGGTGGAGTGCTAGTGGCCTGGATGGCATCAGAGGTGGGTGTGCGGTCCTCCACGAGAGTGCATTAGTGGCGTTCTCTGTCCTTGCGAGTCCTACATTTAAAGGACTGGCAAATAGAGCAATTCACCACAAGGCATGACTCACCAAGGCACGCGAGGCATTTCTCATGGGGATCATCAAGGGGGAAGGCTTTGGAACACACTGAACACAGTTTAAACCCTGGCATCCTAATTTCTGAGCAAAAAGGAGTGACAGGCACTTGCTTATGCAAGTTTTTGGTTGATCCAAAACTGTCACTGAGGATGGAAAAGGGAAGTGGGAGGGTCAGGGTCACAGTCACCTATATAGCCACTGTCGTGGCATGGAGGGTGTGTTGGCTGTGTGCCCTGACCTGACAGGCTAAGGCCAAAGACTTTCCAAGCTACCATGCGCTGCAGCACGTAGACTTTGAGGAAGCAATGGGTTATCTATGGCAACTTAGGACAGATGCACCATGGTGCATTTTCACCAGTGCTTTTAAAGCAGGGTTTTAGTCTGGGCCTCTAGGAGTGAAAGTCAATGTGTTCTCCAGTCTCTCAGTCTTTTCATTCCTTGTCCAGCTTTCACTTGGAGGAGGGGAAATGCCAGATCCCCTTGAGGTGATGGAGGTGGGTTGGTTGGCTGGATATTCTCTGCAAGGACCCAAAATCCATGGTCCACATAGCTTGCCTGCAGGGTTTTGTAGAGTTAGTGAGGTCCAGGTATGGGCCAGTAGTGGAGTGACAGGATTTGAAGGCAGGAGGAGTTCACTGACCCCAAATTGTGTACTTGGTTCTGGATTTTTAAATCATCGTCTCCTGTGTATCTGGCCTTATTATTCTCAATGGCAAGAAAAGCTATCAAAACGCTATCAAATCAAAGATACATGAAGAGATGAATGTGACATAAAATTGTACCCAGTGTTGGCTTCCTCTCCCCCTGAACGCTGGGCTTTATGACGGCAGCACACATCCTTTACCTAGCAGCAGATTTCTGTGGACACGGGGGTGGGGGGAGAAGCTTCTGTGATCTGTGTAAGACAATCTTTGACTGTTTCTCTCTCCTTCTGGAAGTTGTGACACAACACCCTTTGTGAGTTTCTTTCTTGGAGATCTCCCTTTGGCCTGCTGTTTGGGACAGCTCAAGTGGTGAGTATAGGCTAAAATATCCCTAATAAGATCAGAAGAAAGAGCGGGTAAGGAGGAAAGCTCTTAATGGTTCTGTTTTATTTATACTTGGCATGGCTTTTGTTCATTACTAGCACACTTGTCACCCTCAGCTCTCCGAACAGTTTACACAGCAGGTCAGTGTCATACCCATTTTACAGATTCACAGACAAGTGAAGCTGACTCATCCAAGGACACCTAGCAGGCCACAGGTAGAATCCAGATCTCCTGAGTCCCAGGTCAGTGCTCTAGGCATAAGACCCCGAAAATGATTTTGGCAGCATGGCCCCTAACAAATCATCTGCTTTCAGGGATTTCTCTAACACCCCCCCAGCTGTCAGCTAGTAACAGTCTTATACCAACTTAGTGAGCACCCCACCACCTGCCTTGCCAGTACACCTTAGATCTTCACTACAGAGGTAATATCTACAAGAATTTTCCATATTTGTTCAGCTCGTGTGGGTGCATGTGTGTGAGAGAGAGAGAGGGAGAAGGGACTACAGTAAAAATGGTTGGTTGGGGTAGGCAGAAATTGATTTTCTTTTCTAATGCATTATTTTCAGTTTTCATTGAAATAAACATTCACAGCTATGGGAAATCATGAAGGGGTAAGACAACAGGGGGGCAGAATAATTATTTAATAACAGGAGATGTTGAGATTGAAAAAGTAAAAGCTTTATCACTGTTAAAACATGAATTGGCACTGTTGCCAGTCAAAATATTCAAAGGGAATAGCCTTAACTCAAATGCCAGTAAATTCTTAAGCAGCCCATTTCTTTGCTGCTCAGTAAACTTTGATTTTCCCTCAAGTGCTGCTCACATCATTCAGTTACAGGTGTCTATGTGCCGCAGCGCATGGTAGCTCGGAAAGTCTTTAGCGTTAGCCTGTCAGGTCAGGGTGCACAGCCAACGCCCCCTCCATGCTGCGGTGACCATGACCCTGACCCTCTGGCTGTGTTCACACGGCACTTTTGTTTCGAAACAACCTCGTTGTTTCGAAACAAAAAAAACCATGTTCACACGACGCACAGTTGTTTCGAAACAAGTTAAACCCCATTTGGGGATGAAACAACCTTGTTTCGAAATGCTTGTTTCGAAACAACGCATGTGAACATGTTGTTTCGGAACAATAGGTTCCGAAACAACATTTAAAGGGCTGCCGCCTCAGCACCCTGGCCAGGGAACACTCAGCACCTTGGCCAGGGTGCCGAGGGGTGTCCCCTGGCCAGCAGGCACTGGCGGGGGTCAGCGCTGCCCGGCGCTGCTCCCCGCGGGTGCCTGCAAAGGGGGGCTGCACAGCGCTGAATCCCCCCGGTGCCTGCAGAGCCGGGCTGCGGGCAC
>ML682045.1:1353604-1372001 GCA_007922195.1 Podocnemis expansa
TCACCCCCTGCTGGTGCCTGCAGCCCCCTTTCTGGGGCTGCAGGGTGAGCCAGCAGCGGCTCACCCCCAGGGGTAACGAAATAGCATGTTCACACAGTGAACTTGCTATTTCGTTTCCCGCTTTTTTTCTTATTTCGAATTAACATTTTGTTAATTCGAAATAAGATATTTCGAAATAAGGTGTTGTTTCGAAACAAGTTGTTTCGACACAACTTGTTTCGAAATAACCCTGTGAGTGTGAACACAGCCTCTGAGTTTTTTTTTCCGCCATCAGTGTCGGTTCGGATCAGCATTATCTTGCGAAACGCGAGGGCCTGTCTTTCATGCGAAATTTGAAATGCCAGGATTCAAGCCATGCTTAGGATGCTGCAAGGCTTTCCCGATGTACGATCTGCATGAGAAGTGCCTTGCTTGCCTGGGTGAGTCCCACTTCACAGCGGGCTGCCCCATCTGCTGATCCTTCAAGTGGAGGACTCGGCTGGAAAGGGAGTGCCATCTCCGCCTCATTTCGGGGACTGGAGCCGCCCCACCTACAAGCAGCCGAGCTGTCAGTGCTCCGACAGACCCTCGATCGGCCTGGGCTCAAACTTCCCGCTGATCCCCAGTATCAGGCCCAAGATCTCAGCCCTCCACGGTACCTTCCAGGCACTGATCCCGCCGGTGCCCTGGTAGCCTCCCAGCCGCCCCTAGCAGGGCTATGGATCAGGCACTGGCTCGTCAAGGGCACTCATATCTGGCTTCGGTGCAAAACACGAGGCAGCTGGCTGCATCGGCACCGCCTTCCTCAGCGCCGCTGGACGTGGTACTGCCCGCAAGCCCGGCACCATCGGCAAGCCCAGAGCCGCTAGCAAGCCTGGTACTGCTGGACCCAGCACCATCACCAATAAAACCACTACTGGTACCATCACTTTCGATACCATCGGACTCGGCAGCGCTAAGAGCTGCACCAATGCTGGTACCGTCTCGGGCCTCCTCGCCACTTTCTAACCTGGCACCTTTGAACCCGGTACTGGGCCCAAGTTCTACGGCTCTCCACCGCTCCCCGAGGAATTCTCGGTACCGGACTGCCGCCTATTGAGGGCGGAGATCATCCAGGTCATCCTCGGAGGATCTTTTTCTCCCCACCCAGGAGGAGCGCCTGAAGAAGCATGCCCGCAAACGCTCCGTGTCACCGAATGTGCGGCCCGGGCACATATCGGGGAAAGCACCTGGCCCCCTCATAACACCTATGCTGCCGTCAAGGTCCCCGCATGACAAATCGACCCTCGACTGGCTGAATGTGGCGGCAGATGACGTCTCCTCCTGATACTCACGTTCGCATGCACTGGAGTCCTCAGATTTCTCCAACGACGAGCCAGACCCTGATTCTACACAACGAAGCAGATCAAGAGCCCCATCATCTTCATCGCCTGACAAGAGGTTAATCGACATGTTCACCAATCGTGAAGGGGATCCTCACTTCAAATAGGACCTTCTCCACCGCATGGCGGCGAACGTGAAGCTCAAGCTAGGGGTAATCTAGGTGGAGGATGACTCGCTTTTTTACGCGTGTTGTCGAGCCCCGCCGGCTAAGGTAGGAATTCCTTTGCACACCGGGGTGTTCTGCATTGTCCAGGAATGCTGGCAAACACCTTCCTCAATCCTGCCAGTGTCCAAGATAGCGGACAAGAAATATTCCATCTCCCCAGAAGGGTTACCCTTCCTGTTTCAGCTCCCGGCCCCGGGGTCCTTGGTGGGTGACACAGTCAACCAAAGGGAGAGACAAGGCCAACCTAGCACCACCTCAAAGAACAAGGAGGCAAGGAAGCTCGACCTACTCGGTTGGAAAGTTTAGTCCTTGGCTGCCCTCCAGCTGCTTATCTCAAACCATTCTGCTTTGATGACACACTACATCTTCAACCTGTGGGAAGCTCTATGAAATCTCCGATCGGTCATACCGGAGGATCGCCTGAGAGACTTCGAAGCAATGCTGGATGAGGGGGAAAGAGCATTCAGGGATGCGCATGCGGCAACCTGAGATGCAGTGGATACAGCGGCACGTACAATGGCATCAGCGGTGGTGCTGCGCCATTTGACCTGGCTCCAGAACTCTGGCCTCTCCATGCAGATGCAACAAATTATCCAGGACCTTCCCTTTGAAGGACCTGACCTCCTTGCATCTTCCACAGACGCAAAGCTACATGATATGAAGGACTCGAGGGTCACTTTGAGGTCCCTTGGGATCTACACTCCGCATCCTGTTAGACGTTCCTCGAAGTCGCATCAGCTACAGCAACTGAAACAACAGCAGCAGCTGCAGAACCAGTTCCCGAGATCTCTCCAGTTTCCCCAGCGCCACCTCGGGGACCTGGCAAGGATAAAGGCTGGGCAGGTAAAGGGGGTAAGTTGGGCGCCTCCTAGTTGGGACGGCACAGAGAAGGGTTGGACCACTCATCGGGCCTCAAACACTGTTTTTGATGGTCCCTCTGAGGGCAGTGCTCCACAGCCCCTGTTCTCTCCCCACCACCTCCACCACTTCGCCCCACAGTGGACTCAGGTCACTTTGGACCAATGGGTTCTTGACACAGTAGCAAGAGGATACCACATCCAGTTCCTCTCAACCCCCCAGGACAAGAAACCATCCCCTCCCATAATCCCAGAGAACCCCGATCTCCTAGGAAAGCTCGAGGCCGAATGCCAAAAGTTACTCTCCCTTGGAGCCATCAAAAAGGTTCCCAAGTGGGAATGCTGCAAAGGGTTCTATTCCCACTACTTCCTAGTCCCCAAACCCAACGGGGATCTACGGCCCATCCTAAACCTCAGAGCCCTCAACAAAAACATAAAGAAAATAAAATTCCACATGCTGTCCCTACCGCAGATCATTCCCTCCCTGTCCCCAGGACTGTGGTTCGTGGCCCTCGACCTAAAGGACGATTACTTCCACATAGCCATTTGACCCCACCACAGGCAGTTTCTCAGGTTTGTAGTGGCTCGACGCCATTACCAGTTTACTGCCCTCCCATTCGGGTTATTGCTAGCCCCCAGCGTGTTCAGAAAGTGTGTTGCACCAGTTGCAGCATTTCTACACAGGAGGGGTATAAGAATCTGCCCCCTACCTGGATGACTGGCTTATAGTGGGCAAGTCAAGGCGACAAGTACAAGACCACGTCGACGTCGTAATGTACCTGTGCGAGTTCCTGGGCTTCCGTGTAAACTTGGAAAAGTCCAAGCTTTGCCCCACTCAGGACATAGAGTTCATTGGGGCATGCCTGGCCACATGGCAAGGCATCACATCCTTGCCCCTGTCAAGATTTCAGTCCATCTGCACCATCATCACGGAGCTCCAGGCACCCGGGCTGACCACAGCGCGCAGATGCATGCAGCTGCTGGGGTACATGGAAACGGCCACATTGGTAATCTGAACAGCCTGCCTGCAGATGCGACTGTTCCAGCTCTGGTTCGCCACAAGCTTCTGACCAGAACAGGACCGTCTAGACAAGGTAATCTCGATACCCCAGCATGCCCTGGAGTCCCTCCAAATCTGGCAGGACCCCGACTTTTCGATGGGGGAATCGTGTTCAGGGAGTCCAAACCTGCAGTAACACTGATAATGGACACCTCCAAGCTGGGGTGGGGTGCCCACCTTTCCGGGGGCCTCTCCACGCAAGGCACCTGGAGCCCCGAGGACAGTCTTCTCCACATAAACGTGAAGGAGCTCAAGGCCATCAGACTGACCTGCATGACCTTCCTGGAGCAGATCCAGGGCAGAGTGGCCCAAATCCTCTCAGACAACACAGCAGCCATGTTCTACATGAACCGCCAAGGGGGAGTCTGCTCCTCAGCCCTATGCGAGGAAGCCACCAAGGTTTGGCAACTAGCGATAGACCATCACTTCACGCCAACTGCCACCCATCTCCCCAGGGTGGACAATGGCATAGCGGATTCACTCAGCAGAAAGCCACTGGCGAACCACGAGTGGTCCCTCCACAACTGACAATCAGGTGGGGAACCCCTCAGATCGACCTCTTTGCCATGGCGCAGAAGCACAAATGCCCTTGGTTTTGCTCCCTCCGAGGTTGGGAGAAGGGGTCTCTCAGTGATGCCTTTCTCCTCAATTGGGTCAGGAGTCCTAATGTATGCCTTCCTGCCAATTCCCCTGATTCACAGGGTGCTTCTGAAGGTCCTCACAGACGAGGCACTCGTCATCCTGATTGCCCTGGACTGGCCCAGGCAACACTGGTTTCCTCTCCTACAAGACATGTCAGTGAGGGCTCCGCTCTGCCTCCCAAGGTGGGCGGAACTTCTGACACAAGACTCGGGTCACTTTCGGCACCCCAACCCAGGCCTTCTGCACCTGACAGCCTGGATGCTTTCTGGCTCAGTGAGCAACAGAGACACTGCTCGGATAGTGTTAAAAGGGTCCGGTTTGGTAGCAGAAAACCCTCCACCAGGTCCACCTATATTGCAAAACGGAACCACTTCTCTGCTTGGTGCCGTGATAAAAATGTAGACCCTATCGTCGCGTCAGTACAGGCAACCTTAGACTACCTTCTTGACCTAAGGGAGAAAGGCCTTTCTCTGTCATCACTGAAAGTTTATTTGTCAGCAATCTCGGCCTTTCACCAAACGACAGATGGGGTCCCACTCTTCTTACACCCCATCTGCCAGAGATTCCTGAAAGGAGTGGAAAAACTTTTCCCCCATATTCTTAACCCCACCCCACAGTGGGACCTGAACACGGTGCTACAGGCTCTCACAGAGCCACCGTACGAGCCCTTAGACTCAGACACCCTGCTAGTGCTGTCTTGGAAGGTGGCTTTCCTGGTGGCTGTTACATTGGCCAGAAGGGTCTCAGAGTTACGAGTCCTATCCTCTGAACCCGCATACATGGTTTTCTTTCCACACAAGGTGGTCCTGCATCACCACCCCTTGTTCCTGCCCAAGGTCATCACCCCTTTCCACATGAATCAAGAAATCTGCCTGCCGGTCTTCTATCCAGACCCACAGGTGACGGAAAACCAGAGACAGTGGCACACCCTGGATGTGAGGAGACCACTCCTAACCTACATTGAGCACACCCGTTCCTTCTGCAAGCCCTCCCAGCTGTTCGTGGCAGTCGTGGAACACATGAGAGGTTCCCTAGTATCCTCCCAATGCATCTCCAAATGGATTGTGAACTGCATTAAAGACTGCTACGGCAGGTCAAACACACCTCTTCCAGAGACTGTGAGAGCCCACTCTACCAGAGCTCAGGGCCACTACATGGTCATCAGTACATACCTTCACAATGCACTACGCCATTGCCCAACAGGCGAGAAATGATGCCGCTGTGAGCAGAGCTGTACTCAGTGTGGGTAGACTGTAACTCCTCCCACCATCCTTGAATACGGCTAGCAGTCACCTGTAACTGAATGATGTGAGCAGCGCTCAAAGGAGAACAGTTGGTTACTCACCGTAACCATCCTTCTTCGAGATGGGCTGCTCACATACATTCAGGCCTCTCCCACCATCCCCGCTAACGGAGTTGGCGAAGGTATATGGGACTGGGACAGTCAGGGTTTTGGTCACCTATATAGCCATGGCCATGGCATGGAGGGGGCATTGGCCGTGCACCCTGACCTGACGGGCTAACGCTAAAGATGTTCCAAACTACCGTGTGCTGTGGCATGTAGACACCTGTAACTGAATGTGTGTGAGCAGCCATCTCAAAGAAGGATGGTTATGGTGAGTAACCAACCGTTGCTATGAATGGAAATGCTTTCTTGCTCGTTTGTGTGTAATGAAATAGTCATTCCTCCTTACTAGGGGCAGGTTTCAAAGTCAAGGAAGTTGGACATATAACTCCTGAGGTGTTTTTGGAAGTTTCTTCCAACACTTTAGCTGTTGTTGTGGTTGCTGGAAAAGGGGGCACTGGTTTTCAGTGCAGATAAATTTTTGTGCACTAGGAACTGCACTTAGAACTCAGTTTGGTTAGGATACCAAGCAATAGTGTGAAAACACTGTGACGCTGTCGGGGTCTAGGGGACTGGGTATGATTATTTTTCATATTGATATTTCATATTTGCAATAATCCATATGTGATATGCCATGTTTGGTATCAATAGAAAGGTTGTAACATGCTAGAAAGGATTATATGATTTATATGTAGGTATCATATTTGTAATAGAATCTAGGAATCTTATTTGTCTTATGTGTGTTCCAAATTGTTTGAGATGAGGCAATCCCAGACTGGGCCTCTACAAATCATTGTCCTGTTAATGGCCCATCAGGAGGGGACTCCCAGCTACAGTGGGCCCAAGAGGAAACCTGTTCGAACAGTTTTCCAGACTGACCATGTGGCCCACCTTCATTTTGATCTCGTAAGGACTCTGAGATAAAAGGCCATCACCCATTCTCCATTTTGTCTTTGGTCTTTAGTCTCTGGTCTATCTGCAACCAACACTTGCCTCTGGAACTATTCTTCCGGCACTGAACAAAGGACTGAGACCCACCCAGCTGCTGCTGCTGCTGGGTGCACACCAGACGAGTGGAACTAATCTGCAAGCTGCAGAATCTTCAAGGATTTGTTTTGTGGGGGAAAACTGGTCTGGGTCCTCAACCTGGAAAGAGAAACCACGAATCCTCCCCAAAGATGAAGGCCCATTCCCAGTTGAGACTCGAATAAGCAGAGAATGAGGTGTGGTTCAGAGTTTATTATTCAGCTGAATAATAACAGGAACTGCATCAGAGAGGAGCAAAAAGAAGCTAGCCTCTCAGAGCAAGAACCCCCAGTATAGGGGTTACAGGTCATACATACCTTCTAACATGCAAAATACAATATACATAATACAACAAGCTCATGCATAATACAACAAGTTACATCATGCCTAAAATCCCTAAATGGTGTTACTACTCTTAATATGTAGGTTACACAATTAGATTATACTTAATAGGCAGCATATAGTTAGCCCACCTCTGTTGTTGTTTACAGTTTATTTGGGTAACAGTTACTGTCCTTGACCAATGAGAGTAGCCAGACTCCTGTAACCCCTCGGCTACCTGGCCCCTGTCAACCTGGTTACCAGACTAGGTTGATGGCTTCCCAGCAGGGTCCAGATAGGAGAGATTGTCTTATAATCTAAATTTGTGGATCACCTTTTTTATCCATAGAAACAGTCTACCTTCTTATCTAAGTCACTAGCTCCCCTGACTTAATATACGTTCTGTAATTAATGTTTTATCAAACACAGAGACTCTCACACAGAACTTCCAAGCCAAACTTACTCCATCTTGCTATTTCCTTTACAGTTTTCTATGGACTCTAAATCATTTTTAGGTATGTGATTCACTTTGACCCTTTAACATCTCACACATGTAGCTTGTTTTCTTTTTATATTAAACCTTTAGTTGTAGTTACTAAAGGATTGGCTGGCAGCGGGGTATTTTGGGTAAGATCCAAACCTATATTGTTCTGGGTGATGTGGCTGGCCCTTTGGGGTCAGGCAAACCTATTTCTTAAAGAGAGCCTGTGGCTAGAGGGGACCATAGGATCTGATGTGCAGAAAGGGGGCTGTTTCTATTTTATTATGCGTGGTGATGACCAGAGTGGTTAGTCAGAAGCATGTTTTGTTACTGACTGGGAGATTGGTTTAAGTACCACCTGTCAGTGGTTTGGGGGTTTGGCCCCTGGTTTTGCAGCTTGCCCTAATTTTGGCACATTCAGAAGATTATCCCAGGAGGCCTGGGTCACAAACACATCACTGCAGCTGCTTGCAGGCTTCTTCCCGTCCAGGGGTGGCCAAACTTATGGAACTCAAGAGCTGCACAAGTCGATCATTAAACCTTCGAGAGCCGCACTGAGGCATATAAACACATACTTTTACCTACTCCAAAATTACTAAGCTTTAAATGTATTGTGCACTTTAATTTTATTGTAAAAACAGGGCAAATATTGAGCCTACTAATGTCAGATTCTAATAACTACTTAAGGTTACCACGAAAACTAGGCCCATACACAGAGGCGGTGCTGGGGCGGGGAGGGACCCAGGGCATGGGCCCAGCACCCCTCCCCAGCTGGAAGGCCCTGCCCCCTGGCCGGAGATAGGGCCGGCGGGGGGGCCCTGCGCCGCCGCGGGCAGCTAGGCCGCAGTGCGGCCTGGCCAGAAGTGGCCACTGAAGGTCGGGCCCACGGCCACGGGTGGCCAGGCCCCCAATCCTCAGCCGGGGACGGGGCCATTGCAGCCATCGGCGGCCAGGCCCCAGATCCCCAGCCGGGGATGGGGCCACCATGAGCGGCTGGGCAGGCCCCCGATTCCCGGCCGGGGATCCGGAGCTAGGCCACCAGTGGCCACGGCGGCCCCGTCCCTGGACGGGGATCAGGGGCCTGGTTGGCTGTGGCCGCCGGCGCAGTCCCGGCCTCCAGTGGCCACTTCTGAACAGGCTCTGCCGCAGCCTAGCCACCCATGGTGGCATGGCCTCCCCCTGGCCCTATCCTATTAGGTTGGAGATCCGGGGCACTGGCGTTGGGACCCAGGGCACGTGCCCAACGCCAGCGACGCCCCTGCCCATACAGTAAAAACTTAGCTGTTGCTGGATGTAGAAGACTGCAGGCTAGTGGCAAGTTTTTAAAATCTGGGGAGTAACTTGTCAATGCAGTATGTAAAAGCTCTCTCAGGTGCTGATCCCTAACTATTGCACAATGTTTTGATTTAACAAATTTCACTGTGGAATACAATGCTTCACAGTGGTAAGTTGCCAAAAATTGAAAGTAATGTACATTCAATGTTAAACGTTTCTCCTCTGTATTTTCGCTTCTTATTATTCTGAATCATATTTAGGACTTGTAAAATACAATTTTATTTTAACAAGGAGTAAACTGCAGTAGGGCCTATGAGAAAATCTAAATGGGTATGTCCACACAGGGTTGTTTTGAAATAAGAAACAGCATGTCCACACAACGTTCTCTTGTTTTGAAACAACGGCTTAAACCCCTTCCATTTCAAAACAATGGTTATTTCAAAATGAGTTGTTTTGAAATAACCCTGTTGTCTGGACATTTTATTTCAAAACAAGCGTTGTTTCAAAATAAGTCTGACCTTCTTCCCAGGGTGCACCCTGGGGAACAGGAAGTTCCTGCCTAGGTGTGCCTGTCAGGCATTGTTCCCGGAGCCTTCTTTAGGCATGGCATCCCAGGCACTGACACAGGGCCCCTGTCTGGACCCCTGAGGAGGTTCGCTGCCAGACATCATGTCCTGGTTCCGGGCCTCCCACTGGAACTGGGACATGTACATTGACATTGCTGCCTTACGCCAAGACCATGCCCGGACCCAGGAGGCCCGGGAGCTCCAGGGGGCAGGGAGCTCAGCCACCTGCCCCTACTATGAGGAGCTCCATGCATTCTTGTTCGCCGGACCCAATGCGGGGAGCAGCCAGGAGGACCAGGGATCCAGTACCATCTCAGCCCCTGGGTCCGACACGGAGCCTGGGACATCACACCAGACCTCTGGAGCCCCCATGGGTAAGTATTCTCCTCCCACTGAGGCACACAGGGCTGGGCCTGTAAAGCAGGTCATGAGCAGCGAGGGGGTCCAGGGCCGGACACCAGGGCAGGTAGGGCACAGGATTGGTGGGTGCAGAGGACCGCCCTTGGCCACAGGTCCCAGACAGACAGGTGGCACCAGAGTCACAGGCTTCTGTGTGCCTGGGGGTGGTGAACAGGGGCTGGCATCTTGGGTGGGGTGGAGAGCATGCAGGCCACACCACTGGCAAGTGGCCTTGGGAGACCTCCTAGAGCAAGGTGTGGCTGAGTCCAGCTCACCCTCATGGGCACCACTAGCATGTGTGCCTCCATGGTACGGTTCCCAGATGTCCAGCAAAAAGAGACCAGGGTCCTCTTTTTGCTGTCCTGTTCTTCTTTTTACGCTCATATTTGCTGTCTGGCAGGCAGTTTAAAATACAGAAGTTTGTCAGGCTTTTTACTGTAGGGGTTGAAGTATCCTGGAATGCCCATAGAATACTGATTTGTACAGGCAAGTGTTCCAGGTCCCCCTAAACCCCAACGAATACCACAGCCAGCCAACATTTTCACCCAGTGTCTGCCAATGTCCTCCGTTGGGTACTTTCCTGGCCTCCTTTTGAGGCTTTGGGGGCCAGTAGCCCTACCCCAGGGCAATGTCCCACGGGATCCTGGGTCCAGCTGACAGTCAGGGCAGAGGTGTGTGCTGCAGACAGGCTGCACATAGACAGGGCTAGCAGGCAGCAGGGGCCAACTGTGTTTTCTGCTTCCCTGCAGGAGGTCGCCCAGCTGCTCACCAGCTACCACCACCGCCAGCCTGAGGCCTCAGCCTCAGGGCACCACGGCAGAGGAGGTGGGCCCCCCCTGGCCGCGGGCCGAGCTCCTCGAGACCCTCAAGAAGCTCAGTGAACGGATGGAGGCATCCACCCAGGCCTGGCGGAGGGAGCAGGCCCAGTGCCAGGACGCAGCCCCCCGGGTCCTGCAGCAGGTCGCAGCGGCAGATGACAGGGCGGCCATGGCCCTGGAGCGGCTGAGTGAGCACCTGCTAGCAGCCATCGATGCCCTTGCTGCCACCGTCCGGGAGCTGGGGGAGAGGATGGCCCCACCATGTCCCGCGGAGGGTTCGCCGCCTGGACCTCCCCGGAGGCGATGCCGGACTGAGGTCGGCCATGGGCACAGGTGGGGTATGCCACCCCCTCTGGACCCTGCCACAGGCCCTGCCTGACTTCCCCGCTGACACCCGGACTCTCACACAATGTTCCCTCTAAGCTGCGCTGGCGCGCTGCAGCGCAACCCGCCACAGCCGCCAGCGCAGCGAAAGCTGCCAGCAGCGCACTGCCGGCAGCCGGAGTCCCTCCACAGAACTCCTCTGGGGCTGGGAGTTTTGAAAACTCCCGCCCAGAGAAGCTCCAACAGAGCATGCCCAGAAAATCTGGGCATGCTCTGTAGAGCTCCTCTGGCCCGGGAGTTATGGCTGGGCCCTCTGGCTCCAGTCCAGCCCCAAGGTAAGTTGGGGGGGGGCAAGCAGGAGCGGGAGTGGGAGTGGGAGTGGGGGGCTGTCAGGAGGGGGGGCGAGCAGGGGGGGCTGTCAGGAGCAGCGGGGGGCGAGCGGGAGCGGGGGGGCTGCCAGGAGGGGGGGCCGAGCTGGGGGGCTGTCAGGAGCGGGGGGAGGGGCTGCACAGTGGGCCCCGCGGGGTGGGGGGGAGCACAGCGAGCAACCGGAGTTGCTCAGCTGCCCTCTCCCCTTAGAGGGAACATTGCTCTCACACCCCCTTCCCCCTCCCAAGTTGCTGGCCCCCTCTCCAAACTCCCCGAAGTCCCCCTCCCCCTCCCAAGTTGCTGGCCTCCTCCCTGAACTCCCCAAAGTCCCCCCCCCAAGTTGCTGTCCCCCTCCCTGAACTCCCCAAAGTCCCCCTCCCCATTCCAAGTTGCAGGCCACTCCCCCGGACTGCCCCCATATTCCCCCATCCCATAACCCCCCACCAGCCCTTCCCTACCCCAAGCCCTGTATTGTTGAATAAATAGTTTGGCACTTATTCTTGGTTTTACTGGGGGTAGTTGACAGTGCGGGTGGCTGGATGGGGGCTGGCTGTGGGCGAATGGGGGAGAGGATGGTGTGGGGCAGGGCAGGCCTGGCCTTCACAGTTCCTCCTCGGTGAAGGTGGTTCGGAGTGCATCGCGCACGGCCAAGGCTCACTGGGATGGCTGCTCCCGTGTGGGCACAGATTGGGGTTCCTCAGAGTCCCTGGTGAGGAGTCGTGCCTCAGCTGCCCATGCTGGTGGAATGGGCTCACCCTGCTGCTCCCAGTAGTTGTGGAGGGCCACGCACGCGGCGATCACCTGTGGCACTGTCCTCTCTGCAAGGTAGGGGTGGGTAAGGAGGCACCTCCAGTGGGCCTTGAGGCGGCTGAAGGCCTGCTTGACCACTTGGTGGCAGCAGGTCAGGCGGCAGTTGAAGATCCGCCTGGAGGGGTTGAGGGGCCCTGCATATTGCCGCATGAGCCATGTCCGCAGGGGATAGGCTGTGTCCGCCATGATGAGGACAGGCACCTCTACTCCCCCAACATTGATGTCATGCAGGGGGAAGAAGGCGCCCGCCTCCATGCCCCGGTACAGGGCAGAGTTCCAGAGGACCCTGGTGTCATGGGCCCTCCCTGGCCATCCCACATAACAGTTCTGGAACAGGCCGTGGTGGTCCACAAGGGTCTGCACAATGATGGAATGGTACCCCTTCCTATTGTGGTACTCTGCGGCTCTATGCTCCAGGGCTCGCATGGGGATGTGCGTGGCATCGAGGATCCCCATACAATTGGGGAAGCTGAGGATGACCATGCCTGGAATGGTGTCCTGCAGCTCCCCCTCTCTCACCAAGCGTCGCAGCAGGACCTGGTTGATGGCCCTGGTGACCTCCACAAGGATGTTGCCAGTGGTGGACCTCCCGACGCCGAAGAGGTGCGCCACAGACCTGTGGGACTCCAGAGTGGCCATCTTCCAGAGGGCGATGGCCACTCTTTTGTCCACAGGGATGGCAGGCCTCATGGGGGTGTCCCTGCGGCGCAGCAGCGGGGCGAATTCCATGATCAGGAGGTTGAAGCTGGCTCTGGTCATGCGGAAGTTCCTCCTCCACTGGTCGTCCCCCCAGGTCTGCAGCACGACCCACTCCCACCAGTCTGGGCTGGTCTCCCGGGCCCAGACCTGGCGAGGCATGGAGTGGGGCAGAGGCAGTAGCTCTGCCCTGGGGACCACCTGGATGAAAGCCTTGGGCAGAGGCTGGGCACCAATGTTCCCTCTAAGCTGTGCTGGCGCGCTGCAGCGCAGCCCGCCACAGCCGCCAGCGCAGGAAAAGCTGCCGGCAGTGCATAGCCGGCAGCCGGAGTTCTTCAATAGACCTCCTGTGGAGCAGGGAGTTTTGAAAACTCCCGCCCAGAGAAGCTGTAACGGAGCATGCCCAGAAATTCTGGGCATGCTCCGTAGAGCTTCTCTGCCCCAGGAGCAGTGGCTGGGCCGTCGGGCTCCAGCCACGAGGTAAGTGGGTGGGAGCAGTGGGGAGCGGGCCCGGGGGGGGGCGGCCAGGAGCAGGAGGGCCACCGGGAGCAGGCCCGCGGGGGGGGGGGGGTGTGGCTGCCAGGAACGGGGTTGGGGGAGCCGCCGGGAGTGGGCCTGCGGGGGCGGGGGGGCTGCCGGGGGCGGGGGAGGCAGCCGGGTGGCCGGGAGTGGGCCCGTGGGGGCCGCTGGGAGTGGGGGGGCAGCGGGGAGCAGGCCTGTGGGGGCGTGGGGGCCACCAGGAGTGGGCCTGTGGGGGAGGGGAGGGTCGCCGGGAGTGGGAGGGCCACTGGGGGCGGGGAGCATGGGGGACAGCCAGGAGCAGGCCCGTGGGGGCCGCTGGGAGCGGGGGGGGTGGTCGGGAGCAGGCCCGCAGGGGTGGGGGGGCAGCTGGGGGTGGCCAGAAGCGGGTGCGTGGGGGGGGCACCGCAGCAAGCCCGTGGGGGAGGGGCCAGTGCAGCGAGCAACATGAGTTGCTCAGCTGCCAGCGCCTCTTAGAGGGAACATTGCTGGGCACCCTCTGGGTCCGCGAGCAGAGTGTCCCACATGAGCAGGACACTCTGCAGGCGGTTAGAGTGGCTTGGTGTCGCATGGCGCTGTCTGGGCAACCAGGCAATGTCCATTGTTTGCAGAGCCCTGCTAGCCAGAGTGGACAGGGAAGTGAGGTCAGGGCCAGCTTTTATGGGATTGGCTACCAACATGGCCGCCGACATGGCCCAAAGGCAGCCATGTTGCCACACCTCCCATGGTGCCCTGCCCCTGAAGCGAAATAGCAAGTCCACCGTGCGGACATGCTATGTTGAGTCCCGCTTTTTTCCTTATTTCAAAATAGGTTTTTGTTATTTTTAAATAAGTAAGGCCGTTATTTTGAAATGGCTTGTTTCAAAGTGACCTATTTCGAAACAAGCACTTGTGTGTCGACATAGCCAACATGCTGCGGCTTCCCTGACCATGCCATGCTCCACCCCTGCCCCCCAATCTGACCATGCCACCGCTTGCCTGCTGTCTCTTACCATGCAGCTGCTTCTTGGCTGTCCCTGAACATGCTGCACTCCCTCCTCCACCAATGTGACCATGCCATGCTTCTCTGCTGGCTCAGACCAAGCCATGCTTTCCCCATGTCTCTGACCATGCGGAGCTTCTGTGCTGGCCCTGACCATGCTGCACTTCCTGCCCCCTGGTCTGACCATTCCGTACTCCCCTCCCACCCGTCTGACCATGCCATGCTTCTCTGCTGTCCCCAGTCAACCATGCTGCTGCTTTTCTGTCAGGCCCGACCATGCTGTCACTTCCCTGCCAGCCCTGACCACGTTGCACTTCCCTACCATGCCATGCTCCCCCTGCATCTCACCATGTCGCGCTTCTCTGCCGGCTCAGACCAAGCCATGCTTTCCCCACATCTTTGACCATGCCATGCATCTGTGCTGGCCCCGGCCATCCTGCACTTCCTGACCCCTGGTCTCTGACCATGCCGCACTTCTCTGCTGTCCCCAATCAACCATGCTGCTGCTTTTCTGCCGGCCCCGCCAATGCTGCCACTTCCGTTCATTCCCTGACCATGCCACGCTCCCGCTGCATCTGACCATGCTGTGGTTCTCTGCCGGCTCAGACCAAGCCATGCTTTCCCCAAGTCTCTGACCATGCCACAGCTTCTCTGCCAGCTCTGACCATACTCCCACTTTCCTGCTGGCTCCGACCATGCTGCTGCTTCTCTGCTGTACCAGACCATGCCATGCTTCTCCCCCCTGTCTCTGAGCACTCCGCCCTTCCCTGCCGTGCTCTTCCCTGAGCCACGCTTTTTCTTTGAAGAGCCACATGAAGCTCACGAGCCGCAGTTTGGCCACAGCTGTTCCATTCCCTGAGCCATATAGTTCTCTTCTGCTTCTTTTTGGATGCTTGGTTTCCTTGGGAAAACTTGACTTTATGTCTGGTCCGTTTCAATCTGTTGCCTTCCCCAGCTTTCCTCACTTATCTATAAATAACACGTCTGCAAATGCATCTGCAGGTGATAATTAGTCTCCTGCTCTAAGTTTTGCACTGTTCAGTCTAGTTAAGAATACCGCATTCTTTACTGGCGGAGCACTTTTATCCTTCCAGACAGCGAATCATCCACATGAATGCAAATTGCTGTTCTGTTGCACACCCAGGAAAGAGACTTGCCTAAAGTCTTGGGAAACTTATTTCTGCTTTGCACTTGCAGTCATGCTTTGGGTCACAGGACATGTGCAGGCTCTGCAGATGAAATGCAAGGTGCTAGGTGGAATTCTTAGCCAATCGAAATTCTCATCAGTGGAAATAGGTGGGGCTGGTTCCTTTTGAACAGCATCTGGGCCTTCTCAGGAAATGTTGAGACAAGTTTTTGTTTCTTTCAAGGGGTTAGGAAACAATAGAACTAACTCAATGTGTTGAGTTTTCTCAGACCAAACTTGGCACTGGTTAGAAAAAGGTATTCTCCACAGTTCAAAGCAACTGCACCTGTATTTCCCCTCTGCGATGCACCAAAGGCATCCAACTTTGGATCCTGGTCCTCAGCCTGTCTCTCTCTTGAGAAAGGGCCAACATCTACCACCTGCTGAGGGGTTGTCCAGGTGGCACAGCTCCCTGACTAACCAGACCAGCTCTGCCCATCTGTATTTCCCTTCAGTTAGAGGTTAACCACACAGCTGTCTAGAAGCAAGCCCCTTTATTCCTAAAGTGAAAAAATTACAGAGAAAATATATTAAAACCACCAGAAGGACCTTCCCACATGATAAAAACCTTAGCAAGTTCACTCCAATTCCAATGTCAGGCCCTGAAGGTCTCAGTCCTTCAAAAACCCACCACTGGGTGTTCCCTGTGATTACAAATCCATCACTAACTCAATTTGAGAACCAGAACAGTCAGGAATAATTCAGCCTTTCCTTCATACAGCTCTGGCCTTTGATCTTGGCCTCCTTTGAAAGGTGATCCATGTCTACCTCCTCAGAGTGTGAAAGCTGGGTTTGTGGCTAACCAATGATGGAACAGCAAGTTGGCATTAACCTCCCCCTAGATAGTCTTCAAGAAAACCATTTTAACACCCTTTGCTTCAACAGTCCAGGTGTGTCTGATGCATTGTTCAGTCTAGTCCTTTGAACCTCCAGCTCTCACATGTCGCTTCTACCCCCCTCGAGAGTTTATGCACAATCACAGCCCACAATGACACAGAATTAACTTAACAAAAGAGACCTCAAAGAGTCTCGTGCTTCATTCGGTAAGGTCTCTCCAAGCTAAGCCAGGAAATTGCCATCCCTCTCAGCAGCGACTAGAAGGATGAGCACAGGAGTTCTTGTATCCTAACCCTAGCTCTGCCAGTGAGTCCCACTCCATTGCCTTGGGTGAATTGCTTCATCTTTCTAACCATTTTCCAGTCAAGGGTGGTGATATTTAGCCGGCTTGCTTTACAGATGAATGAGTAAATGTCTTTTCACTGATTTGTACAGACAAAAGGCTATAAAAATGCCTCATGTTACAGCAATTTTTAAAACCCAAACAAAGGGGAACCTTTCAGTATAAATAGCCCCCGTGTGGTTCAAATGATCCCCCTAAGGAAGCATGGTCAATTTCTTTAGTAGACAGGAGCCTGCACCACCAGGTTCATTTCAGTGAGGCTGTTTACGGTATATGAAGTTAGCATGTGCCAACGCCTGTATTGCATCAGGGTCTGATTGCAGAGAACTAGCAGAGAAGCAGGAATGTTGGTGGACACCATGAAGATAAACTTCACCATTATACACCTGAAAGCTGAGATGCCAATGCCGATGACAATAACCCAGTTGCAGCACAGCAGCCCATGACATGTCAAAGCAAGCATATGTGTCTCCAGGCAATGGTTAAAGTATAATTTGGGGGGCCCTGGAACACTCCCGTGCCAGTGGGTCCCATTCCAGCACCAGTTGGGGCCCCCTTCCCGTGCTGGTGGGCCCCCCTCCCATGCTGGTGGGCCCCCTCCGGATTCCAGCTCCTGTCCACCCGAATGCCAGCATCCCATCCCTTGCCCCCAATACCCACCCCAGCACGAGCCGGGCCACCTCTGCACTCACCAGCGGCAGTGCAGGGTCTACATGGCAGCATGGCTGGGGCAGAGGCAGCAGGCCCCAGGTTGGGGGCGGGGTGTGGAAAGGGGAGGAGTTTGGGGCAGGGCTTGAGCCCCTCAGCAACACCCCTGGCCCTGGCCCTGCTCACTGGAACGCAGTGGAACACCACTTCGGGACCTGCTATTTTTAGGGACCCAGAGTTCGGGCCCCAAAATATAGAATGTGGAACCAGAATGCTGCATTCTGGGGCCTGCTAGTTTTAAATGGTGGACCCCCAGAATGCAGCATTCTGGCTCTGTGTTCTATTTTTAGCGTCCCCAGAACACTGAGCCCCTAAAACTAGTGGGCCCTGGAACGGCATTCCAGGGCATTCTGGCCTTACTTTAAACCCTGAGACTAGGGGGTCTCAAACTGGCAGGCTCCATGAGGCCCTTAAAGTTATTTCCTGCGGCACCCCAATGACACAAAGAATTTCTCAAATAATTGATAATGCAAAAATTAATATACTTATTCAGTCTTTGTCTTCCTGATGATACCTCCATCTTGAACAGAAGTAATTCTTACTTACTCTTGGCATATATATGTCACTTTTCATGTTTTCATTTTGACTATACTTTGTAGCATTGCGTAAAAAGGTTTCAGTGGTGCAGCCCTCGGGCTAATATACTAGTCCTCATGCGGCCCTTATGCTTTGAGTTTGAGACCCCCTGGAATAGACCAACATAAACAAACCACTTCAGAACCATTTACGGGCCCAGAGTTCATCATGGAAGTCATCGGGTGCATAATTTTGACTAATGATTAAATCTGAGCTTGTTTATTGATTGACAACTCTTGAACCAAAAAGAGGCAAAATTCGCTAAAGAAAAGAACCAATTTGCCAGTGCTAATGACTATGCAGGCTTGGCTGTCCTGAGGGCTCAGATTTTGCAATTGCACAGAGAGATACTTAAGCTAGTATGCTTGCATTTTTAAAAATGAATGTTTTTATTGTTCACTTAGCATGTGGCTGTATGGCCTCTTATTGGTATGTACAGACATTTCACGTCTTAACCTCAGTGATCCTGTCACAGTTGTGATCTTTATGGGAGCAGGAAAGGGAAATAAGATGAGTTTGTTAAAGAGTCCCCCCTCCCCCCCACCGGAAAAAAAAAAAAGCCCTTCTGCCACCCAAAGGAACCAGGAGCTGATTTGCCCTCCAGCCCTTGTGCATAGTGAAGGATTCTCAGCCACCTGGCTTTCTGAAGAGGCTGTGTTCTCTGAGTACAGAGCAACTGATACTGGTATGATCACAAGTAAAGGAATGCTGTACGGATCACATGCTGCC
>ML682045.1:1372011-1398153 GCA_007922195.1 Podocnemis expansa
TTCCTCCCCACAAATGTTTTTCTGTGATGGCATGATCTAACCAATGCTCTGCTTTACTGCTGGGTCATTTTTCTGAGGGTTCTGGATGTCTAACCCCCTTCCCCTCTGCCTTAGTTAGTGTTTGATTTGAAATCTTTTCACTCCTGATCCCACACTTATTTCTTCCCAATTAGGTTCAGGCACCTGTTCGGGGGTGCCGCAACTTCAGCTGAAGGATTGGGTCCTTATTTATTTCCATAATGTAAGAAAAAAAATCCACTCCACATTTTTAAGTGTTGCTTGAAGAATCAAAAGTAGAAATGGGAGGTTCCCAGTGCTAATGCTGATTTGCCCTCCAGCCCTTGTGCATAGTGAAGGATTCTCAGCCACCTGGCTTTCTGAAGAGGCTGTGTTCTCTGAGTACAGAGCAACTGATGCTGGTATGATCACAAGTAAAGGAATGCTGTACGGATCACATGCTGCCAGTCATGATAACATATGCTTTGTGATGCATCTATGGCTTTTTCCTCCCCACAAATGTTTTTCTGTGATGGCATGATCTAACCAATGCCCTAAGAGTTTTTTAAATTGCCGTGGTCTCTAGACCAGTAGTTCACAACCTTTGCAGGTCATGACACATTTTGGTGGCATGCTGTGATGCTCCAGAACACACCAGCCCTCACCTTCAAGCATCACTTCCTCCCCTCTGTACTCAACCTGAGGAATGCCCTCCATGGCAGCCCAAGAATCCAGCCATTTTCCTGACTCTCCACAACACACTTACCACTGTGTGGTGACACAGTAATACGTCTCAACACAGTGGTTGAGAACGGCTGTTCTAGACTATAGGGTCTTTTGAGGGTGTTTCGGTTTCGGGGTCAAAAGGGTGCCTATATAGCAGCGGTTTCCAACCTGTGTCCCACAGGACTTTTAAAGTGACCTATAGTTCCCCTCCTGCTGGCTACAGAAGGGAGCTGCTGCCTAAGGGCCCAGGTAGGCCCCATTGCCAACTTGTCCCAAGACAGGCAGGGTACTTGCTGCAGCCCCAGGACCGGAGATCAGTGTTCCCCTCCTCCTACCAGGGAGCATGGTGAAGTGGTCTGCCTGGATCCATAGGCTCTGGGCTCTCTGTTGGAGCCAGAAGGAGGGGAGCACTGGTTTTCTGTCCCCCTGGCTGTAGAACAGAGCCACTGCCTAGGGACTCAGATGGCACAACATGCTACAGGATGGGTGCAGTTTCCCTGCTGCAGTCAGAGATGGGAGATCAATGAGGAGGCAGCCTCCTCACTGAACTCCTTCCATCTGGCAGCATGGGGGTGAGGAGAGGAGAGCCCTGTTGGCAGAGACTGGTGGCTCTTCAGGGTTGTAAAAATACTATCAGGGGCTCTCCAGCCAAAAAGGTTGGGAACCATGGTTATATAGGGAGGAAGGAGAGAGCAGTTTCTCACTTGACAAATAGTGACTTCCCACCCACCATCAATTATTTTCTTTCACTCAGAAATGTGTTCCATTAGCACCCTGCTCTCACCTTCCCACCTCCCTGAACACTGGGCCCCTTCCTACCTGGCCGGAACTGCAGGGATGTCCTGCCATGAGTTGCTTCCTGGTGAGGCTGCTCCTGCTCTGAGCCACACATCTGCGCATGCTCACAGAGAGAGATTTTAAAACTCCCCAGCCTGGCTGCAGCTCCCTGTGGGCTGGATACCACTCACGAGTTTAGAGACCCCTGGAATAAGAGGAATATATTTTTAAAATTAAAAAATCAAAAACCCCAGACTTTTTAAAGATATTTAAAATTCCTCCCAGATGGAGATTTGAGAACCGAAAAGGAGGACATGTCTAGGGAAAATCGGATGTATGGTAAACCTAGTCTAAACCATCCAGGATAGATGGCTAGCCAGCCTCTTTGAATTAGCTTCCCAGACCTCCCACGGCAGTTTGTTCCATTGTCCTATTCTTACAGTTAAGAAGCTTTTCCTGAGATTTAATCTAAATTTTTTATGCTGTAGTTTCAGCCCATTGCCTCTGGTCATGCTATCTTCAGCAAGAGAGAACAACTTTTCTCCATCTTTTTATAGCAGCTTTCAAGTATTTGAAGGCCCCTATCACGTCTCCTCTTAATTGTCTGGTTTCCAAACTAAACCTACCCAGTACCTTCTGCCTTTCCTCGGATGGCTTGCATTCCATTCTTTCAGTCATCTCTGTTGCTTGTTTCTGGATCCTTTCCAGTTTCTCCACCTCCTTTGTAGTGAAGTAGTGACCAAAGTCAGTAGTAGTGACCAAAGTAGAAGCAGTAGCGACCAAGCCTAACCAGCGCCAAGTAGGGCACTTCTGTCACCTCCCATGACTTGCATGCTATGCCTCTCTTAATGCCAGCCGAAATTACATTTGCTCGTTTACAAAGGACCACACTGCAGCAGTGACTCATGGTGAGACTGAGCTGCACCACAACTCCCATATCCTTCTAAGCAGGGCTGTGGCCAAACCAGCTTTCTCCTATTCTGTATTTGTGCATTTTCTTCCCAAAGTGCAGTCCTTTACATTTGTCTTTGCTGAATTTCATTTTGGTGGTGACAGCCCAGTCCTCCAATTTATTGACATCCCTCTGAATTTTGGATGCATCCTTCAAAGTGTTTGCAACACCCCTAAGTTTGTGTCACTGCATATCTGATCAGTATGTTCTCTATTCCTATATCTAGGTCATTAATAGAGATGTTGAATACCACCTGACTCAGAATAGATCCCACTTGAGATACTTGCTAGGAGCATGGATCCACACCTGCTCTGGTGGGACTGAGTTAATAAAGTAGGGAGAGCATAAACTTCCTTGTGGACTGGTGTAAATGGGGGCGGGGGGCGAGGCACACGCAGAAATAAGGGACCTGATACAAAGCCCACTGCCTTTAATGGAAAGGTTTCCATTGATTTCAACAAACTTTGGATCAGGTTGCTGGAGAGGAGCACAGCAGATCCCCTGTCCTCTTCACACATGTACTGAGTGCCACATGGAAGCTGGGCATCCATTCATTGAGTGGGAAAATGCCTCCATCTGGCAAAGCAGGTATCTCAAGAGTTATGCAAGCATTACAGGGGATGGGATCACCTGTACTCACATCCAGTCTTTCCATTTTGGAATTAGTCAGGCCTTCGAGAAGATAACCCTGTTTTTTTGCAAGAGAATATCCTGACTTCCTCCTTTCAGCAGCTTACTTCAAGCCAGCATGTAATGTTCTAGTCTGGGCTGCACCCACCCCATCACTGTAGGGCAAGGGTCAGCAACCCAAAAGATAAGAAGAGCCATTTTTAAAAATTCCTTCAATAATCAAGTGTTTTATGAGCCACAATGGGCATAGCTTCCCGGAGTGTAGAGAGGGAAAGCTGGGCCAGGGTGCCTGCCACAGGGTCCCCTGGCAGTGGGGGAGCCCAGAAACAGGAGTGGGTCCCCTTGTGGTGGTAGGGAGCCTGGTGTGGGCCAAGCATATGGTCACCCGGTGGTGGGGTTGGGGGTGGTCATCTGGAGCTGCAAGGGAGCAGCCAAAGAGCTGCTTGCAGCTCCAGATTTGCAGGTTGCAGACCCCTGGTGTAAGGAGAGAAAGCGATCGCTATTGTCATGTCTTGTTTTAGATGCTATGCTCTAGTTAAAATGTGTTCTAATATGAGCTTTGATTTTAATTTTGTTTACTACAAAAGATCCTCTGATAAACCCAATAATCTCAATGGAGTTTATCCCTATAGATTCCTTTTCATCAGTTCTGTCCTTTCTTCCTTTCTCTCTGATGCAAAGCTGGAGGGAATAATCAGCCTCTGGCAATTTTTTCATCTTCGCTTCAGTCATTAGCATTAGGAAGGGGGTTTTGATAAGTTAGATCCAAAGCAATTTGTTTCCTTTTGGTAAAAGATTATTTTCCACCTAAATGACACAGGGTGTTTTGTTTTGTTTTGCCCCTGAGTGGATTTTAAAGCACTCTGGGATGCTTTTGGAGGGGGCTTTTCCTGTCCAAGCTGTCTGATTGAAAACAACCTGCCTGCATTCCATAGTGACCTGTGTAACAGAGCAAGGGCTAATGAAACATGTTACCCAAGATGCCTAAGAAAATGCGTGATAAATGGAGCACACTGTGACACTCATAGGGAAGCTAGTTTATATGTTTCCACTGTAAAGATTCTCTTCCTAGATGCTTAGAGCTTTTTTCCAGCTTTGGGGCCAACATTTTCCATGTTTGTTCACAGCTCAGAAGCACATCTATGGAGCCTTTCAAAGGAAAGGATCCAGCTGTTCTAAAGCACAGACTGGGAGAGAAAATACATCCTTTCCATCATATTTACATTCCAGTTACAGTCTGGTTTTGATCAACTCTAGCACCTCAGTCATTTGGCGTGACCTGGGAACAAGAACACAGATCCTGCACTGAGCTCTGTATGGTGGAAATGCCTCACTAGTGTCTGTCGAGGGTCATGTAGGAAAAAGGATCTGATGAAAATCAGCTCACTGCAGAACAGGCTAGGTATTCCTGATGCTGTGTCTGCATTTCAGTATGACACTGTAGATCTGGGCCAGTAATGGATTTCTTTGCTTTGCTGGTGGTATTGGAAAAGTTAGAAGAAAACTTTGTTTCAGGTTGAGCGAAACGTGGTTTGTTTCACCAGAAATCAAAATGTTTCCTTTTGATCTCAACCTTTTCTTAATGATTCTGAATTTTTAGATGTAAAATGAAATGATGTTTTGAAAGGAAAGATTTGCTTCAAACCAAAACATTCCAAATTTTTCATACAAAAAAACCCTATTGAAATGAAACATACTGATTATTTTTTCAGAGCTTATTTTTCCTCCCACCAGCCAAAAAATGTGGAAAATGGACTCCAAATTGCAAAAGGTGTTGGTGTCACTGAATTTGCATATTTTTTTTTTCAGAAAAAGGTTTTGGCTGAAAAATTTTACCTACCTTTACAACACAGACTTTCATTACATGGTCCTAAATTACTTTTTCTGTAGGTCCTGTGACAATGCAATCACTGAAGGAGAGATGCATGCAATGGCTATGTTCACACACAGGGGGTTATTTCGATACGAGTTGTTTCGATACAAGTTGTATTGAAATAACACCTTATTTTGAAATAAGTTAATTCGAATTAACAGTTTGTTAATTCGAATTAAGGAAAAAAGCTCAAAGCGAAATAGCATGTTCAGACAACAGTTATTTCGAAACAAGTCACCGTTGTTTCGAAACAACATGTTCAGATGGCATTGTTTCAAAACAATCATTTTGAAACAACTTTGTTTCGTCTCCACATGGGGTTTAAGTTGTTTCGAAACAACGGTGCATCACGTGAACATGGCCTTTCTTATTTCGAAACAACCTCTGACACCTATTATGTCCTACCTGAACCACCAGACTCTTGTTTCATTCAGCAGCAGGTTGGACAACGCGCTGTCCGTTGAGCCTGGGTCTACACAGCAATCTGGGAGGATAAAAATATGTATTATCTGCCTGTTCCTTTCCTTCACTAGGCACCAGTCAGCTTCTCTCAGATGGCATGCCTCTTAGTGCAGAGAGTCTGCACAAGACATAAACCACTATTCTGAACCCATGGGGCTGGATGAGAGAGGCAATCTGCATTCAAGAAGAGCATGGGATAATGTGATTCTTGAATTATAATGTTCACCAGAAGCTGGGAAAGGGTGACAGAGGATGGATGGTAGTTACGATCACTTGTTCCAAAGGGGTAGCTGCGTTAGCCTGGTTCAGCAAAACAAACAAGGAGTCTGGTGCTCTTTTAAAGACTCGATACTTGGGCTGGTTTGCAGCAGCAGTCGACTGATTTACACAAGGCTCATAAAATGCCTTGCGTAAATGCCGGCAACTTTCTTGGCAGCTGGGACACACTCACGAAATCCAATTGCAAATGCCTTGCAGTCAGCTTTCCCATATGCCTCCTGACCCACAAGACTTCCGGCGGTGACTTCCAGGAGTGAAATAGCGAGTTCAGACTTGCTGCTAAGCACTTCCGGAATGCCGGGCTCATGGCAGCGATTTTGCCACCATCAGCACAGACATACTCTAACAAATGTATTTATCTCATGAACTTTCATGGGAGAAAATTCCATTTGGTAAATATTCTCGGATTTTCTTCTGTGAAAGCTCATTGAATAAATAAAAATGTTAGTCTTCAGAAGTGCCACAGGATGACTACTTTGTTTTTCATGATTACACGCATTGGCCACTGTGGGAAGACTGGATACTGAGATAGTTGGACCATGTATCTGACCCACTATGGCTGTTCTTGCATTCTTAATGCAGATGGGGCAGAATTAAGACTGTGCAGGGCACCTAGTTGAGAAACGCCTAGTTGGAGTACTTTACTTTGCATCCTAAACAGCTTTAATTGCAGTTTTTTTGCCATACGGAATAAAAACCTCAGGCTGACATTCTTTTTAAATATTAATGTCTGGAATTAGGCTCTAAATCCATACTTTGCCAATAAAGGATAGATTTTCAGAGGTCCTAAGTAGTAGTTAGGTATCTTCCCTCATTGAAATCTGATGGTGGATGGGAATTGGGTACCTCTGCCCACTTAATAAATCTTCTCCCTAAAATATGGCCTGGGTTTGTGAAACCTACCTTTGTAACTCTTGCATGGCAGCCTGGCAATCTGCCATTGACACCCATCCCTTGATGAGGACCCAGCCTGGTGGTGGAAAAAGAGAGATCCACTTTCTGGACACTACAGTGCAAACTAGTGATGGACACATAAGCACCACCCTGTACCAAAAACCTACTGATCACTGTAGTTATCTACAGCCCTCAAGCATTCATCCTAAACAAACAACACAATCCACTGTCTACAGCCAAGCCCTAAGGTATAAACGCATTTGCTCTGATCCCTCAGACAGAGACAGACAGCATTAGGATCTCTGTCAAGCATTCTTAAAACTACAGTACCCAGCTGCAGAAGTGAAAAAACAGATTGACAGAGCCAGATCGGTATCCAGAAGTCACCTACTACAGGAGAAGCCCAAGGAAAAAACAGCAAAATGCCACTGGTCGTCACCTACAACTCCCAAGTCAGACCGCTACAGCACATCATCAAGGAGCTACAGCCTATTCTGCAAGACAATGCCTCACTATCTCAAGCTTTGGGAGACAGCCCCTGCAACCTTAAACAGACACTCACCAGCAACTACAGACCACACAGAGCCATTAAAGCAGGCATATACCCCTGCAACAAACCATGCTGCCAACTTCGCCCACATATCTGCACAAAAGACAGCACCACAAGACATACGCAAGCCAACTACTCCATCAAGGGTTCATTTACCTGCTCATCCGTCAATGTGATTTATGCCATCATGTGCCAGAAATGAGCCCCCACTCCTCATGCCTTACATATTGGACAAACAGGACAGTCTATACTCACGAGAATAAATGGGCACACGTCTGACGCCAGAAATAAGAACATTAAAAAATCAATAGGGGAACTCTTCTGTGACCCAGGCCTCCTGGGATAACCTTCTGAATGTGCCAAAATCAGGGCAAGCTGCAAAAACCAGGGGCTAAACCCCCAAATCACTGACAGGTGGTACTTAAACCAGTCTCCCAGTCAGCAACAAAACGTACTTCTGATTCCCTGCTCTGGTCATCACCAAGCATAACAAAATAGAAAAAACCCTTTATTGCACACCAGAATGTCCAGTTCCCCATCTAGCCACTGGGTCTCTTAAAGAAATAGGTTATCCTGACCCCAAAGGGCCAGCCTCATCACCCAGAACAATATAGGCTTGGACCGTACCTAAAATACCACTCTGCCAGCCAATCCTTTAGTAACTACAACTAATGGTTTAATGTAAAAAGAAAACAAACAAAACATGAGAGATGTTAAAGGGTCAAAATGAATCACATACATACAAATGATTTCAAGTCTATAGGAAGCAAGTCAATTTGTGGTTTGCGGTTTAATCCAATTCCTCTGGTATGCACCCAGCACCTGGGTGGGTCCAGTCCTTTGTTCAATCCCAGAAGACTAGCTCCAGAGGAAGGTGTTAATTGCAGGCTGAAGACTGAAAACAAAATGGAGATGGGGCCCCTGCCTTTTATCACCTTTGGCTTTCCCCATGCTCTCAGAGTCCTTGTCAAATCAAAATGGAGGTGAGTCACATGGTCAGGTTTCGTCCTAGGCCTGGATTTCTCTTAATGGGCCATTAAGAGGACAATGGTTCTGCAGACACCCACTCTGGGATTGCCTCAGAATGAAACAACTTGGAACACACATCAAAACAAATATATTTCTAATTTCTATTTCAGGCATGATACCAATGTATAAACTATATAATCATTCCTAGCAGATTACAACCTTTCTATTGATACCAAACATGGTATATCACATATGGATTATTGCAAATATGAAATATGAATATGAAAAATAATCATAAATAGTCCCCTAGACCCAGACAGCATCACAACTTCAATCTCCCTGCTCACCCATTGATAATCTGTTAATAACTGTGCTTAATCAAATAAATAATAAATTGAAGCTTCAAAGAGAGAAACTACAGAATTAGAATTCATATGCAAATATGACAGTGTTTCTTCAAGGCTAAATAAGGGCTATGGATTCTTTTCTCATTACAACAGGTAATTTGACCTCATCTTTCACTACATGCTCTTCCCCAGTGTTTGACTCTAAACTACTGCACTGATTTGCTATAACAGTCTAACCTGATCCTATGATAAACACTTCCCTGCATTTATTTTCCTCTCATTCTGTAAGTTCCCCCATCTTGAAAGCTTCTGATGAAGTGGAATTTTCTCCCACAAAAGCACATGTGATTAATATATTTGTTAGTCTTTAAAAGTGCCACAGGACTCTTTGTTTTGCTCAACTGGACTAACACGGCTACCCCTCTGGAACTTATTTCCAGGGTGTTTCGCTGTAATCCAGGGAGGAGTTAAAATAACTTGTTTTTCTTATGGTCTCTGGGCTAGACCTAAGGATGTGGCTTGGAGCGTGGTGAGAAATACTTTTTGATTCATGAGCCCATCCTTAGGGATATTACCATGGGAAAGAAGGTGAAAAGACCTACTCACCCACCTACCCCATTTCATCTCAGCTTGGAAAAATGTCAGCAATTCCCGCCATTTCCTGGGCATGTTTGAGGAAATGCATCTGGTACCTCTTGTTTATGCAAGCTGTGAACATAAGCAAAGCTGAGGTGGGCTTTAGATTCTCTTATTCAGTTACTGCCATCATCAGATATGAGGATTTAACTAGCAATTTGATGCATGTCCGAAGCAATCTGCTGCCCTCTTGTCCTGCACAGGAAACCTTGTAATTACCTGTAAAGTGATTCTTCATGGAGCAGGTGCGACACAGGTGGGACCAAACTGTGAGGTAATCAGTACCCTGGTAAAAAAACCCACAGCTCTGCAAGCAGGCTACAGAAACTGCTGCCACCAAGACTATGAAAAGTGATTCCAGAGTGGTTGCTACCTGGCCACAGCCATGTATTGGTCACATCAAGTGCCTGGGACTGTAAAAAAGAGTGATTGAAAATGATACTTTGTTTCTACCCTTGCCATGCAGAAGGGAGAGGGAACTGTGAATGGTTCAGTTCAGCTCAGATGCAAAGTGTGACACTGGCAGACCCAGAGACAGCTCATGCCAAGGCCCCACGGTCTCACTGACCAGGGAGAAGTGCATTCTGGGAAACCTGTTTGGTTCACTTGCATGTGAGCATTGATAATGTGCAGTGAAGGGTGTGTGGCTTTCCTTAGAGATGGACAGGAAGGAATGGCCTGCTCTCAGGTGGGTGGAGCTGAGATGAAATGGGGTAGGTGGCTGAGTAGGTCTTTTCATCTTCTTTCCCACGGTAATATCCCTAAGGATGGGCTCATGCATCACCTTGTCCATCTCAGCGGAATCCAAGGGGGTGGGGCAGGGAAGTATAAAAGGAGAGCCCTGGAGCTCAGTCTAGGCAGAGCTGGTGGGGGAAATGATATCTCCCCTCCACCTCAGGAGCCACAGCTTGACTACCATGCTGCTGAGGAGCTGCTTGAGGTCCTGAGGAACAGCCAGAGCTGCCTGTCACCAGTAACCTAGAGAAGCTGCCAGCTGCCTACATCTAAGAAGAGTCCCCACCTGCGTACATCCTGGAGGAGCTGCTATCTGCTAGCAACCTTAACTAATTTCCAGGCTTGCCACAAGCCAAAGATGTAGGAGGGCTGTGAAACCTGCCCTCAGTGGACAGACCCCTCTGCCATTGATGGGCACCTGTGCTGGGCTTGGATGCAGTCCCCCTCCCACCCTTCCCATGCTGCACCAGGAGTTGGTTGCTGATCCATGCCTGTAAAGTCCACTTGGACCCATAGACTTTTTGTTTCTGTGCCCTACCCAGGCCGCAAGACTGCTTAACTGCTCTACCAGGCTAGGCAATATAAACTGCCTCAGTGCTAATTCTCTGTTGTTTGAGTTTTCACCCAAGGAGGACAGAAGTGAGATGGCATGGCCTCCCTCCCATATGGACAGGGAGGGAAAGCCCAATGCCCTACACAATATTATAAAAGTGGATTTAGACTTTATGAAATTCTTGTAGGATGCTGCATCTATTGACTTCATTTATATTCATCTCCCATATTATAAGGTAATATTTAAGCATTTGCTAAAACTACCCCCCACCCCCAAGCTGGAAAGAATCATTACCAAGTGTGAAATGCTAGTTTACCACAAGAAGTGTCATCTCCTCTTCATTAAAAGAAGAGTCATAGAAGCCAGAGAACCCCCTGTAGAACATCCATGGATGAAAGACTTTAAGTGTTTTTCTCACACCCACAGAAAGGGCACATGCAATCTCACATCCTATCATAGCTTGAACACCAGGGGAAGGAAACAAAAATTCCTGTCAAAGAGGCATTATCACTGTGCTGCTTCGAATTTGGGGAGGACAATATTTTTAAGCATAAGCAAAGGATCCCTAACTGTTTAGCCTGGGTTAGCACCAAAGAACACATAGATTTCGCATATTACTGCATCTCTGTTACCTTTCATAATGTAACACTGCAATCCACTTGTGTGGGTGTGTTACCTTTTTTAACTTTATAAATAACTCATTTGTTTTCTAGGTAATAAGTCCCAGGTTTATTATAAGACTGGCTACAAGCATCTTGGGTGTGGGCTCTGTGAATCAATTGAAGTGAGGTGAGTGACTGGTCCTTTGGGAACGAGAGTAACCTGAATGTTGTTCTGATTTTTAGTGTAAGGACCCATCTGTCACAGAGGAAGGCTTGCCTGGGTGGCAAAATAAAATGGACTGCCCTAGGGGAGTGTCTGTGACTTCTTGTTAAGCTGTTCTAGTGCTTGAAGTTCATACTTGACACTAGGTTGGTGAAATCTAAGAATAGAACACATAGTCAGTCTGGGGTTTGTCACAGTTTGCCCTGAGGCTGGAACTCCCATTCATAAGCCACTCCACACAGTTTGCCAGAAGGATGTTACAAGGTTCGTCAGCCCAGACTGAGGAGTTCCCTTGACCATGATTGTTTTGTTCTAGAGTTTGAGGTGCTCAAATATGATGATGGCTAGTGTGGCCTTCGTTCCTTCTCAATTACAGGCACCGGTCCCAAACCCAGAGAGATCATTGTTCTACACAATCTCCCCTTTTAGCATGGCCAACGCCAACTGTGTTATCCAACAGTGCAAGAAAGCCAACACTCTGGGGATAACCTGGCCCAGAGGAACTTTTTCCTCCTGCCTTCCATTAGGTAGAAGTTGGTTTATGAATAATAATAATAGTTACCTATCACATTTCATCTGTAGATCTTAAAGAATTTTACAGAGGGGAATAAGTACAGTTATTCTCATTATACAGATGGGGAAACTGAGGCACAGAGACTTGCTCAAAGTCATCCAGCAGGATAGCAGCTAAACCAAGAATGGAATGCGGGTCTCTTGAGTGCCTGGTCAGTGTTCTAAGCACTAGACAACACTGCAGAGTGGCTGATAGCCCTACCAAAACTGTTGGGCTTTTTCTGGTTTTCAGCCTTACCATTGTGACCTGAAATGTTTGTTTAAAATAACTCAACAACCTTCCTGATTCTTAACTGGGGGAGAGGAGAGAAGAACTATACAAAGGTGTTAAATATGCAGTGAAAATGCTGTGGGTTTAGCAAAACTGAGGCCTATTCTAAGTGAATAATATGTGGAAGTGATAGATTTGCCAAGGGCTGTGATGGGGTTTTAGCTACAGAGGGCTTGTTTGGGTGCATAGAAGCCCCAAAGCTAAAATCCCACCCTGCGCTTAGTTCCCAAAGTCTCTGTGATGCGGTGGACCCAGCCCACACTGCAGAAGCTCAACAAACTCTATGGGTGGCAGAAGCTATGCCTCCAGAGCCCGACTGGGTGTGCTCAAACTGCTGCCGTGGCATAAAAGGGAGCAGCTTAGCTCAGTCTGGGCTGACCAGCGAAGAGGGAAGATGTAAGCTGAAAGCTCCTGCCTGGGACCTGTATCAGCCCTGAACCTCAGGAGACACTGCCTCCTGTGGGAGCCCTAAGGAGTAGCTGACTCCCAATGAGCATCCCATGGCTGATGCCCATGATCCACAGGGAACCCAACAACAGCTGTACTAAAAGGGAGGAAGAAACAGACCAGTGCACAGCAAGAACTTATTGCCAGTCCAGGTAGAAAGTAGCTCAGGGGATCCAAAGGTTAGAGCTAGGGCTAGTGGGAGAACCACTCAGTGTGTTTCATTTAGGACGCCCACTGACGTGGTGCTGTAACCTCCCCCAGCACTGATAGGGCCCTGGGCTGGGGCTCAGTGGAGTGGGAGGGCCTGAGCGTCCCTACCTCGTCACCGTAACCCACAGGGGACACTCTCTGTATTGACTCTGTGGCCACTAGGCCGTGCTGCCTGGACCAGAGCGCTGGGTATTGGTGCAGACATTGGGCATAGAGTGGATCACAGAGGCGCCCATCTTATTCACACCCCTAGTGCCTCCGTTACTGGGGTGCATTAGGAAGGGTCCTACCCCATGACAGTCTCCTAAAGTGAGGTGAGGGATGATGTAAGATGAGAAGTACTCAGTCTGCAGTTCTGGTAGAATTCATTGCCTGGGCTGGAGCGTGGCTTACCACCAAAGCAGATTAAGAATAGAAATTACTTCTAAAGTCCTATGACCCAAGTCGGGTGTGGTACACCAGGCAGAGTGTGGTCAGGCACGTCAGGCAAGATGTGTTCTTATCAGTGTTGTTCTGTGTCCGGTGCTGATATCAGTTTGGCTGCATGTGTGAATGCATGCGTGAGTAAACTGAGACAACACTCATGATTGAGGAAACCAACATGACCACAGATCTTTGTAGAAACAAAGGTGCCAGGCTAGGCTTTATTGCAACCTAGCACTATGGCAAACAATCCGTATTGACAGATTTGTTGACAGCATTGGTGCTCTCAATGCAATGGAACAGCTCAATTGACAGCAGGACTGGCTGTCACCCTCTCAGCTGCACAAAGTTTGGGCTCTGGGGCTCCTGCTTTTATAACTTATCTGAATTGACTTGTACATCCCTCCTATGATGCCACCCCTTAATTTGATAGGTCCCTGGGCATCACCATCCATCAAGGTGTCATGACTTGGCCAAACCTCTCCTTTGTACAGGTCACTTTGACCCAGCATACCTCCTTATCTCTTTTGGCATGAGACCGGACTAGCACCCCCTTTCTCCAATTCTTTATTCAGTACATTCTCATCTTTGTCTTAGTACTTTCTCATCTTTAGCTTCTGCCAGTTTCGATGAGGTTATTATGGCCCCATGCTCTACGTGCATGCCATTCAGGCCAACTTCCTTGGATTGCTACACTAGGCCTCGAGCCAATACCTAGATGCTTCTACTTATTTTTCTTAACCTTTTACTTTCTCCTACACCGGGTACCTGAGCCTTATCAAACAGACTTAAAGCTGTCATAGAATTGTAGAAGATGAGGGCTGGAAGGTGTGGTGGGGTTGACTCACCCCGCACTGCGGCAACCCAGCCAACTCTATGAGTGGCAGAAGCTCTGTCCCTTGAGTCCTGCTGGGCATGCTTAGACTGCTGGCTCAGTATAAAAGGGAGCATCTCAGTTCAGTCTGAGCTGGCCAGTGGAGAGGAAGGATGTCTGCTAAAAGCTCCTGCCCCAGAGCTGCATCAGCCCTAACCCATGAGAGACTCGGCAGCTGGAGGGGACCCTATGGAGCGGCTGTCCTGCAAGGAGCACCCTGTGGCTGATGCCCAGGACCTGTGGGGAAGCCGATTGTGGTGTTTTGGACTACCTAGGGTCATTGGGGTTGCCAAAGTGATAAATGGGAGAGTCGTTTAGGTGATAGGAAAACCTGTCTGTCTCCTCTCTCTCTCTCTCTCTCTCTCTCTCTCTCTCTCTCTCTCTCTCTCTCTCTCAGTTCTCTTTCAATAAAGACTTCTTATACAGCTCTGAATATGCTGTCCTCCTTATTGGATTATAATCTCCCTTAAAACTCTACATCTGGCGACAGAGGATAGGATATGTGATCCTCAACAATCCTGGCAACTCTGGAAAACCAGAATACAATGTAAGAAGCAAAACTTTATTTTACTGCTTGCATGGGGGTTGGGTTGTAGCTGTGAAAGCTCATCTGTTTGCCTAAGGGCTAGCTGGCTATTCTGAAAGCTGATCTCTGTTAAGAGAAGAGACAAACAATAACCACAAGAGGGCATCATGGCTTTACTTACTACAACCTTTGAAGCATATGATCCTTCGGCAGCTTCCTGGCAGACATATACAGCCCAATTTCAAAATTTTGTAATAGCAAACGACATAACTGATGAGAAGAAGGTACCAGTTTTTCTAACGGTCATTGGAGTTAAGACTTATAATTTGCTATGTGATTTGCTTTATCCGGAGAAGCCAGAGCAGAAGCCTTACAGGGACCTAGTGGAAGTTCTGGGAGCACATTTTTCCCCAAAGCCACTAGTAACTGCCGAGAGGTATAGGTTCTACCAAAGGAACCAAGAGGAAGGTGAATCAGTTGTACAATTTGTAGCAGCTCTGCGGAAGCTGGCAGCACACTGTGACTTCAAGAACATGTTAGAGGAAATGCTGCGTGACAGGCTGGTGTGTGGCCTGCACTGTGAATCAACACGAAAACGCCTATTGACTGAAGGTCAACTCACCTTGCAGAAGGCTGTGGAAATTGCAGTCTCCATGGAACGCGTCACCCAAGACATGCAACAGATCGGGGTCAGTGTCCGTAAAGTATCCCTACAACCTGCCCCCAGGGCACCGGGGAGACAAGAATGTTACCGGTGTGGGAAGCAGGACCACCTCGCATCTGAGTGCCGGTTTAAGGAACTACTGTGTCGACAATGTGGTAAGAGAGGGCACATTGAACGTGCCTGCAAACAAAGGAAGGGTGCGCCAAACAAAAGAGGCAGACCTGAGAAAAATGGGCTGTTGGTTTGGCAGACCAAGAGGGAAATTCTGCATGCAGTAGAGCAGAATACAGGTGGTCAGAGTGACACCCAATTAGAAGATGAAGATTCCCTCCATGTTTTGTCTATAACAGCTGGCCCACGTAAATTCTGGGTAACACCTGTGTTGGAAGGCAAACCTACATGCATGGAACTGGACACTGCCTCATTAGTTTCTAACCTTGTGTATGAGAAGGACTTTAGACATCTGCCACTTAAGCCGACAGTAGTCGTTTTGAAGACATATACTGGAGAGACTGTTCCCCTGTTGGGTACTATTGATGTGAAAGTAGAACTCAATGGACAGACCACAAAGCTACCACTGTTTGTGGTAAAGGGGAATTACCCAGCCCTAATGGGAAGATCTTGGATCAGGAAAATCCAACTTGATTGGTCACAAGTGTATCAATTAACTAAAGAAGAAATGAACCTAGCAGCGGTACTAATGAAACATGCTGCTGTTTTCGGTGAAGACTTAGGCAGTATGAAGGGAATCACTGTGAAATTAAATATAAAGCCTGATTGCCAACCAAAATATTTGAAGGCCAGGATGGTGCCATTTGCCATCAGACCCAAGGTGGAAGAAAACTTGGAGCGGTTAGTCAAAGAGGGAGTCTTGGTGCCAGTTACTCACAGCCAGTGGGCGACACCCATTGTCCCAATAGTGAAGAAGGATGGCTCCATTCGGATTTGTGGAGATTTCAAGGTCACTGTCAACCCAGTGTTATGTGCAGAACAATATCCTCTTCCCCGCATTGAGGACATCTTTGCAGGTTTGGCTGGAGGACAAAAATTTAGCAAGATTAATTTGAGTCAAGCGTACTTACAGATGTATGTTGAAGAAGAATCTCAAGAATTGTTGACAATCGTAACACATAAGGGGTTGTACAGATACTGTCGTTTACCTTTCAGCATTACTTCAGCCCCAGCTTTGTTCCAAAGGGCAATAGATCAGATTTTGAGTGGTTTATCCAGAGTACAGTGCTATCTGGATGACATCCTGGTCACGGGCAAAAATGAGGAGGACCACCTTACGAACTTGGAAGCTACTCTGCAAAAACTGGAAGAGTATGGTCTATGTGTTCACAGAGACAAATGTAAGTTTTCCCAGCCCTCAGCTGAATATTTAGGACATATACTTGATGCTGATGGTCTCCATAAGTCTCCAGCCAAGGTTAAGGCTATCGTGGATGCTCCGCTACCTCAGAACGTGAGCCACTTTGCTCTTTTTTAGGCTTATTAAACTATTATGGCAAGTTTATTCCACAATTAGCGATGCTCCTGAAACCCCTACATGAGCTTCTGGGGCCGAAAAAGGCCTGGAACTGGACTGAAGCCTGTGATGTTGCATTTAATGAAGCTAAACGCTCACTGGTAAACTGTAAGGTTTTGACACATTTTGACCCATCTTTGCCCCTACAGGTGGCTTGTGATGCCTCCCCTTATGGAGTTGGGACTGTACTGTCACATATTATGCCTTCTGGTGAAGAGAGGCCTATTCCTTTTGCTTCACGCTCCTTGACTAAGGCAGAAACTAATTATGCCCAAATTGAATGCAAAGCACTGGGTGTTCAGAAATTGTTTATGGCATTCGGAAATTTCACCAGTACCGGTGGGGAAAGAAGTTCACACTTCTCACTGACCGTCGACCCCTGACATCAATTTTGGGGCCACACACAGGCATCCCACATTTGGCTGCTAGTCGGATGCAACGATGGGCATTGACACTTTCTGGATACACATATGAAATCAAGTACAGGCAATCCTCTTTGCATTGCAATGCTGATGGCCTTTCAAGGCTACCCTTACCGGCACACCATCAGGATCTGGGCCAGGAAGGAATCTTTTACTTTGAACAGGTGGAAAACACACCCGTCACGGCTTCTCAAGTGAAGAAAGCAACACGGGTTGACCCAATACTCTCACGAGTTATGGATTTCATGATGCATGGAACGTTCTTACCTGACTCTCAGGTCTCTCTGGACCTCTGCCCCTATGTGTCTAGGAGGACAGAGTTATTGACATAATCCGGGTGTTTGTTGTGGGGTATGCGTGTCATTATCCCACCTTCGTTAAGACCACGTTTGTTGGAACAACTCCATTCAAGTCACTGCGGCATAGTGCGCATGAAAGAAATTGCACGGAGCTATTTCTGGTGGCCGGGCTTAGACAGGGCCATTGAAGAAATGGCTAGAGCTTGTACCTCATGCCAGAGCGTCTGGAACGCACCTCAGTTGGCACCTCTTCACCCATGGGATTGGCCCAAAAGGCCATGGCAACTTATCCATGTTGATTTTACTGGCCCATTTGAAGGATGCATGTTTTTAATTGCTGTGGATGCCCATTCAAACTGGCCAGAAGTCTCTGTAATGCAGTCCACTACTATGGAAGCCACCATTCAGACCCTGTGTGGCTTTTTTAGTCGTTACGGTCTTCCAGAACAGCTGGTGAGTGACAATGGACCATAATTCGTTTCTCAGGATTTTGAAACTTTTATGAAGGCCAATGGAATACATCACATCAGGTCAGCACCGTATCATCCTTCCACCAATGGACTTGCTGAAAGGTTTGTACAGACTATGAAGCAAGCTCTAAAATCTGCAAAGGGACATTCACCTCTTCATAAGCGTCTGGACAACTTCTTGTTGTCCTACAGAAACACTCCACAGGCTACAACTAAGGCATCTCTAGCTTTTCTTATGATGGGACGGCAGTTGCTCTCTTGCTTTGATTTGTTGAAACCACGAGACACACAGCAAGTGGTTTGATGCCAACAGCAGGACCAGGTCAGCAAACATTCACCAAGCACAAAGGGCTGCATCTTCAGTATTGGACAGCCAGTTCTTGCATGAAACTATGCTTCAGGAGCTAAATGGGTCCCAGCAATGGTCATTGCCCAGACAGGACCTGTTTCCTACTCTGTCCAGACAGCGAGTGGCCTAGTTTGGTGACGGCATGTAGATCAGCTGCTTCTCCATCATATCCACCCAGAAGATGCATCTCCAGCAGACATATCTGACTTCACCCTTACTGATGATACAACATCAGAGCATGAACCTACTATTTCTGTCTCTCCTGCTCCAGCCACCCCTTCAATGCCTTCAGCCTTCCTGGACCAACCGGACACAACATCCTCTCCTGTTCCGGCTACTTCCCCAGTACCTGTGATCCCACCACCACCAATACCACCTTGTGGGGTGGGCACACCAGAAGTTCGCCGTAATCCACCTCGCAACAGAAGGCCTCCTAATCGGCTGGATCTTTAGCTAGTGGTGACCCCCTCTTCATGGGGCAGAATAATTCCCCGGGGGTTCGCCGGAGATGGGGCAGTCTACCCTCATCTCCTAGTTTAGTTCTTATTCTTTCTGGGGAGGAGGGCTTTATTCTGGGGGGGGGGGTGTTCATTAGAGGGGGAGGAATATGTGGTGTTTTGGACTACCTAGGGTCATTGGGGTTGCCATAGTGATAAATGGGAGAGTCGTTTAGGTGATAGGAAAACCTGTCTGTCTCCTCTCTCTCTGTCTCAGTTCTCTTTCAATAAAGACTTCTTATACAGCTCTGAATATGCTGTCCTCCTTATTGGATTATAATCTCCCTTAAAACTCTACACCGATGACAGCTGTCCCAGGACCGAGAAACTCACAGATCAGTGCCCAACAAGGACTTCACCTCGTCCCAGGTAAAAAGTAGCCCAGGGGGCCCAAAGGGTTGAACTGGGGTGTAGCGAAAACCCAGTCAGGATGTTTTGGTCTGGATTCCTGCTGACTCAGTGCCATGCCCCTGGCACCCATAGGGCCCTGGGCTGGGGCTCAATGGAGCGAGAGTGCCTGAGTCCCCCTACTTGGGCACAATTCCCCATTGTAGACTTGTTGTATTGAATCTGTGACTACTAGACTGTGCTGCCCTGTCCCGAGGGCAGCTCACAGACTTGTTGTATTGACTCTGTGGCTATTAGGCCATGCTGCTCTGTCCCAAGGACTGCTCACAGGTTTGTTGTATTGACCCTGTGGCTACTAGGCCGTGCAGCCCTAACTACAGGGCCAAGTACAGTTGTGATCACTGAATATTTAGAAGCTCGTGGAGGCACCCACCCTGCTAATGCCCGTCCTGCTTCCCATGCGAGGGGACGCTAGGGAGGGCCTATCCCATGACAGAAGGGAATCTCAGGAAGTCAACTAGTTTATCAGCTGCTTGAAGCAGGGTCAACCCCAACTAAACTATACCATCCAGGGCTTTGTCAAGCCAGGCCTTAAAAACTCTAAGGATGGAGATCCCACCACCTCCCTAGGTAACCCATTCTAGTGCTTCATCCCTGTCCTACAGAAAAAAACTTTTCCTAATGTAATCCGTGTGCCTAAAAAGGAGTAATCTCTTTGAGGGATCCCTTATGGCTGGGTTACATTGCTGGGCAGATTTTGCAGCCCAGAAACCAGAACCTTCTGGTAAGAGGGTGTGGTAGCACATTGAGCATGCTCAACAAATTTTATTGTTAGGCTGGAGTTACATACCCAGGGAGAAGCCTGAGAAGAGGAGCCTAGAGAGGAGCAAACAGAAAGAGGGAGCTGCAGAGTCTGTGTGCTCAGCGACTGAGTGAAAGGAGCTGAGTGAGAATGGACTGCAGGATGTTTTCTCCCTGCTTTGGACAGTTTTGCAGGGGAATTGTCTGCAATAGAACTGGGAGCTGGGTGGCTAGTGACCTGATTGTGTGGTGCTGGCTATACAGGAGCAAGAAAGGACTGCATGGCATTCACCTGAAGATTTTGCAGCTAGAGATGATGAGGATGGCTTCTGTTTTGTATTTAAGCCTCAAAGACTTAAAAGATTACAGCAAGGAGTTGTGTGGCACTTTAAGACTAACAGATTTTTTTTTGCATGAGCTTTCGTGGGAGAAAAATCCCATTTCCTCAGATGCTTCGACGATAGGTGAACTTACAGAAGGGAATGAAACTAAATGCAAGGGCGTGTAAAACATAGGATCAGGTCATAAAGTAACAGCAAATCAGAGCAGTTTACACTACACTTGAGATAAAGGGTGACTCCACCTGAGCTTTGGGACTCTTGGGTTTCTTACTGTTTGTTTAAATTTATTATGGTTTCTTAGAATAAAGTTTGTTTAGTTAGTTAATTGTTATGTTTATGCTGAGTAGTAGTTTAATGTGGGATGGGAACTCTGAGCAGTCTTCACTGTGAGTCCTGAACAGACTGGAACTGGCCCTCCAGCTGCTTTCTGCAGGGGTTTCTCTGTGAGGCACTGGAGAGGAGCAAGTAAATGAATCTGAGCCCACCTTAGCAGGTTATACTAACATCCAACCTAGACCTCCCCCACTTCAATTTGAGACCATTGCTCCTAGTTTTTTTCATCCACCACCACTGAGAACAGCTTAGCTCCATTCTCCCTGGAGTCCCTCTTCAGGTAGTTGAAGACTGCTGTCAAATCCATCCTCCCCTTCTGTTCTCCAGACTAAATAAACACAATTTCCTCAGCCTCTCCTCATAAATCATGTGCTCTAGTCCCCTAATCATATTTGTAGCCATCTGGTGGATTCTCTCCAACCTGTCCACATGCTTCTGGGGATGGGCGGTGGGAGTCCACTGCTTGACACAGTACTGCAGATGTGGCCTCACCAGTGCCAACTAGAGGGGAATAATCACTTGTCTCAAGCTGCTGGCCACGCGCCTACTAATGCAGCCCAACATACCATTAGCCTTCTTGGCAGAAAAGGCACACTGTTGTCTCACATCCAGCCTCTTGCCCAGTGTAAGCTCCACGTCCTTTTCTGCAGAACTGCTGCCTAGCAAGGCAGTCCCCAGTCCACAGCAGCACATGGGTTTCTTCGTTCCCATTCCTCATGGGCCCACATAAACCCTCTTTTCTGCATAAAGTGTGTGTTCACTAAGGCATTTGGTGTGTGCTTATTTCTTTCATTCCCAATGTACATTTGTCTACAGATGGGAACAAAAGCAAAGCCTGTTTTTTAAGAGCAGGAAAAAGTTCTGTTTCTGCATCATTCTCAGATGGCATTTCCACTCTGCTTTGTATAGCTTTGGTCTGAGCTTTTGCAATTGTTTTCCCTTCATGCTCCTGCCAAGGCCTGAACTTGGGGTTCTGCATTTCCCTGGCAACAGCTGGTGACAGTGATGTCACAAGTGGAAAGTGCCTGGTTCAGATGTTTGTCCTGTCATTCCATGTTACCAGGAGACAAGATGCTGAACAAAGACTTTGGCAGATCAGCCAAGGAGCATTTGAGCTTGAAAGCATGCCCTCAGAGACCAGTCCTACACACTATGGCTGTGAACCATGACCACTGTATGCCAACCTCCGCACTCTCCTTCAGAGTCAAGATCCAGGCTCTGGAAGGGCTCTGGGGTGAGCTGCCTACCATGCCTTCTCATGGGAGTTGAGGGTAGGGAAAAGTGTAAGGCACAGCCTCGTTCCCCTAGCTGAGTAGCCTGCATTGCTGGTCCATGCATTGGGGGTGGGGAGGGCTGTAATTGCTGCCAGGCAGTATTGTCTAATGGATAAAACACCGGGGGGCCTGCCTCTCCTCTGATCTACTGTTGTGACCTTGGGCAAGCCCCTTTACCCCTCTGCCTCATTTTCCCATCTGTAAAATGGAGCTTGTATTGTACTCTTTGTAAAGCATCTACTTTGTATCCACAACTCTCAATCAAAGCATTATTATTTATCACTCATCTTCCTGTGCAGACGTTGAGGCAAGGTGCAGGCTGGGGTAAGGAGGAGGTGGAGCATGCTCTCTGTTTCCTCAGGGTCCTTGCCAGTGCATAAGGGGGAAGCCAGTCATGCCAGGTGTGGATCACTCTCCCTCATTCCCTAGAGTGAGGGCATAGTGGAGTGGGCTTGTTATTCTGTGTCACAGTTCGCCCGTGCTCTATAGTGCTAGCCCAACTCTAACAGAGCAGGGCCGATACTCCCATCTATAACTCCTTTTCCTTCCACACAGCTGTGCTGGAACTGTACCTTAATCCAATAAAAAGGGTTTGCAGTTCAGGCTTCTAGTTTGCAAGGCCTGGCCATTCAAAACATCTCCCTGCCTTTGAGAATCTGGGTCCTAGGTACAGGATCTCCACTCCTCAGGTGGGTGGCAGGCAGTGGTAGCTCTGTTTTGTTTAATTTACTTTTGGAAAAAAATTGAAAAGGAGAGTGTCATGCAGCCGAAGGTGAAGAACTTGGCCCACTTTTCCCTCTGAGGGAGAAAAGGGCTGAAACTGTGTGAACTGTCAAGTGACCCCTATTACTAATTGGTGCCATATGGCAGAAATCTCCTGCAGTGTGGCTGAGGAAACAGAAGCAGCTGGGATACTTGGAATTTAGTTTGACTATCTTGTCTTGGCTTCCTTTGCAGTACAATATACTGACACCTGCCTTGTGCAGGAGGTCAGGCGAGGTGATCATATTGGTCTTTTCTGACCTTAAAATCTATGAAATCTCCTTGAAGTGCTAGAGTGTGAAGGAATATGGGTGACTGTTCTTTCCAGGTCTAAGGCCTTGTCCTGGCTTTGGTGTCCCACTGCTGCACCTGGGAAAGACATGGGTGGAACTTAATTAGCTGACCCTTATCTAAAGAAGGCTGTATACAGGGCTTACAGTGGACCGGAACAGTGTTCTGAGGCCCACTATTTTTAGGGGCTCAGCATTCCAGGCCCCCTAAGAATAGGAAATGGTGCTGGAATGCTGCATTCTGGGGCCTGCCATTTAAAAATAGCGGGCCCTGGAATGCAGCATTCTGGTTCCATTTTCCATTTTTAGGGGCTCAAACACTGGGCCCCTAAAAATAGCAGGCCCCAGAATGGCGATCTGCCACATGTTCTGGCAGGGGGTTGTCAAGGCTTTTTCCCCCACTCTGGCACTCCGAGTGCAGAAGGTGGGGCCTGCAACAGGCCTTAAAAGCCACGGCCTTAAAGCCTGCTCTTAAAAGTCTCTAAGGCCTCCAATTCCTGGTCTTGGAGTGGTATCACTGTCACCACCCAAATGCAAAAAAACCTCTTGAGACCCAGGAAGGCGCACTTGGGAATTCCTCCCTGTGAGGTACTTGCAATCCTGTTTATTCCTCCTTCAGGAAAGTGACTGGACCCCAGCTGCAATATGAGCTGGAACTGGAACAGGGTTCCCTCTAGTAGCTGCCTGTGCAGTCTAAGGCACGTGCACACAAACTTCTTGCCTTCCAGGACACAGAACCAGAACTTACTTAAAAGGTAAAATCTTTAATCAAAAAGAACAGATAATAAACACAGAGAGTTGCTTCTCTGGGAACTAACTTGGGTAGTTACAGGGTAGTGGGAGGGGGTACATGTGTTCAGCACAGAGAAATCCAAAAAACAAGCCAAAAACAAAGAAAATACCCTGACCGCGTCTAAATAAACATTCCCTGTTCTACTCACGCCTGGTCAGTACCAAACTTAACTTATCTCTGGTAAGGATGTTGCTGGATTCTTCCTCAGGCCCCTCTGGCCTCCTCCTGATCCTTCCAGGAGCTCTGCTGCCTCCAAACAGGCCCAGGCCAGGCTGCTGTTCCAATTCAAAAAGCTGTGCTTCATTCCTATTGGCTGTCCTGGGGCTCACTGACCAGATAGTTAACCCCTTACTCCCCAAGGGTTACTACAGGGGTGGAGGGGCATGCCCAGCCAGCTTGTGCATGTGCAGGCTGTGCTTGGTGGCAGAAGCCTCCAAGCACAGCCTGCAGGCTCTTACTGGTAGTTTCCCAGCCCAGCATGCAGCTGCCTTTGAGTACTGGGGCAGCCTAGCTCGCACTGAGGGGTTGGTATTCAGGGCTGGGGGTGGATTTTGGAGGTGTGTATTGGGCGCTGGGGGCGTATTTTGGGGATAGAGGAAAGTGTTGGGGGGGGCAGGAGCTGGGGTGGGGGAAGGCGTTTGGGGGGCTGGCATTTGGGGGGCAGGAGTTGGGGTGCAGGAGGGGGGCCCACCAGTGCAGGAGGGTTCTGGGGGTCCCAATTATACTTTAGCCCTGGCTGTCTAGAAATGTTTATGACAGAGGAAACCTTCAAAGAAGTTGCATGGTCAAAGCCAGTGCCCTGATGGACTGCTGCTGCTGCTGCTGCTGCTGCTGCTGCCACTTGTGAGGGGAACTGATCCAGAAAACCAAATAAATAAGCAGGGAAATGGATTGGGAGTCTGTTTTGCTGAGGCAAGGCCCAGGAACTCTGATTACAGGAACTATGGGTGTGGGAGACCAAGCTGGGGAGGAGACTGCTGTGCCTCTACAGATGTTGAAGTGAGAGTTGGATTTATTGTTTTATAAAGAAGGCTTAATTTAAAGAAACTACCCCCACCACAAAATAGCTTGGCTGGGTTCCAGGAGAAAACCTGGTTGTATTAATGTCTCTTACAACTGATTTAACCACTTGTAAAAGGCAAACACAATTACTGATATGTTTTGACAATGCTTCAGAAGTGGATTCTTCCCATAAAACTGAACCTGCTATTTTATGAGGCCTCATCTGGTGCCTGCTGGATAAAAGTAACCAAGTGTGTCCAGACATTGTATGAACAGGTCCAAGCAATGTCATTGCTGGGTTGTAGAACACTGTCTGATGCTACAAGCCCATCCTGCCTGGTGGGCAGATGCTCACAGCCACGTCCATGAATATCTCTACATGACAATTGGGCATCCATGGCTGATCTGTTTTGTTGCAGTGTAGACATTCCAGTGTGGCCCTCAGCCCTAGCCCTGATATCTACACTGCAATTAAACAGTCATGCAACCCTGAGTCAGCTGTGGGTTTTAACCCTGGTGTAGGCATGCCCAGCAGGGCTTTTCCCAAGAGTCCAGCCACGGAATTGGCCTCAGGTCACAACCCCTGCTAAATTAAGCTCCTAGCGTCCTGACTTTCAAGCATGCTGAGCTCCCAGTTTCTTTTCAGTTTGCAGAGCTGTGAAGTGAGGCGGTACCCTGGGGATGTCTGAAACCAGGGTTGTAGGTGCTCCATCTGGCTGTACCCCGCCAATTCCTGTAGCAGTGGTGTGACAGGGTCCCTCCTCACCACCACGGTGCCTCCTCATGGCTATCTTAGGGAATTTTGCAGGTGGTCATTGCACCCTCATTGGTGGCATGTCACCCATCCTTCCTGCTACGCCCTGGCTCATGGTTCCCTGCCAGCCAGCATCCATGTCACAGCACAGCCTTCTGGCTGTGGCTTAGTCCCTGCTTCTCCCCTTTATGTGGGGGTTGGCTTCAGCAATCCTTGGCCACTTGTTTCAATTGAAGGAAATTCTGCTCTTGAATACCTGTTTTTGTCAAACCACAAACAACACCTCCCCTTCTCAGTCTGAACAACTTGTTAAGTCAGTCTGTCAGTTAAACCACAAGTTTCCGTAAACAAACTAGGTATAAAAGACCCCCCACAGGAGGAGTACGCAGGCTTAATAAGCTTATGAATATTTACTTGCACACCCAGGGGAGGCATAATTATTGCTTTGTGCAACATGCGATGTATGTAACGGGGGGGGGCACATGTTAAGGAGAACATGAAGTAGGCGGAACGGAAAGTCTGTACCTCCTGACTACCCTAGCCAATGGGGAAAGGGAGAGGGAACCCTGCGGCTGGTATTAGGGAATAAAAGAGCTGCTAGGCTAAACACTGGCTGAGTTCACTGAGTGGCTCCCCCACTCTGTGTGCTCCCTTTATTCGAATAAAGTTGCTTATAAACAGGCCTC
>ML682045.1:1409475-1463399 GCA_007922195.1 Podocnemis expansa
GGCAGCAGCCACAGGGGGGTGGAGGAAGCCCCCTTGTGCTGGGCAGCAGCTGTGGGGGCAGAAGAAGCCCCCTGCGCCGGGCAGGGGCCATGGGGGGTGCGGAGGAAGCCTGGGGGTGGGGTGCCCCAGGCTTGGGGGCAGCCCCAGCTGGCTTCTCCCCTTCCCCTTGCTAGGGGTAGGGGGGCGAAGGGGGCTGAGGTTCCCGTCCCCCCCGTTCCCAGCAAGGGGAAGCAGGGGGAAGCTGGCTGGGGCACCCTCCAACCCCCTGTACCCCACTCAGCGCCCTGGCCAGGGTGCTGATCCCTGGCCAGGGTGCTGAGGGGGAGTGGCACCTTCCCCCCAGAGTGCTATGCACCCTGGGAGGAAGGTCCTTGTTATTTTGAAACACTCTGTTTCAAAATAACATGTTCAAACGGCTTATTTCAAAACCATTGATTTCGAAATAACCCTCCTTTCAATAGGAAAGTGGTTTTAAGCTGTTTCGAAAGGAGGCTCTTGTTTCGAAACGAGGAGCTCCCTCCTTTCGAAACAAGAAAACATGGTTTGGACATAGGGACTTTTATTTCGAAACAACCAGAGTTGTTTCAAAATAAAAGCCCTGTGTGAACACATCCTAGGAGGTGGGGTCCTATGGCCAACGTCAAAGAGGGGATTATTCTCCTCTTGGACAGCCCCAAGCTCCACGTTCAGCTTTGCTGCCATGTGGCGTAGCAACTCCTGGTGGGCACAAGAGTCCTTGTTGCAGTCAGTCGGTCTCTCAAAGGTATACTCATCGGGCAAGGAGGAAGAGTGGGCCCGTGATCTGCTGCGATGTGTGGAGCCAGGATCAGGCTCATTGTCCGAGAATTCCAAGTCCATGGTCTGCGAGGAAGACTGGATGGAGCAGTGCCGTGAGACTAGGCTATTGTCGGCTTCTGTGTCCAGCCAATCGTGTGACCAGTCATTAAAAGATGCTGTAGCCTCCAGGCGGTGCAGAGGAGAGTGGCCTTGACTAGGTTGCAGTGTGTTAGCGGACGGAGAAGGCCCTGCTGACCCAGCCGGTCCCAACGGTCTGTTCTTGCGTCGAGGTGTGGGCGAGGTGGAGTGCTTATAGCACCGTTTCCCTAAATGCTCTCCTACCCTTATTATCATCTTGAGTGGAGAAAAGTGGACCGAAGCTGGAGGCAAAGTCAATGCTGAGCCATGGGAAGGGGCCCCCGAAGCTTGAGGGCACGGCACCAACACGTTCCGGGAGGAGCGTGGGGAGAAGGACAGGGAGCAATCCTCAACAGATTGCAGTACCAATGGCAGACTCGGTGGCACTGGGTTGGCTGTGGAACAGTCCCCAGTGCCGGATTGCGGTACCGGTGGCGGGCTGGGCAATTCTAGGTTGGTGGGCGGTATGCTTCCTGTGCCTACTGGACGCCCAGTGCTGTGGTCAGCACCAAGTTGCTTTTCTTCCACGGTACTGGGACCCGGATCAGAGAAGGTGCCTGCACCGTTGTCGGGGCCTGTGGCATTGACGGTGCTGTTGTTGGTGCCACTTCTGGTTTGGCACCAAATTGGTTTGGCAACAGAAGTGTTCGGCGTCCCAACGATACCGATGGGGGCGTTGACGGAGACTGTGGTCTCAGCACCAAAGAACGGTCCTGTGGTTCCGGTGCCCGGGCTAAGCCATGAGCTGGCAGAGCATTCAGGGCTAGGGTGGCATCAGAGGCTTGCGCATTATTCCCGACAAGGGATCAGAGGTGCAGGTCTCTGTCCTTGTGAGTCCTCCTTTTGAAGGACTGGCAGAGAGGGCAGCTGTGGGTGAGGTGGGACTCACCAAGGCATGTGAGACATTTATTATGTGGATAGTCGAGCAGGAAAGCTTTGCAGCATCCTAAGCACAGTTTGAAACCAGGCATCTTGAATTTTGCGGTAGAAGACAGGCACTTGCTCACGCAAGTTTCTTGGCTGATCTGAAACTGTCGCTGAGAACGGAAGAAGGAACTGGGAGGGTCAGGGTCATGGTCACCTATATAGCTGTGGTCACGGCGCAGAGGGGGCGTTGGTGGTGTCCTATTGAAGGATCCCGGGTGCTGGGTGGGCGCAAGCCCACTCACTTCTAAAGCTCTTCCCCCAGCCTAAGGGGAAGTGGCCCTGAACGGGGCTTCAAAAAATTCCGGGGGACAACTAAAGAGAAAACAGGGACGGGTATGAGGGTCACAGGTTCAAAATTAGGGTTTCAGAAGGGGATACCGAGCAGAGAACCCTGGACAGCACCCATTGCTCCCAAAAGGTGTTGAGGGAGCCAGTGGACACTGCCCAGAGGAACTCTGCCCGGAGACGTGCACGGACGAGGGAGCAGAAATAGGCCCCACAGTCGCAGGCCCCTCCCTCTGCCAACCTTCTCTCTCGAATTTTATACATAGCTACCTTTGCATAAGCGAAGAGGAGGTTGGCGAGGAGGTCCCGCGACTTTGTGGGGCCACAGATGGGGAGTGCATAAAGGTACAAGTGTGGGGAGAAGTGCAGCCAGAACCTCAATAGGAGGTTCTGGAGGAGCCGGAAAAGGGGCTGCAACCTGGCACAGTCTAGATAGACGTGCGCCAGGGTCTCCCTTGCACCGCAAAAGGGGCAAGTATCAGGCCGAGGGTGAACCGTGCCAAGAACACGACCGTGCTAACAACTCCATGTAGGAGCCACCAACTGATGTCCCCAGTGGGCCTTGGAGTGAGGGTGGCATACAAACTGGCCCACCGGGGTTCCTCACCCAATGTGGGTGGAATCAGGTCCCACCACTTGGTATCAGGGTGGGACTCTAGGGCAAGGAAATGGATGGTATGGAGCACAAGTGTGTATAGATATTTACGAGGTGCAGTTTGGAAAGAAACCGGCTGCAGGTCTAGCAGCCAGCTTGGGGTATGGGGCGGGGATGCCCGGGGGGGGGCTGATGGGGCCAAGGTCTGATCAGAAGTTCCGGAGAGCCAGGGCTGAGAGGGGGGCGGGGAGTACCCTCTCGCAGGACCGGCCCGAGGTAAGCCCAAGCAGTGGGAAGCAAGGCCGCCCTCACCTCCTGGAGTAGGCGCCGGGGGGTGCGAAGGGTGGAGAGCCCCGTGCACTGAGCCAGCTCATGGGGATACACTCACTCCCCTGGGGCATAGTCCAGGAGGTCTCTGACCCAGGTGACACCTGCCATGACCAACCTCCGCCTCATGGAGGGGGCCTCCGCCACCTGCACACCAAGATGGAGGTTGTGTAGCAGGGGCTTCGCGAGGAGGTCCTCCCCCTCGGTGGGTGTAACCGACCTGGAGGCCGCAATGAACCTCCAGGTCCGGAGGAGGTCGTGGTAGAAGACCAGCAGCTTGGAGACGTCTCACGGAGCATGTCTCAGGTCGAGATATAAGAGCTGCCGGTCGTATCGGAGCCCTCGGTAGCGGCAGAGGAAGGTGCGTGCCAAGTGGCTCCATGCCGGACTACCTGCACCATAAAGGAGCCTCTGCAGGGCCTGGAGGCGGAAGGTGTGGACCCGGCTGCGGATGCAGCACAGGCCCTGCCCCCCTTCCTCCAGGGGAAGGCTCAGAGTCCCTGCAGAGACCCAGTGCAGTCCTGGCCAGAAGAACTCCAAAACTGGCTTCTGGAGGCTGGCCAAGAAGCCCGGGGGTGGGCTCAGGGTGTTGAGCCGGTGCCAGAGCATGGACAGGACGAGCTGGTTGATGACCAGTGCCTGTCCCCAAAGGGAGGGGCACTGCAGCAGTCCTGTCCACCTCCGGAGCCGGTCAGCAACCCTGCCCTCTAATTCATGCCAGTTTTTCCCCAGGGAGGGATGGGGCATTGGCGGTGTGCCCTGACCTGATGGGCTAAGGTTGAAGACTTTCCAAGCTACCGTGCTCTGTGGCACCTAGACACCTGTAACTGAATGATGTGAGCAGCTCTTGAAGGAGAAGTGAGAATTTCTGAATGTCAGATGTCAATGAATATCTAGTTCTATAATATACGTTTGTCTTAACTGGCAATCACAAGCAGAAATATTAGCTAGGTGTTTCCTCCTCCCCATAGACTTTTCTTCTCTTCCTGTATGACTCTGCAGTGAAGTTATACTGGTAAATTTTGTTACAACACAGTATTTCCTGTGGCTGAAGACAGAAGTCTAAATTTGCTAGAGTGCCTAGTGATTTTGATCGCCCCAGGCTTTGTTTATGTAAGTGGGGATGTACCTGCTGTTGTGGGGAACTTTCCTGGTTTATACAACACCCCAGTGAAGGTGGGTAGCAACAAGTTCTGAGCCCTTGCTCCCACTTACTTTACCCAGGGACCTGCCTGAACCCAAAGGCTCTCCTACCTCTCTCCTGCATAGTGGGGTCCTTGTAACCCCAATGAGACTGGCCCCAGAGTTCCTGGGGCTTAACCTGCAATCTTGTTGTGGTCATTCAGGGCAGAGGGTAGACTGTCCCCACTCCAGAATGCTGACTGCACTTGGTGCTTTCCTGGCCCACCAATTACCATATGCAATTTAAAGTAATACAATTTATTAAACAAAAAACAATCAAGAATCAAATTAAAATAAATAAAAGAGAAGAAAAGTTAAAGGTAAAAAATCCAACTACTCCCCTGCCACAGGGGCAATCACACATAGCGTCTCTGGGGTGTAGAGGACATTCTTGGTCCAGGCCTGGCAGCACTGTTGTGATCCAGGGAGTCAGAGACACAGGCTCTGGCAGTGGCCACAGTCCCAGGCTCTAGGGTCCCAGCACCAGACCCCCTTTCACTGTTCCCCAGTTGCTCACCACATCCAGCTCCAGACGGCTCCAGCCCTGGCTCCCAGTGCCGCTCTGCTTTAGTGTGGCTTTCTGGGACACTCCTTGTGCCCCTCTGGTTCTGCTGCTGTGCGTCTGTCCTGATCAGCTCCTTGGGCTCCTTCTCTGGACTCCTGCACCCAACTCCAGACAGCTCCAGCTCTGCTCTGTTTGGCTTGGCTCTCTGCTGGTCCAGTTGCTGTGGGTCTGCCCTGCACAAATCAGCTCAGCCCAGCTCCCTTACCTGGGTTCTCTGGCTCCAAGCTGCTGGCTGCTTAGTGCTTCCTCCTTAGCTGCGCCCCACACACTCTCTGGTTTGCCCAGGCAAGCCCAGCCTGCAGTTTCAGCCCAGGAGTGTGCAGGAGCGTCACTGGTGCCGGGCACATGGGGCATGTGCCCTGAATCCCGGCACCAGTGCCCCAGGTCTAGCAGGCCCCGCCTCTCCCAGTCTCCAGCCCAATCAGGCCGGAGATCTGGGGCCTAGCCGCCCACGGCTGCGGAAGTCCCTTCCCCGGCTGGGGAGCTGGGGCCCAGCTGCCTGTGGCCGCAGCAGCCCCATTCCCAGCTGGAGATCTGGGGCTCAGCTGCCTGCGGCCACGAAGGCCACTCCTGGCCTTGTCCCCCGCCAGGGATCTGTGGCCCAGCCACCTGCGGCCACAGCAGCCCCATCCCCAGCTGGGGATCTGGGGCTCAGCCACCCGCGGCCACAGTGGCCCCAGCCCCGGCCGGGATTCTGGGGCTCAGCCACCCACAGCTACAGAGGCTGCTCCTGGCCCCATCCCCAGGCAGGGATCCAGGGCTCAGCCACTCCCGGCTGCTCCCGGCCCCATTCCTGGCCAGAGGAGTGGCCTGTGGCCAGGAGTCGTGGCCTCCTTGCTGGGTGCGTGGCCTGGGCCGGTGCCCTGGGTGGTTCCCCAGGGCAGTAATGCCCCTGGGAGCCGGGGAGCACTCTTCTGACTCCCTCATTAACCTGTTCGCCCTTGTCAATCAAACTATCTTGGAACGCTGGCCTCTCCCACTGGCCCTGGGGCTGTCTGTTTCAGGGTTCTGCTTCCAGGCTGGAGTGGCCAATCAAAAAGGCCCATTCAGTTTCAGCAAGGGGCTATCAATCCCTTACATTTATGCTGCCAGCAGATTTTTGCGGCATTCGATGGGAGATATGCAAGCTATGTACAGTAGCTTGTGTGCATATCTCCATCAGCTTCCTAACTTCTACTTATATCAGTGTCCTCACTGCAGTGTACCAATGAGAAATGCCTCTGGTTGATGCAGCGTTACTCTTCTTGAGGAAGTGCATTAGCAGCATCAACGTCCAGGTTCAATTGAGTGGGTCTCCACTGCTTGTCAATTGATCCTGCATTGCCATGTAGACAGACTCTTGATTTTGGAGTCCCAGCTTGAGATATATTAAAGGGTGTGACTTTCAAAAAGCACTGAGCTGCTTCCTCTTACAAAACTGTCTCCAATCGGACCCCAAAAATGCTAGCTCTGGCTAGTTCAGCCTGACATCATAAGCAGAGGAATCCTTCAATGAAAGACCCAGTTCCCAGAGAGGCTGGGATGGGGAAAGAGGGTGTCCACTGAAGCTCAGACGATTAAATGTGGCATAAATACTACTAATGGGAAATACTGTCCTGCTTAATCTATTTTGTATTTTCTTCACCGTGAAAGCTCCTTCCTCTCCTTGCCCCCTCCTGGAGACAGAGCAGCATGGATTTCCCAAGAATTCCACCAACCTGCGTGAAACAAACAAGGAATCCTGTGGCACTTAAAGACTAACACATTTATTTATTGCATGAGCTTCCATGGGAGAAAATCCTACTTCACCAGGATTTTTCTCCCATGAAAGCTCATCTGATAGATAACACAGCTACCCCTTTGGAACTTACCAACCAGGTTGATTCCTGTAGGATTTCAGGCATTCAACTTGGAAAGTTGTGCAGTAATGGTGGACTGTCCCTCATTTATTTAAATGTGCTTTACTAAGTTCTCTTCCTTCCAGGGAGAACCCAGCTCTGACACAGTGCCACAGACACTCCATTAGGAACATTGGTTTCACGTGGACCTATAGGCTCCTCTGGGTCAAGCTATTTTCATCAAGACACACAGGGGAGAACACCAAGGTAAACCAATGCTGTTGCATGCTGTAATGATTGTGAGCCAATCAGTGGCGTGCTTTCTCCTGAGTCAGGGGTGAACCAACACTCATGGTGGTTGTTACGGGGAACCATACTGCTGAGGGGATGTGAAACAAACCCCCCGAACATACTATTGAGTGTGAGGTTTGTGAGTGTTGGCTTTTGTGTGCTGAGAAACTTACAGTTCAGTTGGTTTGTTCTGGATACTCTAGTTCAGAAGTCTCAAACTCAAATCACCATGAGGGCCACATGAGGACTAGTTGAGGGCCACATGAGGGCTGGTATATTAGCCCAAGGGCTGCACCACTGAAAGCTTTTCATACAACAATATTGGTAACAATAGTGTTTGTTGCGGGCTGTAGGAAATAGCTTTAGAGGCCGTATGCGGTCCACGGGCCGTGTGTTTGAGACCCCTACTCTAGTTCCTCCGGCACCTTCCATTTGTCACATCTTGTCCCCTGCCTTTCTGTTTTCAGACTGGACTGTATGGGTATGTCCACACTGGCTTCTTATTTCAAAACAAGAGAGGTTGTTTCGAAATAAGAAGCGGCATGTCCACACGACGCACCATTATTTCAAAACCGTTAAACCTCATATCTAATCAAAATAGCCATTATTTTGAAACGGTTGTTTCTAAACAACGACGTTCGGACACATTGTTTCGAAACAACACCATTGTTTGGAAACAACTGTTTTGAAACAACATGTCCGAATGGCCTTGTTTCAAAATAACCATTTTGAATGCAGGCTTTCCCTTAATTCGAATTAACAAACTGTTAATTTGAATTAACTTATTTCAAAATAAGGACTTTATTTCGAAATAACTCATTTCTAAATGGGTTATTTCAAAATAATGATGTATGTGTGGACATAGCCTATGTCTGTAACTGATGGGAAATTGTGTATAAGCCCCGTTGATAGTTATCTAAAGTGCGTCTCAGGGCTCCAGTGCCAGAGATCTTAGTACTTTGCAATCGTTAATGTATTTGTCCTCAAGGAGCCCTGATGGACAGGCTGCGGCTATTACTGTCTTGTATACGTGGAAAGATTGACACAGAGAGACTCCCAGGCCCTCAAAGTTATGCAAGCTCCTAACTTCTACTGAAATCAAGGATTCAGAGAATCAAGCCTTCAGCATACTGTTGCCAGGAGCCAGTCCTTGACCAAAGAGTCCAGTTGAAAGGGAAAGTGGCATTGTCCTTGGCTCAGTGGTGCATGTCATCACCAGGAGCTGTTGCATCACTTTAACTGTCAGTGTGGGGCACTGTGATAGCTTCTGAAAGGCAGCCCTGGTTGATGGAAGCAGTGCAGCGTCTGCACTGACCATATATTGACCTAAGCACTCATGGAGGTTCTGTTATTAAGTCAGGGGAGTTGGTGAGTTACAGTGGCGGAAATGACATTTTAGTGTAGATGCTTGTGAAATTAGGTCAACATATGCTGCCTTACATTACCCTAACTCTGTAATGTGGACCAGGCCTTAGTTAATTACTGGCGAGCTGACAAGTGCTATGTAAGTACCATCGCCTGTGTACTGACACAGTTGTACATCCATGAGAAATTAACCCTTTCAGGAATCCTCATGCAGAAAGTCAAAGTAGGCTGACAAGAAAACAAATGTGAAAAATCAGGATGGGGATGGGAATGAGGGAAAATAGATGCCCATATAAGACAAAGTCGTCAATATCAGGACTCAACAAAACTGGGACAGCTGGTCACCCTAGGGCACTGACATGAAGCTGGGCTCATGGCCATTAGGGAGGATATTCAGTTACCATGTACCCTGTTCAAAGAATTTTTATCACCTGCCTGTGCTCAGTATTTGGACTGGAGGCCAGGATGACTCCAGAGGGAGGGTCTGTCGGTGTCTCTCAAGTCATCAGGGCTGTGCCGTTGATGGATTGCATCTCTTTTGTTTGACAAGAGGCAGAAGAGGATGGAGGCAGGCTCCTCCAGTGTTGGTCTGTAACAGCCTGCTCCATGGCTTCTCCCCCACATGGCAGGCCTTCAGTGTGTAGGCAATAAATTAGCTGGGGGATAAGAGTTCAGTGCCTTCCAAATTCCTGGGTATTGCTGAATCTTCTCACAGATAGAAACCAAATCCTTTCCCATTCCTCTTTGCGTAATTCCTCCAGCATAGCACATTACAATATACACTCCTTATCTGCACTAGGCTTTGGGACAGTTTGCACCTATTAGTTAACATCTTCTAACACCTGGGCAAGGCCTAAGGCTTGAGCTGTACTTGGGGACTTACCAAATTAACCATTCTGGACTCATGACATATATAATTAAGTCATTATTACTATTCTAGAATAACTATTGCAGTAAATATCCAGCTATAGAAAAGTCCTTAAAGATCATGACTTCAGGTTCCAACAAACTTCTGCTTCGTGAGAGGCTGATAAAAGGGAGTTATTGCCCTTTTGTTATACACAGATGTTCTCTAAGGCTATGCCTACACTACAGGGCTCAGCGAAGTTGATTTAATAAGTCCAACTCAAAGTCTACTTTATTAAATCAACGTAGTGAGGCCCCATTTGTTAAGTTGACTTTATAAAGTCGACTTAAGCAATGGGACCCATTTAAAGTCAACTTAATCAAGTTGGCTTTAAATGGGTCCCTTTGCTTAAGTGGACTTTATAAAGTTGACTTAAAAGGCTGTATTACACTAAGTTGACTTTATTAAGTTGACTTGAATGGGCACATTGTGTTAAGTCAACTTAAGCAAGTGGTTAAGTTGACTTAAACCCCTAGTGTATACATAGCCTAAGAGATTTAAGACCCCGTCAGAGCCTTGCATCCTAGCTCAAAACTATTATGAAGATACTCTTGAAATCCATTCACACCATGTTCATCAAAGTAATCCATCCAAAAACCTTTGTCCACAGTTCAGTGCTGATGTCTTCCGAGACTGCCACTGTGACAACTGTGCAGGGAACTCCCCCAAGAGCTTAGCCCTTTGTATGGCTCCAGAGCATGTGCTCAGCAGGTGTCCTAGGTGCTAGAACAGCCCATAGGAATTTTGAGCAGTCAGATGAAATAAATCCTAAACCTAATCCTTCTCTAATTGGGGGGATGGGGTTTGAATTGGTCAGTATCAGCCCCAATGTAGAGGAGAGGTGGTCATCTGTGGGCTTCCCACTCTGCGCCTGTGCAGAGCTCACCAGAGGACAGACCTCAGATATGATTCTTCCTCTGAGGCAGTGTGCTCCTTAGCACAGAGCACTGGACTGAGAGCCATGAAAGTGGGGGTCTAGTCCCAGCACTACTAGTCTCTTAGGGTAGGTCATTTTCACCTCTCTGTGCTGGTTTCTTCTCCCATGGTTTGCCTGTCTTGTGTACAGGGATCATAAGCAAGTTGTGAATGCATTTGTGAAGTGACCCTAATGCAATGGGGCCCTCCTAGTGGCTAGCACCTCTGCTTAATATGCATAAAGTCCTGGGTTCAAACCCCAGGGGGTTGGACTTGATGATCTCATGAGGTCCCTTCCAACCCTCTGATTTGATTTGATGAAGGACTGGAAGAGGGATTTCTTAAGGGGATTTTAGACAATGATTAGTGTTTACATACTCCAGCAAAGGGGGCTCCAGGGAAACCTTGCCCACGTAGACAGAAGCTATAAAAAGTACAAAACACTGATGTTAGGTTTCAGTTGCAAGGTCAAGTCACTGCCCACTACATTCCTCTTCTTCAATCTGTCCAGGTAATATTTGATTTCCACAGCTCCTGCTGTTATTTTGTGGTGAAGGTCTCACTTCATTGGACACAGAGCTCCCTCTGCAGGGTGAAATTTATCTGTAGTGCCATTCTGCTCTCTGCTGGACAGAAATGAAACACTGCATGGTCTTTAATGGAGAATTGTTCACACATACCAAATCTGATGAATGTCTCATGGTCTGTGTGGGATTAACATCTTCCAGTATAGATTTCTTTACTTTAATTTCCACTTATCTTTGTCTTTCATGTGAGAGATGGGCTTTATTATTCATGTGTATTTAAAAAGTGAACTCAGCTGATATTTGATTAAGGCAGGGGTTGGCAACCCAAAAGACACGAAGAGCCATTTTAAAAAATTTCTTCAATAATCAAGTATTTCAAGAGCCATAATGGAGGTAGCCTCCTGATGGCAGAAGCTGGGACCTGGGCCAGGGTGCCTGCTGCTGGGTCCCCTGGAACCAGGAGTGGTTCTGCTGCAGGATCCCCTTGTGGCAGGGGGAGCCTGGAGCCTGGTGTGAGCTACCCATAGGGTCCCCAGGTGGTGGGGATGGGGTGGGGGGCAGAGCCAAAGCACGCCGGTCACAGAGTTTTCTGGTGACAGGTGACAGGTGGCGGGGGCAGTCAAAGAGTCACATGTGGCTCCAGAGCCACAGGTTGCAGACCTCTGGATTAAGGGGAGAGGAGAAGATGCAGGAGTTAATGGGAGTTAATTATATAGGAGACTTGATTCTCCATATAGAAGAATCTTTTTGGCTCCCTGTTAACTTTACATCCATTTGTGTCAGTTTCAGAATCAGAACCACGGTAGCTGAAATTAACTCATGTATGTTTTTATTTCTGGTGCAAAGGCTGACACAGGGATATGGTGTCAGCTGTCCCCACCATGTTAAGGTAGGTTTAATGTACTGTACTTTTAAGACAAAATATTTTTGTCTTGAATATCTTTGTTTTAACACTAGCAAAATCAGGGCCTAGTACCTTCAGGCAACAGTCATTTGTTCATTGACGTGCTCCTACAGTGATGTCTGTTTTGAGGGGTTTCGTTAATTTTGTAAAAACTGCTGTGGAGAGCCCAACCCTGTTATGAATCATCTCAAGTGGAGAAGTCTTCAAGTCCTATTAGCATTCTCTCTGAGAGAGCAGAAGTAGCAGAGGGGCAGTTTTAATCCACCTCCTGGCTGTATTAAGTAAGCTCAAGGTAAAATACTGGAGATGCTGAATTGGGTCATGAGCACCCTAATTCCGCCTTGTCCTGAACTGAAAAGAAAACTTTGGGCTGCATTGCTGTTGCTGTAGACCAAGCCTGCTTCTCTTCAAGTGGGATGTGGGTCAGCATGCGAAGAGGAAATGAAGGCTGCATGTCATACAGTCAAGCCTTCAGCCCATGCAGATTGTAATATCACGTTGCAGATGCTCGTTCCGCTACCCTTAACTCACTTTGAGTAATCTGTGCTCTGTAAGAGATCCCACTGATTTTCACAAGGTCTTGTGCAACAGAATGTGTATCCCCCAGAAGCAACAGATGGCTTGAAGTAGGCTAGAGAGAGAACTTAGCGTGCTGGTCTGTATCTGGGAGGTGGGCAAAGCTTAACTGCTGATGCAGCCCAACTAGGGAGGAGCTGGGAGAGGACTATAAAGAGCAGAAGGTTAGAGCAGAAGGGGCTGATGGGAGAGGAACACTGTAATCACTCTGGAACTAGATGCAGAGGCTCAAACAGGAAGCCTGGGGGTAGAAATGGCCTTGTGACCCTGTTCTCAGGAGAGAAATTTTGCAAGAAGAGATGTGGAGCAGCAGTTGGTAGTGGATGAAGCTCCAATGGTAAGCCCTTGTAATAGGGCTGGATCTGAACTGCGAGGCAGAGAACCCAGGAAGGGGTTCAGTAATGGAGCAGAAAGAGAGGAAAAACCAACCCCAAGGAAGGCAGAAGGAGGTTTACTTTTAGCTAGGATTTTGTTGGAGGATTCTGGAGAAAAGTCCTGTGAATCTTGGCCCCCTAGAGAAGGGTGATGCTAGAGAGGCTGTGAGGAGACTATGGTAGGAAGAAGCCCAGAGAGGCAAGAGAGACAGGTTGGAATAGAAAGACCTTCCTTTTAGCAAGGAGGCACCTGGGCTGAAACCTGCTGCAGTAGGAGGACCCAAGTTCCCTACTGACCACCAGAGAAAGGGCATGAAGCCTCCAGATATAAGAAGATAAGGACATTTGAAAGCTCTGGGCCAAAAGGGTCTGAAGACCATGGAGCCCTGATCCAGGCTTGTGAAGACCTTTTTGGGAGGCCATTTGCACCTTTGTTGGTGGGACTTTGTTTTTCCACAAGGGGTGGGACTGAAACATGGCCTGGTGGGCATGTCCAGTTTATAGGCAGACATATCACCTGCTGCAGGTTTGGTGCAACCATTTTTCAGCTGGGGGTGCTGTAGAGGAGGAAGTCTACTATCCTGTGCCTGGCCATGAGAAGGTGCTGAAGGGGTGAGTCCACTTTTCAATGTCTTGCATGCATTGGTAAGGCCTTGCCAGTATTGCTTTTCTGATACAGCTAGGCTGATGCAGTCTCCTAGAAGAGGAGCAGTTCTCCGCTTTTGTGGGCTTGGGACCCATTTGTCAATGTTTATGGCCTGGAGTGACTCAGTAAATCATCTGGGGATGGAAGCCATGGGATACTTTCAGTCTGATCCTGTCCTCAGGAGGTGGGATTGGATGCTACCCATCAATCAGCTCTCACAGTAGTGGTGAGCTGGGAAGGTTGCTGGGCTGGGCTGGGGTCTCAGTTCTGGGCAGTGCCACCTCTGGGCTTGCAGCACTGCTCAGGTTTGGCCCCACCCAGATGGATCTGAATTTGTGGGAGTGGAGTTGTGACCTGGCTTGTGGGTGGCAGCACCACTCGCTCCCATTTGGAACATCCAGTTCCCATTATCATGATGACTGGGCCAACCCTGAGCAGCACCAAGACCATGGGCTAGCAGTGTCCTGAGAAGGGAGGTGACCCCAGCCAGCCCTGTGGGACAGAATCTGCCAGGCCACCATTTTAAACAATCTGGTGACACAATTTAGAGTCCCAAGCCCGGATTTAGAAATCCTGGCCTACAATAGTATCAGTTTATACAGGTGAAAGATGTCGATTGCCATAGCAGCTTGAATGGGTAGTGTGACTGAGAGAAGATGTTCTGGCCAAAGGCCGGGTGGGATGGTATAACTGTGTCTATGCTAGGGCAGTTACCAGCACATCTGCATTTGGCGAAGGGGTGATATTTCCCCCCCCCCCACATTCCTATCTGACATAGTAAACTTGCGAAACCTGGGAGTGTAAACCAGGCCGGATCCTGCTATAGAGTAAGGGATTACTCTGTGTGAGTGAGGGCCAGCATGATTAGCAGGGGTTAAAGTATAATTTGGCAAGCCCTGGAACCTTCCCACATGGGTTGGGCCCCCCTTCCCACATGGGTGGGCCCCCCTTCCCGCACCCCAGCTCCTGCCCCCCAAACGCCACCCCCTACCCTAGCTACTTCCCCCAGTACTCACTCCCCTGTCCCCAAAATCCACCCCAAGCCCCAATATCCACCGCCTGCCCCCAATACTTGCCCCCAGCTCAAGTGCCCCAACCCCCTCCAGCGTAAGCCAGGCACCTTGGTACTCACACTGGGCCTGAAAACTGTGCAGCCTGTTCATGCGCAGGGGAGCCTGTCCCCCTCCCCTGCCTGCTGGAATGCAGGGTAACTCCTTTCTGGGGCCTGCTATTTTTAGGAGTGCAGTGTTTGGGCCCCTAAAAATAGAAAATGGTGCTGGAATGCTGCATTCCAGGTCCCACTGTTTTTCAATGGTGGGCCCTGGAACTCAGCGTTCCAGCACAATTTTCTATTTTTAGGGGGCTCGGAATGCTCAGCCCCTAAAAATAGTGGGCCCTGGAACGGTGTTCCAGGCTGTTCCGGGCCACTTTAACCCCTGGTGATTAGTTCAACACTGAACCTGAGATATCAGTAGGGAGGTGATCTGTCTAATCTCTAGGTTTCACAGGAGCTAGTGTTCTGGAAAGGGTCAGTATTTCAAGTGTTACCTTTGATCATCAGCCTACAAGTGTCCTGCTCCAGTAAACATTGGTAAATCTCTTTTCTGTGTGAGTGGGAGAGACCCACTGGTCTAGAGGAGCTGACCTATGCTTCCTGTAATTTTTGATGCACCTTTGTGCAGCCTTTAAAGAATCCTGAGTCTCTCAAACAGGATTATATGGACTTTCTCAGAGGCCCTGTAGTGCAAGCCAGTTCTGATTGGGAGTGAGAGAACACAAGATGGTTCTTTGCAGCAGCTATTAAAATCCTAGTTTGTGCTCCTGGAAATTGGGAGGGAGGGGGCAACAAGGGAGTTTTAATTCCCAGCATGTGATTTAAAAAAGACTGTGTGCGAGTTAGGAAGCCACACAGAACAGAAACAGCTGGGAATGCTTAAGGCACTATCATGTGAGAACTGCAGTTACAGAAGAAGCAGGACGTGATGTCTTGGCAGAATATGTTTTCCTGAGTGAGATATGCTTCCTCGGAAGCTGATCTGCACTGTAGTGCTCATAGTTGCATAGCTGACGGTGATGAGCATGGTGGTTCAGTGGGAGTTATTCAGCTTCACCAGAGCTCACTCTCACATGGGAGCCTTAGACATCCACTTAGCCGTTTTTCACGGTCCCCTTCCAGGAGCACTATGCATTAGCTATGTTGCACTCCTACTCCAAGGGAAAAGAAACTTATTCAAAGACAAGGTTTTCTGGTTTATGCTTCAATCTCACTTTTAGAACTAGAGCTGTTTGAATCCTACTGGCCAAATAGTTTATTTACCCCAAAAAAGCAGTTTCAGTCAAGCCAAAATTATTCCAAATTGCACATTAATTTCTTGATGGTTTTAGCCAGATCATTTATTCAAGGATTTAGGTGCTATGTGCAAAATGGCCAGAGGAGGGAGTGGGGCAGTGCCAGCTCCCTCCTAATCTGTAGCTCAGTGGTTTGGGCATTCACCTGGGATGTGGAGTTCATTCCTCCCCATGCCTGATGGGGAGAAGAGACTTCCACTTCGACCTCCCACCTCTAAGACAGTGTCCTCAGAGCTTTCATAATCTCTCCTGCTGAAGCTGTTGAAATGTTTAACTAGCCATTGGGCCAAGGCAAGCCGGACTAAGAATGACTGTATAGCCAGATGGTTAGGCACTTCCTGAGAGAGGGGAGTCACTGCTCCAGTGCCTTGTGGAGCTTAGTAAGCAATTCTATTGCCATTGCACAAGAAGGAATAGTGTTCTGCCTGACACATTTCACCTTGTTGGCTTCTGGGGGGGGGGGGACTTTTGACCATCACAATGAACATAGGAAAGGCAGGAACACCTAAGTGGGGGTTAAACTTTATTTCCTTAAACCTGTGACATTGTTGAGTTGTAAGATCAAAAACAACCCCAGTTCTGACCCACATGATCATTGGCCAGCTCTGCCTTCTTATCATAGCAGCTGACATCCATGTACACTGTTGAGCCCATGGAGCTTCAAGTCTAGGTTCACCTTTAAGATAAGAAAATGGGATTTTTGCTGTTCACTTAAACAGGACTTAAGCACCTGCTTAAGTTAAGCAACGGCTTTGGTGAATTGGAATGGACATACTTAAGTGCTTTGCTGGACGCTTGGACCTATACTTTGGCATTTTTTTCCCTAAGGACTTTGAGTTGTCATGTCTGCTATAGCCTATGTTGTAAAATAGCAGTGTGTGTGACATGCTCCTGTCTTCAGATCAGCTCCTCACTAGCAGTGACTTTAAAATGACCGACTGTGAAAGAACAATATGGGAAAGACGGGCAAAGACTTCTGTATGTGAGCAAAGCGACCAGATCCATACTTCTCAAATCAGAAGAAGAAAACTGTTATTATTTGGGGTTTGTGCTGGTTTTTGTTGTTTGTTTTTGTTTTTTTTAACAGAATGTCAATAACAAGAATCATTTGACTCTCAGCTGACAATGGCACTGCATGGTCATTACTCCAGCTGGCTGGACTGGAACTTGATTGGGTGGTGACGGCTCAATAATACTTTCAACTGGAAAATTTGTTCACATTCAGCGGATTTGAAATATAGTTCAGACAATGACAGACTGATGTGGATTGCACAAATACCATTCTGTATCTCCAACCAGCTGCATGGATACTATTCTCTTCTTGACTTATAGTCCCACTTTGCACTTATGTAACAACTTTCACTCAAAGATCTCAAGGGACTTTATTAATATGATGCATCAGACGCTGACACACAAGAGTGATGGGCACCAGAGTTGAACCTAAATAGAAGGTTCACAACACTTTTGTTATCCCCATTGGACAGATGAAGCATCTTGCCCAAAGTCACATAGTGAGTGAGCATAACAGGGAACTGAACCCACGCATCCAGTTAATATTCTCAGTGCTACCAATATGGCATTATATTGTGAATGATCTTTAACAATTAAAAAAGTCTTTCCAAAATAGTCTGAATTAATTGGAGAAAAAAATCAAAATGTGGAACAACAAAACTCTCTGCAGTTATTTAAAGGATATATGTTCCAAATAATTCTGGAGCTGAGTACCAGAAATTACTCTACTGGAACTCTGCTTCTTAAGATCTGGAGCTGCACCCCACCTCCAACCCCATTCGTTACTGTGTTTTTGATTTATTTGATTTGGTCACTCTTCCTTTTTTATTCAAACACTTCCGGCAACAGAACAGGCAGCACGTCAGAGAGATGAACATGGTAACAAGCACCACAGCCAGGAGAAAAGCAATAACATCCAAGGAGTGGTACTGGATCCAATTGAGGTCATGGGCTGCAGGTCGCAAATGTGGTGCTCCCTTGTGTCTCATCACAAACTCAACCCAGTACACTGCGAGATCAAGAGGCTTGATGGGTCTGTCAAGGTGAAGAGCTGAGAGACGCATGATATTTTCTTTATAACTATAGAGAAAAGAAATGAAATATTTTAAATGCCTTTTATATTTAAAAAGTTAGAGGTGTGTGTGTGTAAGATCTCCATGGCAATAAATTCTACAGAGATCCACTAGTATTCGTCTCATGCCATATGCACTAATAGTTTTGTTGCCACCCATCTGTGACTTAAGAAAAGGAAGACACTTTACATATCACCCAGGCTGTGAGCTGAGTATGGTGGTGTTAACAGTGATAAAGAGAAGGGGCAACAGAGAAGGTCTAAGAAGAAAAATAAGCGCCTTAGTTTAGGCTATGTTAAGCTACAACAGTCAACAAAATCTCTGGGAAGCAGTATCAAGAGGGCAGACTGAAATGTTGAACTTGATGGGAGGAGAGCAGTGAGGTTGGAGAAGCAGATTTATAAATCAACAGCCTAGAGATGGTAGCTGAAGTTACAGTATTGCAAGCAGATAAGGGCACCTAGGGATTGAATATAGAAGAGAAGGTCAAAGATCAAGTTTTTGGATTCTGAGGGAGAGAGGAGACATCAAAGAGGAATTTTTAAAACTTCCCTTCACTGTGTCGCCTACAAAAAACTGAGAATAGGTATGTAGCTGGGGCACTGTCTTTCCTGCTGCCCAGTAATGTCACATTATTTGTTTCTGCATCCCACACTATCTACCTGTTTCTTGTCTTGTATTTGGATTGCAAACTTGTTGGGGGCAAGACACTATCCTTCTGTTCTGGGTTAGTTATACAACCTATCAGAGGGCTGGAGGATTCTGGTTCACAACTGGGTCTCTTAGGTGCTATGATAATACAAATAATAAATAGCAGTAATGTATGAAACAATCCAAGAAAGCCAAAGGAAGAGGGCAGTGTGTCCAGAAGAAGGGACTGGCCAATGGCACTGAAACAGAAGAAGAATTGAGGATAAGGATGAAGTATTGGGCCCAAGCGTGGCCAGCAGGAGATCATCAGAGGCCTTGATGATGGCAGCCTTCATGGAGTGGAGAGGGTGGAAGCCACATTGGTTTGGAAGCCAGCAGGATTGGAGGAAAAGAAGTCAAGGAAGCAGCTATAAATCTCCGTTGGATAAATTTAGAGGTGAAAGATGAAGAGGCAGCACTTGTGGAAAGAGAGAAAGTCTCTTAGGCTGTGTTCACACAGCATTCTTATTTCGAAACAACAGAGGTTGTTTCAAAATAAGAAATACCCTGTTCACACGACGCATGGCTGTTTTGAAACAACGGCACCCGTTGTTCTGAAACAACGGCGTTGTTTCGAAACAACTTAAACCCCATGTGGGGACGAAACAATGTTGTTTCGAAACGATTGTTTCAAAAAAATGCCGTCCGAACATGTTGTTCGAAACAACAGTGATTTGTTTCGAAATAACTGTTGCCTGAACTGCTATTTCACTTTGACCTTTTTTCCTTAATTCGAATTAACAAACTGTTAATTTGAATTAAGTTATTTTGAAATAAGGCATTATTTCGATACAAGTTGTTTCAACACAACTTGTATCGAAATAATGCCTGTGTGTGAACACAGCCTTAGAAGCCTTGAGGGTCCAGTGTGGGCTGCTTAATTATAGACAAACTATTAAAAAAAGGCAAGTTCTCCTCAGAGAGAAGTCAATGGGTTTGTGCACATTGATGTTGATGTAACAGAGCGCTACTCTCAATGTATCCGAATCATGTGTGAGACAGCCAGTCTGGCAGGGTGAGTCAATTCTACATGGCCCTTGACAGTGACTAGCTCAAAATCCTTTCCAGATTCATTTCTGTACATGTTCCATCTCAGCTGCCATGAAAGGTGCTAAGAGATATCAATGACCTGCACATCCATTACGTTGGCATAATCAGGTAATGCTGAGCCAAACAGTATTTTGATTATGCCAGCACTGTGGCCTGCAAATAGATAGAGATAAGTTGACTAAGAAAACTCCAGTTTATACAGTAAATTAATGCTTTAGTTAACCTCTGTAAAACATGCCTTCTTGAAGACTATATGATAAGTATTTAACGATGTTCTGCAACAGAACATGTCTTGACATAAGGCAATGTGTGGGAGTCAAGATACACATGAAATGATGGAATGCTGAAATGGGAGCGACAGTCATTAAGGCTCATTCATCTTTGACATTCAGACACATTTTGCTTGCATTCACTGTATGTTAAGGTTACAACATGTTTGATTTTCCCCAGAAATGTCCTCCTTTTTGATTCTCAGATCTCTGTCCAGAAGGAATTTTTAATATCTTTTAAAAGGCTGGGATTTTTTATTTTTTTTTAATTTAAAATTTTTCTTTCCCCTTATTCCAGGGCTCTGCAAATTTGTGGGCCATATCTAGCCCACAGGTAGTTGTGGCCAGGCTGGAGAGTTTCAAAATCTCCTGCCATGAGAATGCTCAGATGTGTGGCTCAGGGAGGGAGCACCCTGGCCAGGGAGCAACTCGCAGTGGGACACTCCTGCAACTCCGGCCAGGTAGGAAGAGGCCCAGGGGTCAGGGAGGTGGCAGGGATTCCAGGGAAAGAGAGGGCCAGTGGAGGAGTCAGGGAGCTGGCAGGGTGGGGGCTAGGCTGGGGGTTGTGGAGTCAGCAGGTGGGTTGGGCAAAGGGAGGGGTCCTGGGGATAAGGGAGTTGATGGGTCATGGAAGACTGGGGCTGGGAGGGAGGCCAGGTCAGGGAGTCAGTGGGCTGGGAAAGGAGGCTGGGTGAGGAACCATCAGGCAAGTAGGTCAGGGAAGCCAGAGGCTGAGGGCTGGGGAGTCAGTGATTGTGGGATGAGGGCCGGGAAGCCACCAGCTGAGCAGGTGGGTTGGTCATTGTGAAGGTATCCGAGAGGGTCAAAGAATCAGCGGATGGGTCGGGGAAGGGGCTGGGGTGGGGGTCAGGGAGTCAGCAGGTTGGGGAAGAGGGTTGGATGGGGAGCTGGCAGGTGGCTGGGTCAGGGAAGCCAGCAGTCTGGGGGTTGGGGAGTCAGTGAGTCAGGGAAGGAGGCCAGGGAGCAGGCGGACGGGCAAGTCAGGGAAGGAACGTGGGAGGTTTGGGGAGTCGGCAGGTGGGTTGGGGAAGGGAGTCAGGGAACTAGCAGGTTGGGGAAGGAGGCCAGGGAGCTGGCAGGTGAGTGGGTTGGGGAGGGGGGCCGGGGAGCTGGTGGGAGGGTAGGTGGGTCAGGGAAGGGGCCCAGAAGGTTGGGAAGCCAGCAGGGAAGGAATGGATGGAGATGAATAAAAGGGTAGCTAGAACCCAGGGTTGTGCTTCAGTAATGGTGTATTGTGACCTGAGTCCTTTATTAGGGGGCCTGGTTTTGAAGGAGTCTAGGCTGGATCCTAGTGGAGTAGGGGTCTGCCTGAGTTCCCCCGCCTTCCCCACTCTCCCCATTCAGCAATAGGGCTGCTAGGCACGGTGGTGCCATAGACTCTTGCTGCTGGGTGACATGGTCAGTAGCCAAAGTGGCCCTTTGGATTGCCAGCAGTGGGCGATAAAAGTGCCAAGGAAAAGAGTGCCTTGGACTGTCATGTTTGGGTGATGCTGCCGGTAGGCAAAGTGACCCTGGGAGTCCCTGCTGTTGGGCGCTCTATCCCAGGACATCACTATGGGGGGGAGGGGCTATTGATCCAGTCCACCCAACAAACAACCCCTCACCCTACCAACACTGGAGGAGTGGGGAAAATAAGAAGTTAGAGAGTAATAAACAACTCTTGTCAAATTTCACTTTATGCCTGTGAAACTAACAAAGCTTTGCTGGAGGCCAGCTGAGTCTGAGCACTCTGACTGTCTGTCTTTCCACCTGCTGCACTCACAGCTCATAGAGCCAGAGCGGGAGAGACCCCAAATGGTCTACTTCCTTGACCCCTCCTTCTCTGTCTCTCCCCCTACATGGGTCCAGGAGCGTAACTTTCAAGAGCTTCTAAGGCCAGGAGGCTGGGAAGTTGAAAAATTCCTTTTCAATTCTTCTGAAATGGATTTTTTTTCTTGAAAACCCTTTTCATTTCACATTTTTATGTTTATATATTTTGTTTCTCCAAAACACGACTTCCTTTTGGAGGAAAGGATTTCCATTTTCCAGGGAGCTCTGCTCCTTATTGATAAGCAACAATGCTTCTAGCATACTGAGTTGTTAAACACATGCTGGATAGCAGTTAGAAAGCAAAGTGCTCCAAGTAAGAACACTATAATGAGGAAGGAAAATATGAAGGTACAGGCCAACTGGAATTTCCTTCCAAACCCCCTTCAGGAAAACTTTAAAGCCCTTTTTCAAACATAGGCAACTGAAGAGAGGAGTTGAGTTCAATGCTCTAGTGTCCCAGTACCAGCTTTAGGAATCTAACTGCTTTTCTGAATGTCACAGTGTTTGGTTTGAGGGCCAGTTCATTTTACATAACACAAGAACTAGGGTCACATAATGAAATTAACAGACAGCAAGTTTAAAACAAACAAACAGAATTGTGTCTTCACACAACACACATCAAACTGTGAAACCCATTGCCAGGAGATGTTGGGATAGCCAAAAACTATGAGAGGGTTCAAAAAAGAACTAGGTAAATTCCTAGAGGATATGTCCATCCATGACTATTAGCTTGGATGGTCAGGGATGCAACACTATACTTTGAAATAAGCAAAGATTCTGGTGGCACTTTTAGAGACTAACAAATTTATTAATTGCATGAGCTTTCGTGGGAGAAAATCTCACTTTGTCAGATGCTTGAAGTGGGATTTTCTGCTATGAAACGTCATGCAATAAATACATTTGTTAGTCTTTAAAAGTGCCACGAGACCTTGTTTGTTTTGCTAAACTAGACTAACACAACTACCCTTTTGGAACTATACTTTGAGTGTCCCTAGTCATCGTTTGCAGTAAGCTGGGAGTGGATGGCAATGGATGGATCACTCAATTATTGCCTGTTCTGTTCATTCCCTCTGAGGCATCTGGGACTGACCACTGTCAAAAGACATAATATTGAGGTAGATGGACCACTGGTCAGACCCACTATTGCCATTCTTTTTTTCCTGTGTGTCACTCTTTTAAAGACATTCAAGTTGCACTTACGATTAATTTTGCTCTGAACTGGTAAGTCCCTTTATAAGATTGGCTGGTGATTAGTTTTTGGATATATTATATTTAGCAATCATCAAAGCTCCTAGGCTATGTCTGGAGGCTAAATTCAACTTAATCAGGCTTAAGTCAACTCCAGCAACTCCATGGCCACCTTTGGAGTTCATTAAGTCAATTTAAGCACTTGCTAAAGTCGACTTAACTCTCACCCTTAAAATCAACTTCGAGGGTTAAGTTGACTTTAAGTTGACTTAATAAAATATGGCCATTAAAGTCAACTTAATAAAACTTGATTTAAGGCAAGAGAGCCATTTAAGTTGACTTTATAAAGTCAACTTAAGGCAGGGGACCAATTTTGATGTTATTAAGTCAACTTTAAATGGGTCCCCTGGCTTAAGTCCACTTTCAAAAGTTTACTTAAACAAATGGGGACTCTCAAAGTTGACTTTAAATCAACCCTTTAAAATCAACTTAACTAACCCCTTTAGTGTAGGCATAGCCCTAGAACCTGGGAGATGCACTTTTAGTGTAGGCATCTAGATACACATAAGACAGTAAGACACATAAGTCACATTGAGTAGGGGTATGTCTACACTGCAGTACAAAACCTGTGGCACCAAGTTTCAGAAATCAAACCAACAATCTCAGACTCAAAGGTCTGGAGCTGCAGGGCTAAAAACAGCAGCATAGACATTCAGGATTGACCTGTAGCCCAAGGTGTGAGACCAACACCTCTCACAGGGTCTCAGAGCCTGGGCTACAGACTGAAAACAAACACCTACACAACTGTTTCACAGCCCAAGCCCTGCAAACATAAGTCTGCTGACCCAGGCCCACTTCAGGTCTTTTATTTATTTTTTTTTCAAATGCAATATAGACATTCGAGGACAGGGAGCGCACGGGGTGGGGGCAGCGCAGGGGCTGGTGTGTGAGGCTGGGATTGGGGTCAAGGGACACAGAGGGGATGGAGGGGGTTGTGTGTGAGGCCAGGCTTGGGGCCGGGGGGGGCACCACCCCACCCACTCCGCAGTGTCCTCTTTTTGGGATGTTCAAATATGGTAACCCTACTGTGTGTTTACAGTGAATCAACAAGTCTGATCCACCTCCCTTGAAAAAAATTCAAATAAAGTGTTTTTGTTTGAAAACTTTCAGTGGAACCAGAAGGATTTTTGATGAAAAATTGCATTTCCAATTTTGGGTTTTTTTTGTTTTTTTTTAAAATTTTTCTCCTCTTTTCTCTCTTTACTTCCTCTTCCTGTCTGGAAAAGGGGAATAAAAAGGGGACAATCCACACATTTTTTTGTACTGTACATACAAAGACTTCTGTATTGCTGTTTTGACATTCTCCACAAAGCTAGGCACTTTTGGCTTTAATCATGCTGCTTACCTTGGAAAGTTTTCTTCCACTGTATTTATGCCACACCTATTCTAGCACTGCATCATCTCATTTGTATATTCAGGCCCATTCTAGATACTTATAATTAGAGACCCTAATAAGGAAAGTCCCATAGGAATAGGGAATATGCTAGATCCCTAACATTAAGTGAATCATCTATAAAGCCTGATTGCTGAGGAACATATACCATTTTTAATATGACAAGGCTACTGCTTAGTGTTCAAGTTAGCTGGAAGGCAGTATCGTATTCGTGGTCCTGAAATGAAGGTGTCACATTTATAGTTGTTGTTACTGACCTTTTCTCATTAATAACTGCATTCAGTGCATCAGATAGGTCCTTAGAACTCATTTCAGCTACATTCAGCGTCACTCCCGCACCCCGGGACTCTATCCGCTTAGCATTGTCCATCTGGTCTCCGAATAACGGCAACAGAACCATCGGCACTGCACTGCATATCCCCTCATAGATGCCATGAGAGCCTCCATGAGTGATAAAGGCACGGGCTTTGGGATGAGCTGTGGGGGAAAGGTAGATGTATTACTGTAGTCGACTGTTTGCTCAGACATTTCAGGTGAATTCTTTGAGTTGAAAGAGGCACAGTATGCAGATGTGCTTAGGGTGCAATGATGCCAGTAATTATCAATCTGGAATATGACAATACAGGAGTGCAAATCATATGGTCATCACTCCAAGGCAATCTTAAGGGTTATAATTAATATAAAATGGTCAGTGACGGAGTGGACCTTCAAGGTCTCAGAGGCTCCACTAGGTTTGGATAACTTTTGTATAGCTTGGATTTGTTCGTAGAACTTCTGAGATGTTAGAGTGAAATTCTGGTCTCATTAAAAACAATGAGAGTTTTGCCATTGACATCCATGGGGTCAGGATTTTATCCTTCACCTTGAACCTCAGCTAATCTTTCTGTTCTCAGTTATTTCCCTTCCTTAGAGTCATCTATCACCCCCACCCCCAGTGTCCTGTGACCCTTTCCTCTCCTCTCCATCACGAACAAAGCTTGATGATATTTCTTTCCTTTCCACAACACTCAGACCTTCCATTGGACTTCCTAGAAGCTTTGCCATAAACAGACCCCTTCCCATTCTGGATGCTGTTGAGACATCTTCAATCTCTCTCTTGGGTCTAGTATATTACCCTGTTTGAATCTGGTAGGTCTTGGTGCTTCAGTCACCCTCTATCAGAGACTTTGGACTTCTGGGAAGCCCCTGAGCAGATGAGAGCTGCATAGGGTAGGATTCTGGCTCCAGTGACACTGTGGAACTTAGTGAAATCACCAGAGACAGGAGTGCATTTCAGGTGAGGAAGAGTGTTACAGCCCTAAGATCTGGGAATGGCACAGACAGAAGGGTGAGCATTTACTTTTACAGAACCAATGTGTTTACCCCAGTAAGGATTTAATAAACTCTCTGTGTGGTAGTTCCATATGAATAAAACATTGCTCAGTCTATAAGTATTTACCTGAGGAACAGAAATCTTATAATCTAGCAGATAAGATATAATGGCTTGAAGATGAAGCTGATCAAATTTACAATAGAAAAAAGGTGCCCATTTTTAACAGAGGATAAAAAGTCACTGGAACCGAAGACTGTGCTGGATTGTTCATGAGTGGGCATTTTAAAATCAGGGGCTGGAGGGTTCTCTAGGAGGAGTAGCACCATATGTAAAAGAGCGCTATGACTTCCCAGAGCTTCATTATGGAAGTGGAAGTGTGCCAGTAGAAAGTCTGTGGGTTACATCGAGAGGGGAAAGCAACAAGGGGGATGTTATGGTGGGTGTCTGCTATAGACCACCAGACCAGAAGCAGGAGGTGGATGAGGTGTTCTATGGACAACTAGCGGAAGCTTCTAGATCATAGGCCCTGGTGCTGATGGGGGACTTCAATTACCCTGACATCTGCTGGGAGGCTAATACAGCAGTGCATGGGCAATCCAAGAAGTTTTTAGAGAGTGTTGGGGACAACTTTCTGGTACAAATGCTGGAGGAACCAATTAGGGGCCTTGCACTTCTCGACTTGCTGCTCACAAACAGGGAAGAATTGATCAGGGAGATAGAGGTAAATGGCAAACTAGACAGTAGTGACCATGACATGGTTGAGTTCAGGATTCTGATTAAAGGAGGGAAGGAAAGAAGCAAAACACAAACCCTGGACTTCAGAAAAGCAGATTTTGGCTCCCTCAGGGAACTGATGGGCAGGATCCCTTGGGAAGCTAATCTGAAGGGGAAAGGAGTCCAAGAGAGTTGGTTATATTTTAAAGAAACCCTGCTAAGGGCACAGGAAGTTGCCATTCCAATTAGGAGAAAGAACAAACATGTGAGGCAGCCAGAATGGCTTAGCAGAGAACTCTGCTCTGAGCTTAAACATAAAAAGGAAGCTTACAGGAAGTGGAAGCTTGGTCAGATGACCAAGGAGGCATATAAAGATATTGCTTGGGACTGCAGGGATAAAATCAGAAAGGCCAAAGGACAAATGGAGTTGCGGCTAGCGAGGGATGTAAAGGATAACAGGAACGGGTTCTATAAGTATGTTAATAACAAAAAGAGGATCAGGGAAGGTGTAGGTCCCTTACTGAATGGGGCAGGCATCCTCGTGACAGAGGATGAGGGAAAAGCTGAAGTGCTCAATGCATTTTTTGCTTCAGTTTTCACAGGCAGGGTCAGCTCCCTGCCCACTACCATGGGTATGGCAGATTGGAGAGAAGAAGAGAGGCCTTTGGTGATGGAAGGTCAGGTTAGGGACTGCTTAAGGAAGCTGGATGTGTACAAGTCCATGGGGCCGGACGAACTGCATCCAAGGGTGCTAAGGGAATTGGCCAATGAGATAGCAGCACCGCTGGCCATTATCTTTCAAAACTCATGGAGAACGGGGGAGGTGCCAGAGGACTGGAAAAAAGCAAATATAGTGCCTATATTGAAGAAAGGAAAAAAGGAGGATCCAGGGAATTACAGACCTGTCAGCCTCACCTCAGTCCCTGGAAAAATTATGGAGCAGGTTGTCAAAGAATCCATCCTCAAACACTTAGAGGAAAATAAAGTGATCAGGAACAGTCAGCATGGATTTACCAAGGGTAAATCATGCCTGACCAATCTCATTTCCTTCTATGATCAGATGACTGGTTTTCTGGATGCATGAAGAACCGTTGATGTGATATACCTTGATTTTAGCAAGGCTTTTGATACAGTCCCCCACAGCATTCTCACTGGCAAATTAAGGAAGTATGGGTTGGATAGGTGGACTATAGGGTGGATAGAAAATTGGCTAGATCAACGGTTTCAGCGTGTAGGAATCAATGGATCCATGTCTAGCTGGCAACCAGTAACGAGTGGTGTGCCCCAGTGGTCGGTCCTGGGGCCGGTTCTGTTCAACATTTTCATCAATGATCTGGATGATGGAATAGACTGCACTCTCAGTAAGTTTGCAGATGACACCAAGCTGGGGGGAACAGTAGACACGTTGGAGGGCAAGGACAGGATTCAGGGAGACCTAGATAAATTGGAGCAGGGGGCCAATAGAAATCTTATGAGGTTCAATAAGGACAAGTGTAATATCATGCACTTGGGATGGAAAAACCCCATGCACTGCTACAGGCTGGGGAACATTCAGCTAAGTAGCAGCACTGTAGAAAAGGACCTGGGGGTCATGGTGGATGGGAAGCTAGATATGAGTCAGCTGTGTGCTCTTGCGGCCAAAAAGGCCAATGGCATACTGGGCTGCATCAAAAGAAGTGTTACTAGCAAATCAAGGGATGTGATCATTCCCCTCTATTCTGCACTGGTGAGGCCACATCTAGAATTCTCTGTTCAGTTTTGGGCTCCCCACTACAAAAAGGACAGGGACATGCTAGAGAGAGTTCAGAGGAGGGCAACCAAAATGATTAAAGGGCTGGAGCACAAGCCCTATGAGGAAAGACTGAAAGCAGTAGGCTTATTTAGTCTGCAGAAGAGACGATTGAGGGGGGATTTGATAGCAACCTTCAACTACTTGAAGGGATGCTCCAAGGAGGATGGAGCTCAACTGTTCTCAGTAGTAATGGAGGACAGAACGAGGAGCAATGGTTTCAAGTTACAGTTAGGGAGATCGAGGCTGGATATTAGGAAAAACTTTTTTACTAGGCGAGTGGTTAAGCATTGGAATGAGCTGCCTAGGGAGGTGGTGGAATCTCCATCTTTGGAGGTGTTTAAGGCCCAGCTGGACAAAACCATGACTGGGATGGTTTAGTGGAAGTGGTCCTGCCTCTGGCAGGGGGTTGGACTAGATGACCTCATGAGGTATCTTCCAACCCTATGATTCTATGATTCTAAGAGATCTGGTCTGGTTCAAAGAGGAAGTAATCCAGAGAAGTCCCATGTTACATAGAAGCTCAGACCAGATGATCACAAGTCTCTCATTGATACACTTCACGGACAGAAGGGACCATCACGATCATCTACACTGACCTCCTGCAGGCCACAGAACCTCATCCACCCATTCCTAGTAAAAACCCCGTAACATCTGGCTGAGTTACTGAGATCCTCAGATCAGGATGTAAAGAATTCTGTTTTCACAGGATCCACTGTTTACTCTAGTTTAAAGCTGCAAGTGACCCAAGCCCCATGCTGCAGAGGAAAGCAAAAAACAAAACAAAACAAAACAAAACAAAAAAACACCAGAGAGCTGAGGTTCTCTGCCATTCTAAGGAAAATTCCTTTTGGACCTCAAATATGATGATCCATTAACCCCTGAGCATGTGGGCAAGACCCACCAGCCAAACACCTGGGAAGAATTCTTTGTAGTAACTTGGCGTACCCTGACCTAATTTCTCATCTCCAGCCATTGGGAATATTTTGCTATTAACAGTTGCAGATGAGCTATATGTCACTGTAGACAATCTCACTATACCATCTTTTCCATAAACATATTAAGCACCATTTTGAAACCTGTTAGGTTTTTGTCTTTGCTGCTCCCCATGGAGGGCTGTTCAAACTTCATTCTTGAGATGCTTAGAAATCTTTGTCTAATTTCAAGCCTTCATTTTGTTGACAGCTGGGTTATATCAATTTGTTCTTGTGCCAACATTAGCACTTCACTTTAAGTAACTCTACCCACTCTGTCATATTTAACCTTCTGATGTATTTATTGAGATTTCCTTCTGGCCTTGGAATCCACACTTCTATGGTATTTATGGCTATTCCCTTAAGGAGGGGTTCTTAACCAAAGGTGCACGCATCCCCTACGGATGTGGAAAGGGAGTCCAAGAGGTATGGCAGTAATGTACAATTTAAACATAGAATGCCCACCCAATATACTTCAAACGTGATGTCATCATGACAGATAAATTTTTTTGGTGGGGGTTTGGGGTTACCCTGTATTGCTGTAGGGAGTGCGAGGCCTATAAAATATTAAGAACCCCTGCCTTAAGGTATTATCAAATTAAAAGAAACCTACTTAGTTGTTGCTAATAGCACCCCCCTCCTGTCCAGACTTACCAAGTAGATCGTTCTGCGGCAGCCATTCGACCAATTTTGTATTCTTTGCAAGGTTGGGTGGTACTTCTCCAGTGTACCTCCAAAAAACCTTTGGGAAATTTAAAAAAAAAATGTAGCATTACTATTAAGAGCTTGTCTCTTCTGATTCTTCTTCTCTTGCGTCTTCCTGTAAACTGTGTTGCATAGCAGAGCAGATAAGCCCATTATGGACAAATCCTGTTTCAGCTAGCTTTGTGGTGAGCAATAGAGATGGGGATTTGTTTGGACAGAAGAGGGGATTATTGATGCCATTTGCTGTGTTAAGTATTATACCATGTACTGATAAATAAAAGAATCAAATACAGAACAGCAATCAGTGACTATATTTCAATATAATAAACAAGGAATCCTCTGGTACTTTTCAAAACTATAATGTTTAACAGCTGGGCTAAAAAGGTTCTTTTCCTCTTACTGTCTGAGGTATTGTTCCAAAGGCTTCAGCAATCTCCTTGGCTTTCTTCATGGGAATCTCAGAGACCATTGAGCCCAAAGAGAAGACCACAAAGCCATGTTCCCCAGAGGCATTCACAATGGCTTCAAATTCCTGTAAATAGAAAGAAATTTCTAGTCACTGCTTTTTGTCTAATCCACGTCACTGTACCATCATGGTTCTGGTGCTTTGCAATCCAAGGGATCTCATTGCAACATGCCTGGAAAGGAAATAATGTTAACAGGAAAAATAATTTGATAGGCATCTGATCCTATAACTATTTATGCATTTGAACAAAACATGCATAAGTGATTGTCCTGCTAAAACAAACGGGCTAACTCTCAAGAGTTGAGTTTTTGCATGCAACTGTTTGTATGCCCAGGTCATAAATCAAGACTCAGTATGTCAATAATAAAGAAGCTGTAGTGTACTCAATAAAATATATGAAAGAATTCAGGTTCAGCGCAGTAAAGAAAGAAGCAATACAAAGTAGATCTGTTCAAATATGTTTCTGGCCCCCAAATGCAGCTAATTCCATTGTTTTTGTTTGATGCACCAGAAGTATCAGGATATTCAGGTTTAGGTGTGACAGGCTTCCTCTCCCCCCCCCGCCCTCCCCAGATCACACAATAGTGGAAAGATGGTTGGTGTTTTTAAAGCTTAATGGTGTGCACAATGAGCTGAAAAAAGTGGCAGTTTTGTTTTCCTGATTTATTAATTCTGTTTTTCCTTGATAATATTGGAAATCCTCTCATTTTCTTTCCTTTCTTTCATGATTGTCTAGCCCTGGACAGGTTGATGATTTTGAGGCTCGTTCTGCAGAGAGAGTGCAAAATAGAACTCAGTAACTGACTGTGATGACATAGACAAAAGATTCTGTCCAGGTAAAAAGCTCACTGGATGAGCAAATAAATCAATAAGGAACAAATGTTCTATTTCTTACAAATATATTTCCCGTAAAGTCTGGTGAAGAGAGACTCACAGAACATGAATTTAAATACAGATCTTTTCTCAGAAGTTCCCTAGGAGGCACGGATGAGCCTTTAAACTGCAGGGAGTGTGAAAGACAAACTTGTTAAGTAAACTCACACAGCCAGTTACAAAACTCTTTGTGAATCCTGCAGTTCACCTAATCTCTGTGTTCTGATAGACAAAGGGATTGGCTGTCTTCATTCTTGTGTGAGAGCTTTATTGTGTTGTCTGGTTAAACCACAGAGACCTTTGTTAAGGTTGGATTCTGAAGAGGAAGCCAAAAGACTAACTGATGTCACTGGGACACAAGCAAACAAGGTGAACTAAGGCTCTAATTTATAGCTCTAACTGGCACCAGAGGAGAGCCATGCTTTCTATAGCACATGCATAGTGATCTTGTTAGAAGTCTCAAACTAAATTCATTATAACCCTCATACCCATTGAAATAAGGCCCAGACAACCACACAAATGACAAGTGCGATAGGGGTTGCTTGACTATAGTTCCATTGATTTAACCAGGACTGCTGAAAGTTACTCCTATCTTTAAGTGCTTTGCCAGGTAAGGATTTGTGGTTTTTGCTGGCAGGAAAATTTTCCTCAGGGGACTTACCCTCAAGTGCAATGTTTCAGAAACAAAAATTCTTAGTCCATCAGTAGGAATCGGCAATCATTCACAGGGCTGTCCTTAGGGTAGGGTGAGAGGGGCAGCCACCCAGGACCCCGCACTTTAGGGGCCCCATGGGGCTGCACTGCTGCCCCCCCATGCCAGGGACTGGGCAAGCTGGCCAAAAGCGGTAGGGCCAGCTCTACTGTAAGGCTACAGGAGTGGCTTGCAGCAAAAGCTGCTTAAGGCAGTAGATCAGCACTACAACAAAGGTGAGTCCTTAGGACTAACAATGAGGTGCTAATTGTTCAAACAACCTCTATGCCTCCTCTCTGAGTCAGTATCTCTTTGGTCTTCTCTCATTCATATGAGAAGGACTGAGGTCACTGGCAAGCAACCTTTGTGTTTTTTTATCAATAGACCCAGAAAAGAAAAGAAAAAACTGTGAACACCCACTTATTCCACCATTTCTGGGATCTAGGGATTGCAGTTACTTTTGCAAATTAGGACTTGCCTCTTTCAGTGGGTTGAGAATTCCCTTGCTTGCAAAAAAAGATATAACTTGTAGATTTTACTAAAAAAACTCCAGAGGTTTTTTTTGACTGATAATTAAAAAGAGAAGAGAAAAACTGTTCTATTTAGAAGCCTGTGTTACAAAGTATTGTACTTTTTCTACAGTTAGAAAGCCCAAATAACACAATAAAATCCAACTCAGGGATGGATCTGCTGGAAGAAGAAGTTATAACAAGGTCCTAATCTGAAGGGGGGGAAGTGGATAGCCCCACTGTGTTGCTGCCTTATGCACACTGCCAGGGGTCACCAGACCAAGCAGAGAGAGCTAGCATCCCTTGAATCACAATATTGTGGACAATTGTGTGTTCATGAAAACTCATGCAGACTCAGGGAGAAGATGATGTGCAGAGGTGAAAGTGGAACCTAGAGGGGCTGCTTCAGTTTCTGGGATTGGGCAGTGGAGAAAGGACCAGAACCTGGAAGGAGAAAGGACCAGAACCTGGAGGGACTTGGACAGGCTCAGCAGCAGACAGGATCTTTCAGGACCTTTCTTTCCAGCTTGGCATTAGCTCTCTACTCCTTCCCCTGTCTCAGCACTTCCATCTCATTTCTCCACCCAGTCACTGCCCCCTCCCCTCCACATTTGCAAGGAGCTCCCACACACACACTCCAGACTACTAAATGCAATTTTAGCAACTTGATATACTTCCTGATTTGAGACATGAGTATGGCATGTGGCATCACCCTCTGCATGTTCCATGTAGGTGATCTCAAATTAGATGTGTAGATTTCAGAGATGCAATAGAAGCCTCAAGAGAAAGGATGAAAGCTATGAGGGATTCCCAGCACCCCCCCCAAGTGCCCCCCACCAGCCATGGTCACTGTTCAGTTATCTGGCCATGGCCCCTTTTTTTCAGTGGGGGGTTGCCACATGGCAGAGGGGTCTGAAACTAGAGCCCAAGGGGAAAAGTTTGACAACCACTGGCTTAAGGTTGGCTGAGAAACCAGACCCTGCACTCCTGTTCTGCTGCTTTTGGCTGGCTCGCTTGGTCCCTGGCATGGGACGGCCGTGCTGGGGCTTGCCCCTCCCCTGGGCTGGCCCACCCCGCTGCCAGTGCCCTGGGGAGGGATGAGTGGGGGCCACACAGAGACTGATTCTCCCAGGTCCCCGCACCCACCTAGGGATGGATCTGATCATTCATTCCAGATGATTTTGCATTAGTGTTAGCTACACAGAGCCGTGTTTCCCAACCAGTGTGCCACAGTGCACAGCTGTGCCCTCAAGGCTGAGCAGGTGTGCCACAGAATTTGAAAAACTACTCAAGAGTTTTGGATTGGCTGATACATATTCATGAGTTCATTTGGAGACTATATGTTGGTGTGCCTCAGAATTATTAAAGGCATTGAGGTGTGTCACAGCAAAGGAAAGGTTGGGAGCCACTAACCTAGGGAATGCACAGTACTGCAAATGCCATCAGTTGCATACCATTATGACTAATCACCACCATTTATTGGAGTACACACATAAATGATATCGCTACATTTTAGGATAAAGTTAGGATCTTGTCTACTCTGTGCCATAACGGGACCAAATTTCACAGCAATGAACCCTATGCTCCAAGGCACCAACCTCTAAATTCTGCATCAACGTTAATTTATTCACTTGTCTCAAAACACACTTTACATTCTCCTACCTGCACCAACACCCGACGCACCCTCCTAGGCCTTGCTGTTGATGATGCCTGTTGATGTAACTATTTATTTACCGTCATCAATGTAAGTAGTGTTCATTCTTATTTCTGCTGTTTCCATTGTTTGTTGTCCATGATATTCTAACACCTTCATTTTGCCTAGTCTTTTGTGTAAATCTGTTGATCTTCTTACATATTATCATGCAAATTTTAAATTCTGTTGCCTTATTTTTCTGCTTCATGCCATGCTTAACACACCAGAATAGATTGTGTGAATAGATTAGTGCAATTCCACCTTCCTTGTATACCCCAAACACTCTCCAAGTTCAAGAACTATGCAAAGAATGCTAGACTGAATCATTCATTAGCAAACCCTGCAGTATCACATATGAAATTATGTTGTTGTGAGACTGCAGAGGTCAGGGAACTAAATGCAAATCAAATATTTCTTAGTCTCAAGTTTAGTCAGCATGAAGATAGGCTATATAAATTGTGAGATGGGAATATTTTTTCCTTAAATATTTTGTATAGTTATAAGTTTCCCTGTCAGTCTCCCGGGTCAAGTACATTTTTTTAACCATCTCTTTCATTCGCTGTCCCCTAACAGTATTCTGGGTCCATACTTGACTATACAACTACTTTATCTGAGTATGGCTCTTCATCTCTAAGAGTCAGGTTGTTAGCCTGTTAAAATGAAACTAGTATCTACCTACCTTGCAGGGGTGCTGTCAGCAGGGCTGTCCTCAAGGGGAGGCAGGAGGGGCAACCGTTCTTGGCCCCATGCTTTGGGGGGCCTCGTGCTTTTGGGGGATCCTATGCCGCTGGCTGGAATAAGGAAGCAGGGAGCTTTTTCAAGTTGTGGGACCAGGGAGCAGCTCCGGCTGGTCAGGAAAGGGGGAAGGGAATTCAGACAGGCAGCGTTTGTTTACAGTAACTCTTATGTAGCCACCTTCCCACAACTGCTCCCTGAGGGGAAGAGGAAGGGCAAGTGTTGAGATAAAACTTATGGAGCCAGCCTCAGTCAAGCAAACGGGGACAAAGCCAGGAGAATGTCACATCTGCAACCTTTACAAAACAGGACCTCCTCTTTGAATTTACATCAGCATCTCCAGAAAGTATTCAAGATATTAAAGAACTTTTTTCCTTCTACATTTAACAAGACTTTTCAGTCTTCAGGGATGTCTTTTCGAGCAAACTTCTCTGTGCAGATAATGATCTATTATACCTGAGAGAGAAGACCCCAGGCTAGCGCTTATATGGAAATACTGGGTTTTTAGGGTTGATGGCCATCAATCAACACATTAAAGAAGTTTTTTGTCCTTCCTTCTGCACTGTAAATAAGCCCCATTGTCACTGATTGCAGTCAGACCAGCAGTTATGGCCATGTGGGTCTAGTTTAGTGAAACAAACAAGGAATCCTGTGGCACTTTTAAAGACTAACAAATGTGTTTATTTATTACCTTTTAAAAGCGCCACAAGACTCCTTGTTTGTTTTACATCAGAGTATCTGAGAGAAGGCCAAAGGTCCCTTGTTTCTTCCTCTCATCTTTAAACAATACCTGAGTTTCATTACTTAGATCACCTGCAAAGCAATGAGGAATGTATGAATACATATATTAAAATAAGATGGAAAAGGAGAGAGTCAGGCAGCATAAAGGAAATAACATACATTAGACAATTGGAATCCAGTGCTTTAAGGTGAGAGAGGACCTTAATTTATTTCTTGATATCATCCAAAAATAGCATATCTCTCTCTGAATTTTCAATTTAACAAAAACTTGATCTAAGAAATTGTTAAACTTGTAAAATTGTGTGCCCATCTTGAACAAAAAACCAGAGCCACAAAGAGTACCTCCAGATGCTCCTGTCCACTTGGCTGTGAGGCTGATGGAACATCACCATGACACATTCAGTATTGCCTACCCTAAACATCAAAAATAGTCACAAGTCTGGCTTAAATATATCATTAAAACTCACTTAAAAATAAAGAGATGTTTAAAGAAATAATAAATGGGGAGAGCTATTTTCTCTGACTTCTGGGTTTTGAGCCTTTAGGATAAAGTCAGGTCATGTTTTTCTGCTTCTCTCTGCAATTTTTTAGTCTGAGGGCTAGAAATGTATGATTTTCTTAAAGAAAAATTGACACTGCCCAGTGTTCCCTCTAAGCTGATGATGCAGCTGAACAAGTTATGGGTGCATTTCAGGAGCCAGCGGGCAGCAGGGAAGAAGCCCGTTGGGGCCTGGAGAACCAGCGGAAAACTTGCTCAGCTGCTTCATCAGCTTAGAGCAGTGGTTCCCAACCTTTTTCAGGCTGGGGACCCCTTTGTAACCAAAAAAAAATTCTTTGCGAACCCCCCCCCCCCAACTGATTATGTAATCTGGCCTGCATGGGCAGACTCTGGCTCACACCAGTGGGACAGCTGGTGAGCAGCGCTGCCACTACCATTGCCTGTGCCACCAGGGAGCTGAGCCACGGCAGCTGTGGTCCCCTGACTCTGGCAGGGAGCATCAGGGCTGTAGCTGGATTCTGGCCCCGGGTAGGGAGAGGCTCTGCAGACCCCCTGCAATGTCTCTGCGGATCTCTGTGGGTCTCCGGACCACAGGTCAGGAACCACTGGCTTAGAGGGAACATTGCGCTGCAAAGTTTAAAATGGGGGGGCCCCGCACATACTGATTCACCCTGGGCCCCGCTCCCCCCTAGGGACGGCCCTGGCTGTCAGTTAACATCTGTCCTACCCTCTGCAGTATCTTCATGAAATGTGCTGTGCAAGTGCAGTTTCAATACTGTTTGGCATGCTAGGTGAGCCCCCAAGTCTTAAGAAGAGCTGTATGAAATGAGAATATTTTAGACAGTAAAACCTTATCCTTCCATGTATAATTTTGTGGACAACTGAAGATCTGTCATGATATAAATGACTAATTATGACTCCAGAGGGGGAATAATTGTAATATGCTTTTTTAAGCTCTTCCATACTATTGCTTCCTTACTTATATATAATTATTATTAGCCAATAGAAGTTTTATCGATTAGTGAGTCCTAGTAGGATAGTCCAATTTTAACTGAAAGAACTCACCTGAGATAATGGCTTCTCCTGGCCACAGGTTATGCCTCCAATTATAACCATGTTGGGCATCACCGGCCTTGGATACTCAAACACAAAGTCGTATCTTAGCAGCCAAATGGCTGCGTGACTGAAAAGCTCTGGCACTGTCACATCTTGTTGAAGGAACTCCCAGATCAGATCTTCATAGGATGAATAAAGGAAATTACAGCTCAAGAGCTCTGCTGAGCCGACTAAGAAGTTCCACACACGCTGAGGATATGCCATGTGGTCTGTATAGCTGGTGAAGAATTTGGGGATGTAAGAAGGAGGATTTGGACATTGGGTTGCCTGAAAATCTAAACCGCATGGAAGTCCCCGTGAGAAGTAAACAGAAGGCAAGAACAAGTAGTCAGCTACTATTTGTCCACATAGAAATGTTGGATCCGTCAAGACAGCATCAAAAGCACTTTCTTTGAGATAGGTGATCAGCTCGTTGTTGGACAGAAGCTGTTTGCAGGAATTGGTTAATAGTTTCATAATAGTTCCTATTCTTGAGAAAGTTTGAGTGATTTTGTCCCAGAAAGGCTGAGGTGCAAATATTTGCTGGCTTAGCATTTTAAATTCTGTTTCCAAGTATTCCTTGGTGTACGGCACAGAGTACATTTTCACTGTGTAATGTGCCGATGGTTGTATCTGAACACTGACTTCTGGTATAACCACTACTATCTGATGTCCTTTCTGCCAAAGTTGCTCTACTACTAGGCGCGTACTGAGCCAGTGGCTGCCATCTACGGGAATCACCAGTAGCTTTCCCCCTTTAGAAAGGCTCCAGAAAGTCAGAAAAAGTAAAAGGCAGGCAGGCAGATGACTCATCTCACTAGAAAAGGAAGACTTGTGCTGCAGCTAGCCAGACAAGTTTTAGAAGCAAGCGAAATCATTGCAGGCAACATAGGAATTGTTTTACTAATGGCCTTCCAATCATTATTCCGTCAGTTCTTAAGTAAATATTTGATTACCGTGAGCTGGGATGAGCATGAGTGAGATATTTTTTAACTTTGAGCTCCTTAAAGGTTGATTATGCAATCTGACTGGACAGGAAAGGAGCAGAAGAAACTGTAGCACTGTAGCAAAATGTGGGTTTCCTGGGATGGCACATAATTTCAGCATTAAGAGGTTGGCATGGGATGTTTTATTCCAAGATCTAATAGAATTCAGAATGTTAGGTAATACTTTATCAACAATTCACATGGTTACTAACTTATGGTTAATTTATACACAGAACTGAGAGAATAATTGATTATATTTTGTTTTCCAGGTGTTCTTTTTACCCTTGTTTGTTTCTTTGTTTTTAAATAAAATAAGCTAAATTTCAAAATGAAACATCATTTTGAAATGAAAAATTAAAATAACATTTCAACTTTTTTCTGAAGTCCCCCCTTTTCTTTGTTTGAAACTATTTGCAGATTTCAGTGCAAATTAACTAATAGTATTAGTCAACACAGAATTGCACTTTGCAGTGAATAAACCATTCATCCTAAAACTGACACCCAGCTCTATCCATGCACTAAGATGACTGTGCAGGTCATTGGAAAATAGATGCACAAAAAATCTGTTCCTGCTGCCCAAGGTGGTGGTTTTGCTCTTTCTGTCTCTGATTTAACCAAAAAGATAATGAAAATCATTCTTTTGTTCACTGCTTGCTGTTTGCCCCATGCTCTGTCAAACTCAACTGTTGGTGGAGAGTATCTTGGCAATGACCAAACAAATGACTGTGAAATGAATGTTGTTAACTTTGTTATCTAATTATTAGTATCATCTTGATTATTTGTATTAGCTCCCTTTGACAACTTCTGTCATTAAAACATGGCTGCACCACCCCTTGGGGAAGAACTCCAGTATTTCAGGTTGTGAGTGGAGAGACCCTTGCCCCATGTTTGTCAGAGATGGAACTAGCTGTTCGTTCAGTTCCAGTATTCATTGATCAAAAACACCCCATCAATCACTGCCCAAATGAAACAAACTTTACAATGTTACATGTGTGTCCTTGTGCTCAACTGGTTGTTTTTTTTTTCAAAAAACTGAACAAAATGAACAAGGCATGCATCAAAAACTGGGCCTTTGTGCCCTTTAAAAGCCATCTTTATTGCCTTAGGCTTGTATCTCAAGAACGGTTCAGGTTAAAAACTTCCAAGTTAATTTAAATCTCTTGGCCTTGCCGAGAACTTTGGCTTCTGGTTATTTTTATTTTGTTTTTAAAAGTGATTGTTACACAGCTTTGAAGTCCTTGAATGAAAATTATTTATGTGACCATCTGGTCCGAAACAGTGTAATTTATTCATGGCAACTGCCAGAACATCTGCATTGGCTTAGTAGTCAAAGACCTGATCTAGAACTCCCCTGTTGTGTGCTCAGTTATGGATGCAGGCTTCCTAAAGCTCCCTGTCAAAGCCAGTGTGCCACATGTTCCTATGGCTGTGGTCCCCTTAATTCGGGCAATGAACACATCACAGTGGTTCCAGCTGCAGTTAGTTTCACAAGAACATGGTTATGTTTTTTAAATAGGCATCTTTTGTGCTTATTGGTTTCACTTACTTGAGTGGTTCCTCAGGTGTGCCAGATCTGCACCCAGCATTCTGCTCACACTTACTTCCTGCACATTTGTAAGCCAGCTAGTGGCAAGTTGCACTCAGAGTGCAAGTTAAAGCAATCATAGGGTTGCTTTAACTTAATATGACTGGAACAATCCTTTCGGGATTCTTTCTGCAGGTCAAGGATCAACAGAACGCAGCATATTCCTCTCACATCTCCAACGTATCCCTAACTCCAAGCAGATCCTATAGAACTAGATACACTGGCTTCTCAACACTGGGGGATTCTCTAAGTATCCCTACAGCCTGTCTCATGGTGGTAATTCCACCTCACTATTACACAGATATGTAGAGTATCACCCACCATTTTAAAAAAGCCCTACATGCAAATGCCACAAGCTAAGGAAATCCCAGAGCACCACAAAACTCCCAAACTATGCTAGTCAGGACTGATATTAGGCACCTGTAGCTTCAGGATGATGGGGTATGGGGTAAAGTAGAACACTTTAATTCTAAACAAAGAATGGAAAACCCAGGTATTCTAGGTTAAAGTTGCTCTTTTAACTTCTCTCATTCAACCTTTTTGCCTCTTCTCAGATATGGTACAGGCATATTGGCCACAATAGCAGTCATCAGTGCCATGGGGACCTAGCTGCTTCCTTTTTGGAAGTCTTTTATCAGAATAGGCAACCTCTTAGTATGCCACCTGGAGCAAACAGTAGAAATTATACAACTCAACTCAAGAAGCTACAAAAGATGGAGCAATACACCGAGAGTAGCAAGTAGAAGACATGAATGTCGGATAACAATTTTTAATCAAGATTCCAAAGGATTTTTACTTATGTGCTGGAGAAACTCTCCAGAAGTAATAAAAAAATTGATTTAACTGACCTCATTCAAGCATCTACTTTGTCATTACTTGAGCTGACATTTGTGATGTCATCAAGATCATGGCACATATGTAATAACTACTTTCACTGGCTAAGATCTATTGCATGCACACACAAGCTATGAATAGAAGCTACATAAAAATGATAATCTCTGGTAAACTTTGCAATATTTTTCAACTTTTAAAAAAAATAAACCATACAAACCTTGATTAATGGTTTCTTCTGCTGACAGTTGATGCCTCCGATGTAGACCATGCTAGGCATCACTGGCCTGGGATATTCGAACACAAAGTCATATCTCATCAGCCAAATGGATGCTTTTCTGAACAGTTCTAGGATTGTTACCTCTTTACGAAGAAACTCAGAAGCCAGTCCCTCATATTTTAAATAGAGCAGGTGACAAAATACGTTCTCTATGGAACTGACTAATAGGTTCTTCACGCGCTGGGTAAATGTCATGTGGTCTAAATTGGAGGTGAACATTCTTGGGATGTAAGAGGGAGGATTGGGACACTGAGTGGCTTTGAAGTCCAGACCACATGGAAGTCCACGCATGAAGTACACGGAAGGAATGGAGAGATATTCAGCAATTATTGGTCCGCATGGTAACACAGGATCCATAAAGATAGCATCAAATTTGCTATCCTCAAAATATTTAATTAATTCTTTTTCAGATAACAAATTCCTGCAAGCAGACGAGAACATGGTTGTAGCCTCTGATACCCCTTCATAGAGCACTGCAATTTTCTTTGGAAGTGGTAGGGCGGCAAAAGATGTGTGTCCCAAAGATTGGTAAAATTTTTCCAAAGTTTCTTGTGTGTAAGGCACGGGATATGTTTTTAGTGTATAATACTCTGATGTTCCCATGAGCAAGGTGGCTTCTGGGATGACAACAACAATATCATGTCCTCTTTTCCCAAGCTTCTCCACTACTGCACGCATGCTGAGCCAATGACTTCCATCTTGAGGCACAACCAGCAGTTTCCCTCCATCAACAAAACTCCACAAAGAGACAAAAAGAGCTAGCCCAGTGGTTCTCTGGTATCCTGGACTGACTGCCACCATGATGCTAGGGGTAAAAAAAACAGCTGTCTCCTCAAGAAATCTTCTGAGCAGTAATTAAAGGCAGCAGTCTCTGGGATTGTAGGTATATCTGTGGCCTTTTAGCCCAATCAGTTCTCAAGTTAAATATTTGCTGATGAGGATTTTGAAAGTTAATATGTAATACTTTAAACTGTGTCATGGTTTAAACTTCAAAGTGAAGTTGTTAACCAATACTGAATAAATACCAGGAAGGTGGGTGGAGTTAATTACACAACCACAACACCTCCATCAGCAGGTCATATGTATAAAATGAGTCAGCATAACTTACAAAGACCATGCGGTCAAGCGTGGCCACAGCATTTCATAGCAGGGTGGGTGTAGGCCATCATTAGTAGGAGAAGCACAGGGTAGGTCAACACTGGTGTTACTCACTAATGGGTGTTACTCACCATTCTGATGAGCAGAAAGAACGACAAATGTGGAAGGCACCCAGTGTGGCTTAACAGAGAACTCTGCACTGAGCTAAAGCATAAAAAGGAAGCTTACAAGAAGTAGAAGCTTGGACAGATGAGTAGGGAGGCATATAAAGATATTGCTCAGGACTTACAGGGACAAAATCAGAAAGGCCAAAGGACAATTGTAGTTGCAGCTACCAAGGGATATGAATGATAACAGGAAGGGGTTCTACAAGTATGTCAATAGCAAGAAGATCAAGGATGGTGTAGGTGCCTTACTGAATGGGGCATGTATCCTTGTGGTGGAGGATGAGGAAAAAGCTGAAGTGCTCAATGCTTTTTTTCTTCAGTTTTCATAGGCAGGGCCAGCTCCCACTACACTAGGTATGGCAGATTGGAGAGAAGAAGAGAAGCCCTTGGTGACGGAAATTCAGGTTAGGGACTACTTAAAGAAGGTGGATGTGCACAAGTCCATGCCGCCGGATGAACTGCATCCAAGGGTGCTGAAGGATTTGGCCGATGAGATAGCAGCACCACTGGCCATTATCACTGAAAACTTGTGGTGAATGGGGGAGGTGCTGGAGGACTCGAAAAAAGCAAATATAGTGCCTATATTGAAGAAAGGGAAAAAGGAGGATCTGGGGCATTACAGACTTGCCAGCCTCACCTCAATCCCTGGAAAAATCATGGAGCAGGTTGTAATAACCCTTGGGAAGGAAGGGGTTAACACTGTGGTCAGTGAGTCCCAGAACAGCCAATAGGAACAAAGCACAGCTTTATTAATTGGAACAGCAGCTTTGCCTGTTCCTGTTTGTATGCAGCAGAGCTCTTGGGAGGATTGGGGAGGGGCCTGAGGAAGAATCCAGCAACATCCTTACCAAAGATAAATTAAGTTTGCTACTGACAAGGCGTGGGTAGAACAGGGAATGTGTACTTAGACATGGTCAGGGTAATTTCTTTGGTTTTGACTTGTTTTTGGCTTTCTCTGTGCTGAGCACACGTATCCCCTCCCCCTACCCTGTAACTACTTAAGTTAATTTCCAGAGAAGCAACTCTCTGTGTTTTTATCTGTTCTTTTTTAATTACAGATTTTACCTCTTAAGTAAGCTCTGGTTCTGTGTCCTGAAAGGCAAGAGGTTTGTGTGCATGTGCCTCAGACTGCACAGCCAGCTACTAAAGAGTACTCTGTTCCAGTTCCAGCTCATACTGCAGCTGGGGTTCATTCACTTTCCTGAGGGAGGAATAAATGTGATTGCAAGTACCTCACAGGAAGGAATTCCCAAGTGCATCTTCCTGGGTTTTCAAGAGGTTGGGTATTTTTTTTTGTTTTTTTTTTCATTTGGGTGCTGGCAGTGATACCACTCCAAGGCCAGGAATTGGAGGCCTTGGAGAGTTTTAAGATCAGGCTTTTAAGGCTTGTTGCAGGCCCCCACCTTCTGCACTCAGAGTGGGGAAACAGCCTTGACACAGGTTCTCAAAGAATCCATCCTGAAACACTTGGAGGAAAAGAGAGTGATCAGGAACAGTCAGCATGGATTCACCAAGGGTAAATCATGCCTGACCAATCTCATTGCCTTCTATGATGCGATGACTGGATTTGTGGATGCAGGAAGAGCTGTTGACGTGATATACCTCAACTTTAGGAAGGCTTTTGATGCTGTTTCCCACAGCATTCTTGTCAGCAAGTTAAGGAAGTATGGGTGGGATATGTGGACTGGAAGGTGGAGAGAACTGGCTAGATCTACGGTTTCAGTGAGTAGGAACCAATGGCTCCATGTCTAGTTGGCACCCAGTAATGAGTGGTGTACCTCAAGGGTCAGTCCTGGGGCCAGTTCTGTTCAACATTTTCATTAATGATCTGGATGATGGGATAGATTGCACACTCAGTAAGTTTGCAGATGACACCAAACTGGGGGGAACAGTGGACACGCTGGAGGGCAGGGACAGGGACAGGATTCAGGGAGACCTAGACATATTGGAGCAGTGGGCCAATAGAAATCTCATGAGGTTCAACAAGGACAAGCACAGAGTCCTGCACTTGGGACAGAAAAACCCCATGCACTGCTACAGCCTGGGGAATGATCAGCTAAGTAACAGCACTGTAGAAAAGGACCTGGGGGTCATGGTGGATGGGAAGCTGGATACAAGTCAATAGTGTGCTCTTGCGGCCAAAAAGGCCAATGGCATACTGGGCTGCATCAGTAGAAGTGTTATCAGCAGACTGAGGGATATGATCATTCCCCTCTGTTCAGCACTGGTGAGGCTGCATCTGGAATATTGTGTCCAGTTTTGGGTTCCCCACTACAAAAAGGATGTGTACAAATTAGATAGAATCCAGTGGAGGGCAACAAAAATGATCAAGGGGCTGGAGCACAAGACCTATGAAAAAAGACTGAAGGAACTAGGCTTATTCAGCTGCAGAGGAGAAGACTGAGGGGGGATTTGATAGCAACCTTCAACTACTTGAAGAGCTGCTCTGAGGAGGCTGGAGCTCAGCTGTTCTCGGTAGTAACAGAGGACAGAACAAGGAGCAATGGTTTCAAGTTGCAGCTGGGGAGGTCGAGGTTGGATATTAGGAAAAGCTTTCTTACTAGGAGGGTGGTGAAGCACTGGCATGGGCTATCTAGGAAAGTAGTGGAATCTCCATCTTCGGAGATATTTAAGGCTCGGTTAAACAAAACCCTGTCTGGGACAATTTAGTGAGAGTGGTCCTGCTTTTTTGGCATGAGGTCCCATGTAACCCTATGAGTCTATGATTCAATGATTCTATAACACTGTCGTTACTCACTAATGGGTGGTCTGTGCCAGCTGGCTCAGGCTTGTGGGGCTCAGAGGATGGGGCTGTAAAATTGCAGTGTAAATGGCTGCATTCTGGGTGAAGCACTTAAATGCTGATGGTGGATGCATGTCTGGATCAAGCCCAGACTACTAACTTCCATTCACCAGAAATAGGCTTGAGGAACTTGTACTCCTCCTCATCCAGAGCAAGGTGATGTTGATAGACACAACTAAGGCATCCAGTATGGAAAGGGCACATTGTGAGGAGATCCAGAATGCTGCTCTCCATGCAGTTATGAGGGCTAGAAAAGGATGATGTGGGAGGAAGCTTCCATGCTGGGATTTCTGACAGCCTCAAAAACTGGAGCCTGGAGAGCATAGGATGGTGGGTTACAGCTGTTAAGGGAGTTAGGGCTTGATCTACTGTGCTTAAATCCTAAGCGCCCAGTAGACTTTACAGCCCAGGTTCAAGCACCCAGGCATCATATGGGACTTAAGCAAGGGACTCTCAGAAGCCTGCAAGCCAAGCCGAGAACTATGTCAGCCAGCCAGCAGGAAATGCCAAGGAGAGGCATGCACCTCCACCAATCAAATCGTGGGTGGGGAGGTGGTACTGTCTCTTCAGAATTCACAGCCATGAACCTTCTGTCATTAGCACCAACGCTGCTGTGAGACTGACTGGTGAGACCTCCTGCCAGATCTGTGAGAGTCTGTTCCAAGTTTCTGCTCTCAGAAATTTTTCTTTAGACATATGGAACGGAGAGAGATGGATTGAGAACACCCAATAGCGAGGTGGTTGGGGCACTTAACTGAGAAAATGGGGCACCTGGTTCAAATTGCTGCTGGAAACCAGGTGGAGCAGGAATGGAGTCAATGCAGGGCCTCCCCCATCACAAGTAAGTGCCCTAACCATGAGGATAATGTGGATGGGAGAGGACACAGGCATTTCCAAAACCTTTTGCCTTAGCTGCATTTTGCGCTGCTTATGGACATCATGAGAATTTAGGAGCAGAGTTCACTGAAGACACAGGGAGGCATCACCTCCTCAGCCTCCTGCTCCCTACTTAGGCTGCCAAATTGTGGCAGAAGCTTGATTGGGACGTGGCTGGGACACAAGGCTGCTTCTGGTGGCAAGATCACTCTGGTCCCAACTGGGACACTGGGCTGCTGCCGGCTGCAGGCACCACACCGGGTCTGGGGTTGGTGAAGGGGCATGGCTCAGGGAGGGGCAGGGGCGCTGCCTAGGGTGACTGTTGAGCTGCCTTCCCTAGCGGCAGCTGCAAAATCTGCCCATGTGAGCATGCTTACCCAAGAGGCCTTGCAAGCAGGATAGGCAGCAAGATGCCTAGTCTGAGCTCCAATGGGAGTTTACGTCTGAACCAGGGGGGCCAAGCACTAAAGTGGGAGTCAGAACTTTGCCCATGCCAACTGGTGGAGACATAGGTGCCTACGAGCTACCAGGTGACATCTGAGTGGGGCACAGAGGGATCTCAGCAGCATCCAAATTTTGGCACCTACAGAGGCAACTAGGCACTTAAATCATTAGCCCTTGATGCTTGTACTGATTGACCAACCTTGAAAGTGGTATTTCCACCCCAGCAAGTGAAGGAGAAACAAAATTCCACAGTCCTGCTAACAACCCAGCAGATGGATGGGAAGAGAGAGCAGCTAATAGGATTGGTCCAAATCCAGTTGGTGTCCTGGGATAAGGAGGCTATTAAGTGGTGTATGAAAATTTCCCGGATAAACCTGAAAGCATAAATACGGACAGTGTCTTCTTAGAAAGGGAAGCTGTGTGACAGCATATCCATCCCTGTTACCTTTCACAGCAAGCAGAAAGAGGGGTAAGAAGGATATAGGGAAGAAAAATTCATTCTGCCTCTATAAGGCACTAATACAAGTAGTCACAGGCTGAGTTTCCATGATTCAACAGCAATGGGCATGAAAAATGGACAAGCCAACTGGAATTCGGCCATCTTGACATGAGTATGGGTAAGGGGTTGGGATGATCAAATCAACCTTCAGAATGGTGGATTTGGGGACAAGAAGTCAGGGGACCCGTCCAGAACTGGAAAATGGAGATGTCAGCAGTAGAGTTGGATGGAAACTTTGTGAATGAACTTTTGTCTGGAAATGTTCATCATAACCTGAGATCTGAGAAACCCAGTTTCTAGTCCCTGCTCTGATTGACTGAGACCACAAATTGAATTTGTATCTCCCAACTACCTGGTGAATGCTCTGAAGACTGGAGTGTGTCTTTCTCACTCTCTGGCTGGTCTTTAGTTTGGTTTTTAGTTTTGAAAGATCTGGCTTCTGTTCTGCATTGGAACAGAAACAAATGCTGAAAACTAATACTTCTAGAAATCAGAATTCTTGTTTTCCAGCCAGCCCTAGTGAGCAAAAAAGAGGGTTGATGATAATTTCTCTTCTCCATCCAATGGTTTTATTTTCTCTGTTCAGTATACCTAATCAAACAGTCATGTGTAGGCACCTCACTCACTCACTCTGATACGATGAGAAACTTTACACTGGACAGGGGCTTGAAGATATAGCTTCGGAAAGACAGCAGGGAAATGTGGTGCAGGAAATAAGTAACTAAGTCAAATGTACCATGACCTGATTAGCTTATCAAGAATTTAATACTAGAGAGACTGAAGAAACTAGGCTTATTTAGTCTGCAGAAGGAAGACTGAGGGGGGATTTGATAGCAACCTTCAGTTTCTTGAAGGGGTACTCCAAAGATGAGGGAGTGAGGCTGTCCTCAGTAGTAACAGAGGATAGAACAAGGAGCAATGGTTTCACATGGCAGTTGGGGCAGTGGAGGTTGGATATTAGGAAAAACTTTCTCACTAGGAAGGTGGTGAAGCATTAGAATGGGTTACCTAGGGAGGTGGTGGAATCTCCATCTTTGGAAACATTTAAGGCCCGGTTAGACAAAACTCAGGCTGAGATGATTTTGTGGGAGTGGTCCTGCTTTTAGCAGGGGGTTGGACTAGATGACCTCATGAGGCCCCTTCCAGTCCTTTGATTCTATATGATGTAAGGCAGGTCTAGAAGCTGTGCCTAACAGCTTCTATGGGGGGGGGCAAATAATATGCATGGGTTCTGCATTAGCATGAGCACAAAGAGCACAATTAGATATTAGCATACTGGGTGCAGGGCTGATTAATGATATTTAGGTTGATTTGGTCACAAATCTGTCAATACCTGTAGTTTTACTGAAAAAAAGCATGAAATACTGTCTTTTGTAATGTGCTACTCTTTTAATTGTTCAAATTCTGTTTAGGTTAGTTGAAGAGTGAAAAAGGCACCATTAGCAATAAGGAACTTGAAAGAGGGACCAACTCTCTGTTCTCAGCCTGAGAAAAGCAGAAATGGGTGGGGGTATACTCTCGTTTCTCTTCAGATCGTATAAATCTTTCGCCCTTAACTTCTTTAAAGCTATGTCTGAGACACTGCCTCACCCCCTGCCACATTGTCAAAAGGCATATCCTTGGCTAGGCTTCTTGTGGAGCTTTTCTTTAGTTATTTTGATCAGAGGAGCTGTTTTCAGTATTTAAGAGCTGCAATCATGAAGGCTATGACTCTCTAAAAGCTGAAATCACTGAGGGAGGAGGCTCTTCTTCTCTCTGAAGTGAAATCACTAAAGAGCAGACAGCTGGAGCAACCAGTGAGTGGCATTGGTGGACACCAGGAGCAACCAGCAGGTGGTGCCAGTGGACAGTGGGAGCAACCAGCTGGCGGATGGCTGGATAGCGGGAGCAACCAGTGGGTGGCACTGGTAGACAGCGAGCAGAGCCAGTGGATGGTGAGAGTGGCCAGTGGAGGGCTGGATGGCGTGAGCGACCAGTGGGCAAAGCTGGCAGACAGTGGGCGGAGCCAAGATACAGTGCAAGTGGACAGAGTGAGTGACCAGTGGGTGGTGCTGGTGGACAGCTGATGTAAGAGACATTCCCTCCATACCCTGGGGTTTGTTGGGAACCTTGTTCTGCACTGATTCTCCAGATCAGTGCTGGTTTTGCTATTGAGTTCATACGTTCTGTTATGCTGTATGGGATTATGTTGGGAATTTTGTTTCTGCACTGATTATCCAAATCAGTGTTGATTTTTGCTATTGTGTCTTTACAGTCTTTTATTACTATTAAAAGTTCTGTATACTGTTTGAACTCTAAGCCCCATTGACATTCAAGTTTATTTTTTACTTAGTGAGAAAGGTGGATAAAGTAATATCTTTTATTGGAACAGCTTCTGTAGGTGAAAGAGGCAAGCTTTTGAGCTCCACAGAGCATGCCACTATCTTGGGGCCAACCATAATTCCAACACTGTAAACATACTTAGAAAGATTCTGCTGGTTAACACATAATGTTAGAAACTAGGGGAAAAAATGAGAATGTTGGGCAATAAATAACAGTAGTGTCAGCAGAGTTTAAGTATTACATTAATAAAACACCCCCAATCATTTCACTGCCATCCAATCACTCAGCACAACTAGCAGAATCTTTACCTGAGGGGCTGTAAAAGTTCATAGCAGGGTCACTGTGGGTCAGAACTTCACACAGTATTTGCCTGCATTACACCTGGCTCAAGTTCATAATACTTCAGTGTCCGGGAGAAGCCAGTTTCTACATAGAATAATACACTCTCTATAATACGATTTCAGATATGCTACCCTGAGACCTAAAATGGCTGCTGATTCAGTGGTTGAGAGCTCTTTTTTGTTTAGGATATCACCAGGTGGACTAATCATGGGCTTCTGTGGTATTACAATTGGACGTTTAAGTTCTCGGCCATTTTTGGCTGTTTTGCCCCACACATCTTTATGACTGACACTGGTGGAACAGTGTCGGCTTTCAAGTATGAGTAACTGTAATACGAGGGCCCCTGTAGTTCACCTCCGCAGGACTGTTGTGTTCCTTAGATGCATGTCTACATGCAGCCTTGGCACCCATTCCCCACTGTCCACTGCCCAGGGAGCAGATGGGATGGCGGCCTGCACAGCAGCATGGCTCATAAAAAGCAAGAATGTGACTCACCCTGGATCTCCAGGAGTTGGGGCTTCTTTTCCCCACACATTTTTTGGACAAAGTTGGCCTTAGGCAATTGGGTGCCCTAGGTAAAGGCCCATTGTGGGGCCCCCATTGCTGTCTTCCTCATGGCCCCAGCCTGCTCTGCAGTCCTAACCATCCCCTGCCTCCCGACTCCATGTTTGTTTTGCTGGACCAAGTTAACATGACTATCCCTCTGGAACTTGTAAATTATTCTTGGGTATGATTATTTTTAAAGATCTTTCTGTCATGAAGCTTGTAAGTTGATCATCTTTCACTTATTATAAATGAGCTAATGCTTAACTACAAAGTTATGTGCATTAATTACCAAATACAAAGTGGTAAAATTAATGATGGCTCAAAAATAACTAAAATACCACATTTAAAATTTTGGCAGTCCAATTTTTCATATAGGCTTGTGTTTATGTGCACTAGAAGTTTAATACAAATAATTATAATAAATAAAAATAAGTGAAAAGAAGGTTTCTAGTGTGTAGCTATAAATGAAAAACCAAATTCCAATGAAATTCTCTGAAGTAATCAAATTTATAAGACTCTGGCCCCCTTAAAAATATTAAATAGTAGGTACAAAAGAAACTAAAATATTTCTTACCAAAAGAAAGACATACAGCACAGACAGCTGTAATGATTACCTGAAGGCAGCACTGTATTTATATGTAGCAGCCTATAGGGACCTACCTGGTAACCTGAGCTAACCAAAGCCAAAGGAAAAATTGTCACAAAGGCAAAGAAAAAGGCAAAAAAAGAATAGGTAAAAAAGAAAAGGAAAAGGGAAAATTTCACAACTGGGATTTAAAAAAATAGCAGAATAAATGGCCACACTAAGGAACTAAAACATGAGACCATTGGAAAACTTCCTGCTATTGTGCTTGCTCCTGATTTTTGAGCATGTCAGCCTGAAGGTGATAGGCAGATAATAGTGAAATCTGCAATTCAGATGAAGCACAGATCCTAACGATAGTTTGCCTTGATGAACCAAGGCTGAAAAGTGCTGAAGCTTCTAGTGCTACTGGCCCTCCTGGATGGGAACAATTTCTATATTTTCTTTTCTGTCCGCCAAATTAAGGATGGAGCCTCTTATTGCTTGAGCACCCTAGGTAGCTGCCTGCTTTGCCTCCCCTAAAGCCTCCTCTGGTTCTGGAATTGGTGAAATTTGGAAGTCACACCCTAAATTCTCTCCGTAAAGTCTCATGCTCCTCTTCCTTGAGCTCTTTTTGCTACATGTGGCTGACTTTCAGGGATCCCAGGTTCACTTTGATGCATTTTCTCACAAGAAGAGCATAAAAATAAAGCCCTGTGGCAATGTTCCCTATAGACTGTGTGGGTGGGTGGTCGCACAGCAGCTGTCTCCCACCCGTACAGGGAATACTGACCCCTGGGCAGCCGGCACTGCCACAAATCCTCTCTGGCCCTGGACACATTCCTCCCAGCACCTGGCAGGGACTGGGGAGTTTAAAATCTCCTGCTCTGAGTGGGCTCAGATGCATACTCAGGGCAGGAGCAACTCTCCAGATTGGCGGCCAGGTAAGGGGGAAGGAGTACCCTTGGGAGGGCTGTGGACAGGAAGCTGATGGCAGGAGTCTGTGGGGAAGGCCCAGGGATTGGGGAGCTGGGGGGGGACTAGGGAATGGATTGGGATACAGGGCAAGCTGGAAGGCAGCCAGCCAACGGGAATAGCGAAGGGGTCAGGTTGGGGGGAGATGGTGCCTGGCGGGTGGGCAGGTGGGGGGGGTCAGAGGGGGAGGCCCAGGGCCTGGAGAGGGGGGTATTGGGGAATGAATTTGGGCCCAGGGCTCCCACCCCCTGTGAGGAGCCTTACTATGGACATAAATGTATGTAATTTACTTGGTGTAAATGAACAAAACCTATACTGCACAGCAATCCATTACAGTTCCTTTAACAACAAGGTGCTTGTCACAGTCATAGATACTAGACCAGGTGGACCATTGCTAGCATAGAATTCCTATACTCCTGTTTTAAAAATGAGTAGCTCATTTAAAAGAGGAAAGTTGTGAAAAAGTACTAAAACACAAAGCCAGAACCTGACTAGACAAATGTCTAGGGATGCAGATTAAGTGGTGTAACTCAATACAGACCCAGTGCTGTGCCTACTCCAAAAAGTAAGAATGTGGCCATAGCACTTCCAAAAATCAAACAAACAAACCCTCCCCAAACCTTTAAATTAATAGCTGCAAAGGAAAAAAACTTGCAAAAAATACAGGGGGCTGGGACACCTCATCAGCATCTTCTGAACATGAATGAGTCTACTCAATTTTTCATTCAGGGCTAATAACTATTTTTTTACATAGGAGTAGCATACCTTCAGTATTTTCGCATTATTAGCAAACAGCATGGCAAAGGGCAGAAGAATAGTGTGGGTCAGCACATTAATGGCAAGTTCGTAACAGTTGTAACACCATTCTACTAGCCTGCACCCTCAGGATTGCCATGACCCCATCTCCTGATGAAGTGACTCTGCTTGGGATCATGAACCACAGTTTGGGAATTTCCAAAGGGGTAGCCATGCTAGTCTAGTTCAGCAAAACAAGCAAGCAGTCCTGTAACACTTTTAAGACTAGCACCTTAATTTATTGCATGAGCTTTCATGGGAGAAAAGCTGATGAAGTGGGATTTTTGTCCCATGAAAGCTCAAGCGATAAATAAATCTGTTAGTCCTTAAAAGTGCCACAGGACTTCTTACTTAGTTTGGAAACTGGTCTACTAAACTGAAAGGAACCAAGAGAAGAGCAAGAAAAAGAATGACTGATTTACAGTATGAGTAGAAACAGAAATAGCTGTCTAAATAGACAGACTTATAAACAGGACTAAATATGTCTGTCTTGGCCAAAGGACAACGAAGACAGGATGTAGTGCCACCATTCAGAAGAATTTGAAATCTGTAAGCACTAACAAGGAAAATGAATTGTTTAGGAAGACAAAGGAGGAATCCTATGGCACTTTTAAAGACTAATACATTTATTAAATTTATAAATAAATTTGTTAGCCATTAGAAATGCCACAGGATTCCTTGTTTGTTTTGCTGAATGGGTATGTCTACAGTCACTTACAATTTAATCTGAATGAACAAGGATCAACTCGAATTGAATAAATGCATAGCCACGTTGGCTTTCATTAATTCTAACTAAGGAATCGTACAACCCAGGGGCGTTGCTAGATAGCAAAAAGACCCGGGGCACAGGCCCACAGGCTCCACCTGTGCTAGACCCTGCCCCTGTCATGGGTCTGCCCCCAATAGGCCACACCCACAACAGACAACCCCCCCCCATTACCCAACAGGCCCTACCCGTATCCTGGGCCCCACTTGAAACTGAAATTCACATGAAATATTTTGAAGTGGGGAAGTTCCACATGAAATAGAAATTTTGGAAACATGGTGATGTGATGTTTCTGAAAGGAAATATAGTCCCTAGGGCCACGCCAGCTGATGACTAAAATTGAAGCTGTCAGCTTCTAGCCAGCAGCTGTCTAGGCACCAATGCCGTCTGACCATGTCGATGTCCATGGATTATCCTGGTCCAGAGTGTTTAGCCTCTGTAGCACTCTCCCACCACACAGAGGCCCCATGCCATGCTGTGATACAACTCCTCCTTCACACCCCTCTGCTCATTTTAGTTTTAATGCAATCATTCTCCTCCAGTGTTCCCTACAAATGAATCAAGGTGCTGGCAGTATCCTCTTAAAAGCTCACTGACCATGTGAGGAGGACATATAAAAATTCTTCTCCTCCGACAAGACATATCTTTCCCTATCTCCTATAGGTTTCTGTTGCTAAACATCAGAAGTCATGGAGATCAGAAAATAGGATTGCGGGGGAGGGTGGTGGATGAGACCATCCCTGGGACTTCCAGTCAACTTGTTTAGGGTCTCCAGGTACTGGAGAAGTGGATGGCATCTAGGAGCCCAGGTGAGAGATGACACCCTGCTGACCCATGCTGAAGACACCTACCACTGCAGTTCTCAAGCTTTTAAAATAGAGCCCACGCCTCTCCTGAACTTTGCTGTAATGCTTGCCCTCCACTTTGAGAGGCAGCATGAGATTGTGGAGCAGGGGAGTGGAAGGAGGGTAGTACAGCAGCTGCAATTTGCCATGCTGGGCTGATTATAACACAGGGCAGGAAATTTCAAAAGGCTCTGACCCTCCCAGCTTCTAGGTGTATGCAGCCCCGGTAGGGGAAGTTGGGGAGCTCATGAGGCAAGCAGGCAGGCTGGCTGGAGCTGCCAGTGCAGTGCTATAAGCAGTGTCACACCAAACTGGCTGACCCAGCCAGGCTGCCTGCCTTCTGCCTCCCCAGCAAATAGCCAAAGAGAGGACAAC
>ML682045.1:1473399-1484784 GCA_007922195.1 Podocnemis expansa
CATCCATAACTTGCTCAGTTGCATCATCACCTTAGAGCAGGGTTACCAGATGCCAAAGCATGGAAAGGAGGACAAGGAAGTATGAAAAGGAGGACATTGGAGGACACATGGAGAAAAGGTAGTATTAATAATATAATTCTGTTTTTAGGGAGCCCTGGGACACTTCCGCCTAAAAATAGGGTGTTCCAGCATACTTTAACCTCTATAAGTAAAAAGCCAGACAAAAATCATGTATTTTTAAAATGTCTGCTGGATGGAGGATGTGAACGTAAAAAAAAGGACATGTCCTCCTTTTGCCTGACATCTGATAACCCTACCTTAGAGGGAGCTTTACTCAGTAGTGTCACATTTGGGCATCAAAATGTCTGATGTCTGAAAGGTAGCTTCTTCTTTGAGTGCTTCTCGCATCATTCATTATTAGGTATCTATGTGCTGTAGTGCATGACTGGTCAGAAACTTTTTAGCCCTAGCCTGTCAGAGCAGGATCGGTGGCCAACGCTCCCTCTGACCACTCCCATGGCTATATATATGGCCCCGACCCTGATCCTTCTCAGTTCCTTTTTCTGCCCTCAGTGATGGTTTCAGAACATCCTGTCCCTTGTGATCACACTAGTGCCTGTTGTTTTTTTGCCGTGTATGAGCTGCCCATTTGATCTACAAGACCTTTCTGTGGACATCGTTCCACCAAAACCTCATGCCTTCACGGAACGTTTGACCTCAGAGCCTGAAGACTGCTCCCATCAGCTGCTTCCAATGCCAGATTTCAAACCCTGTGCAGCCTCAGCAAGGCCTTCCCATGGATGACCCCCATGAGAAGTGCCTCTGGTATGTGGGGGAGTCTCACCAGGCCACTGACTGCTCCATCTGCCAGTCCTTTAAGCTGTGGATGCTAAAGGACAGGGAACAAAGGCACCGTGTGATAGCCCTGGAGCCAGCACAGCAGCCTATCCCCAGAGTATTGGGGTCACCCTTGGCACTAGCAATGTGTGCCAGATTAGCACTAGAGCCCTCCTGGCACCACTCCCCACAGGAGCAGGAGATGGCGCAATTGACATCAACATTGGCGCCGAGACGCAGTCACTGATCCAGCTCCCCCTGACCACGTCCCTCTCAGTATGGGGCGGAGAGACTGCGGAGATCCCCTTCACTCCAGAAGGGCTTTGAGGCACCAAAGGCCCCCTTGCTTTTGCCAATGCCTCCACCTCACAAACCCCCACGGCAGAAAGGAAAGCCTGCTCTCCTCTTGGGGAAATGGACTGCACTGGAGTGGCACCCTCTCCATCCCGTAGCACGGTGCTGAGCTCTCCAGCATCACAACAGGAGGAAACATCCCCAGAGAGGCCTGTTGGCACCATCTCAGGCCCTACACACAAACGCCTTAGAATGCGCTTGCTTTACCCCCTGGCACCATAGTGCCTCTAAGTCTCTGGCACTGACTTTACACTCCGGTGCCGAGTCAAGCCCTCCTTCATGGCACTGAGAGAGGTCCTGCTCCCCAAACCGCAAGGAGATCACTCCTGCTCGGAGAGGCAGATGGGGCTGTGAGCGTTTGCTGGCATTGAGTCCATATCAGTACCAGCCTCATGAGTGGTCAGTGCCACGGGAAGTCCCCATGCAGCAAACTCTTCTTGGTACCGGCAAGGCAGAGAGCTCTTCAACCCTAGACCAGAGTCGTATAGGGAAGACACTACAGCCCACTTTGACCTCCTTCACTGGTCACCGCACACAAAGGTCTAGTGGTTGAGCCCATCGGGGGGGGGGCAGGATCCCCTGTTCAACCCTGTGTTAACATCCATCCCAGATGTAATAGTGGTGCCGTTGCACCCTAGTGTCACAACCCTTCCCAGATTTCATGCCAAGATCCAGAGGGTCAAGAAACTTAGAGATAATGGGCAGGAAGGTATACTTGACCTCCGCCTTCCAACTCCAGGTTGCGAACCACCAGGTGTTGGTGGCAAGGTGCACACTGGACATCTGTGAGTCTCTAAAGAGATTTAGAGACCTCCTCCCACACAAACATAGGAACTACTATGACTCCCTATTAGAGGAGGGCTCGTCGGCATCCAGAGACTTGCTACTGGCCTCATGGGATGCCTCAGATATGGTGAGTTGGGGACTAGCCTCATCTGTTGTTATGAGATGTGTGGCATGGTTACATGAGGCAGGCCTGCCTCAAGATACATTTCTGGATATTCAGGACCTCCCCTTTGAGGGTTAGTCGTTATTTGCAGAGGAAAGAGATCTCCTCTTAAGTGGTGCTAGGGACCCCAGATCAGAACTCCAATCATTGGGTATGGTCCCATTGTGAATGCTTAGTCACCCTCTCAGCCTGCACCAACACAGAGGATGCTGAGCAAGGTCTTCTCCACCTCATGGAGAACAAGATCAACCGCTCAGGGGTCCTATGTCCCCTTCTCCAAGGGAGACATCCCCATAGGATACAGGAGTCATCAGGTGAGGTCTCTCCTGATGCCACCCCTTCCCCTTCCTACTCATCTCTTCCCTAACAACTCCCTCAGAATTCAGTGGTCAGGACCCTAAATGAAACACACCTACAGCTAAGGAGTGGGAGGCACCACTCTAAGGTTCATACAACCCTTCTTCCACGAGCTAGACAGCCTTTTTCCAGGTGGTCCTATCCCTGCTCTTAGAAGTTCCCCTTTTTTCCATCTATCCTTACACTCCTAGCTGAACAGCCTAGGCCTATGGACTGACTCCAGGCACTTAAATCAAATTGCCCCCTCATTATCTTTTGGGGTCTTGGATTCCTAACCCATTGTTTATAGAACTTGCTTGGGTTCATAAAGCTTTCAACACACCCCTGCGTCCTCATCCTTCTCTGTTTCACCACGTCTTGTATTACTAGTGATCCCAGTTGCTTGGCACCTCATGCCATACAGCCCCTTCTTGTCTGGAGTTTGGTTTAACTGTAATGCTGAATGCCTCTACCTACAGCACATACTCTCACCTGATAGTTATAATCCTGGCCCCGCAGCCATCAAGGCAGGGCCCATGTATCTTCAACTACCGGTTTTCAGACGCCTTAGAGTGCCTCATACCCTTCATCTACAGATCTCTAGGGCACTTTTATCTGACCCCATGGTTACCATGATGGTATGCGCCAGTAAAATACCCTGGCCACCTAGCACATTCTCACCTGCTCAGGCCTGGTGACACACCTGTGGGCTGGGGCACTCTGGTTGGGAAACACTGGCCCAGAGCCTGGGTCAGCTTAAATCCACACTGTCCTACATGCAAGACCTATCATCCACCTGGCCAGTCACAGTCCTGTTCTCACAGACATTAGGACTTGATCCCAATGACTCCACTTGCAGGTCAAAACAGTGTATTGCCAATGTCTCAAAGTCCTGTGACTGGAGATCTAAGGGCCTTTTGCCTGGACTTTCCATTACCTGTGAAAAAACAAGGCAACAAGAAATTACCAACTACCCCTAACCATTCCCAAGGACTAAGCTGGGTCACCTGCCACCATGATCTTAAGGTGGCACCCATCCACAGTATGGGCTTGGTAAAAGTTTCCTCCTTCTCCTAAAGGAAGGGGGACTAGTCTGCTGCTTTTCCTTTCTAACCACTTAATTTCTAATAGCGGAGAACAGTGATCAGAAGACTCTGTCCAGCATCCCCCACAGGGACATACTCCCACGGGCCTTCCACCTTCCTCTCTTGCACTCCCCTCCCAACAATGCCCTCTTTAAACCCCCTGGGGCTCCTGGACTCATAGGTAGGGATATCCTCTCGACTCTGTCACAACACTATACCACTTCAATGTTAAAACCTCCAGACCAGTCTGCCTTAGGGCCTCTACCCTTTGGTAAAAATCGACATTGTCATCAGTGGGCTAAAAGCCATGCATCTCTCCCTCTCCCCTCCCACTAGGGGTTCCGTGGTCCCCAAGTGGAGAGCTAAGGACTTCCAGGACTCTGAGGGAAGCTCCTGTCAGTTAAGAGCAGCGGGACATCCCTACCCTCAGAGGTAACTTACATAGGAATTGGTCCTTCTTATATGTCTACCTGACGTCACTATTTGTTGAGGTTAGTGCATCAGGTGACGGTATAGCTAGCTGATGTCCATGAACAATGTGCCTTTTGCCATGTGACTTGCAAATAGACATGTTCCCTTTCTCAGAGCAGTACTCCCCCTTTTGTTTCCTCACTCCTTGGGGGAACTAGGACTGTCAATGATCTTTTCCCTTACCTCTCCTGCATACTAATTATCAGGAAGTGATCTTACACTCCCACAGCCCTGGATAAAATAGGGATTAAGCATGTACCCTGATTATAGGCCAAAGAGGGGACCCCCACTCACAGCAGGAACTTTCATGGGGAGAGACCAGTGTGAGGTGATAGCCTCATTTATCCCCTAATGAAAACCCTGGGATGTTGTTTAATCCACTTTGGTGCCCTAACCTTACCCAGGGTAAGTAAGCTACATAGTTCCTGGGTCTTACCCCTTTACGGCCCTGTGGTGTTCCGTATTTTTAATTCCAAAAGACCACCAGGGATTTTACATTCCCTGCACACTCACAGAAGTCCAGGGGGACTGCTACTAGCACGGTTTTTAGTTCCCGTTGCACACATTACAAGAGGAACCTTTAGAAAAGAAAGGGTTGGCTTCTGAACTGCTTACTGACACTCTCCTCTATTCCTTGTTTTTCTTAACTACCCTGGGTCTCAATTCTAGCACCTAGGGGCCTGCCTGCATTTTCCCAGTAGAGATTTCTTTGAGCTCCTTACCGAGGGGGCGTACTGAAATAGAGAACCCCTTGTTTTGACTTGTTTCGGTACTTATACATAAGTCTCCATTTGATTTCTTACTTCCCTTGCTAATTTAGGGAGGGACACTCAAGGGCCAATACCCTTGGGACAGTTCTGCTTCCCCAGGAGGGATCAACACTGAGTCCTTTCTCATAAACTCTAGTAAGGTTATAGTTAGAGATCACGTACCCCTCATCAGAGACTTGGTGTGCTTGTATTGTGGTTGTTCCAACTCATGGAAGGCACCCAGAGGTCACCCCACTTGTTGGGTCCCATGTACGTTGTTATTAGCTTCCCTTTTTGCTTGTTTTTCACAGTTACCCATGAACGGGACCCCCTCATCAGGTTGGGGCCACCCCTCTAGAGCAAGCTGGCCCAACAATTTCATCCTGGCTTTTTTCCAGTGCTTGACCTGCCAAACCATCTTAGACATTCGCAAATTGCAGTGTCAAAACCCACTAAAGTGGAGAGGGTGGGCCTTAGCCTAAACTTTACTTCTGGGATGTTGGAGCCAGTTGTCTCACAGTGGGTAGTCCAGCTCTGAGACTCCCTGTCTTTCCTTGATTGTCTTAGCCACACTCATCATTGAGGCCCCCAAAGTAATTGGGATGGCCCAATAACTATGCTTCGCCTTCAAGGCAGGGTGACGCAGAATTTCTATTCACTGGTTGTCTCATACAGTGTTCCTTTAGAACAGTCGAGGATTACAGTGCACCCCCATAGGAGGGCTGGGAAACCTTTCTCCCTTCTTTTCAGGCACCCTTCCATCCCATAGATTGCCTTTATGGGAGCAGCCATGCTGAAGGCAAGAAAAACCCAACTCTGCCCACCATCCATAGTATGGCTTGTAGTCACCTAATACTGAATGATGTGAGCATTGCTCAAAGAAGAACAGTGGGTTACTTTCCAGTAACGATCCTTCGAGATGGGCTGCTCTCACGCATTCAGGACCCTCCTACCGTCCCCGCCACTTGGAGTTGGCGACTGTAAGGGACTGCGAAGGATCAGAGTCAGGGCCATATACATAGCCATGGGAGTGACCAGAGAGGGGCATTGGCCGCCAATCCTCCTCTGACAGGCTAGGGCTAAAAAGTTGCCAACCAATCATGCGCTGTGGCATGTACACACCTAATACTGAATGTATGCGAGCAGCTCATCTCAAAGAAGGACAGTTACTGGTAAGTAACCCACCATTCCTCTCCCATTAGAGACAACCAGAAACTGACACCTTTTTTATGTCTCTGCCCAAGACAATAGAGAAATATTTAGCTAACAGGAGAAAGTGAAGGCATACCACTGACTGCCAAGGCTATGCAAAAGCAATAAACTGCTATGCAACTTAGCTAAAATGCTATGAAAGCAGTATTCAGTGCATCTGTTCCCCCATCTTCAAAGTGTGTGATGAAGAGGGATTTTCTCCCATTAAAGCTCATGTGATAAATACATTTGTTAGTCCTTAAGTGCCACAGGACTCCTTGCTTCTTTTGATGAAAGCAGAAGTTTGTAGTATTCATGATTAACTGGCTTTCAACTTTGCTGATCACTGGAACCTAGTTTACTATATCAAAAGGTAAAATGTTATCCAATAGCTCTTTCTCCCAGCTGAAAAAACAATAATCTATCTAGATTCTTCTATAGACATCATCACCAATTATCCCTCAGAAGTTACAAGTACAACTAGTCACTTCCAGCATGATTGAACACATAAATCAAAAAGCCCTTCCCATTTTTTGAGTCCAGGAAAGCAGACAGGATTTTTAAATAGCATCATTGTGAGGACTTGAAACACAGCTGAAGGGTGGTACTTTAGCTTGTAGGAGAGATTGATCTGATTTTCATTATTTCTATCCCTTGGCAAGAAAAGAAGACAAATATGGATAACCCAGTGAGGTGCATGACTCAGCATCAAGCCTGTGAACAAAAGATGCCATTTTAAGAGTTTATAAATAAGTCTCACAAATAAGATAAAAAAAAAATGAGGAGCTGCAACTCTCACTAAAGTCAGTGGTAACTATGGCTACGAACAGGATGATTACCGATGGTGGCACATTTGTTAGGTCAAACCTCCCCGTTCAATTGAGGGGGTCTGTGAAGACCTTCTCAGTCAACCGTGAAGTCACTAACTCCATCCCCTCAAGTGGAATAGCACTAAATTGAAGGGTGGGGGACATTTCCTTTTGACTCAGTGCAACGGATGGGCCACAGCAAGTATTCATTAGGCAGTTGAAGGAAGATATGCAAGTTATTTTAAGCAATTTGTGTCTCACCCTTCGACTGCTGCCAAAAACTGCAGTATGTGTAGATCAGGGCTCTGTCTACATCAGGAGTTCAGGATGTGATTGCCCACTCACCACAGCCATACTCACACTAGTTCTCCTTGAGTGAAATTCCTTCCAGACCCCAAGGTATAGTACACCTATTGGAGCAAGGCAGGGCCATAACTAGGCCGGGGTGAGCGGGGCAAAGCCCCAGGTGCTGAATTCTAGAGGGCACCATGCTGGTGGTGGCTGGGGTGGTGAGGAACAGGATACATCCCCAGCTGCCATGAGGTGTTGAACCAGTCCCAGGACAGTGCCCTCTAGACTTCACCACCTGGGGCTTTGCCAGGGTGAGCAGGTAGGGGCAGGGCCACCAGGGAGCTAGGAACTGCTGGTGGGTCTGGGGTGTCCCCGGGGCTGGTGAGAGCAGTGCATAGTGTGTCAGGCCTGGGGGCCAGCGAGGCCGTGCAGCGAGGGTTCATGGCTAGCAGCCGTGCCTGGCTCAGCATCATGGCCTTCATGGCCCCGAAGAGGAAGTTGCTGGCTGGTGGCGGCGCATCACCCTGACACCCAGCAGGGTCCTGGGCCAGACATCCCAACAATTCCCTGCACAGCAGCCTGGAACCTGCCTGCAGCTGGCAGCCCTCGGGGCTTGCCCTGTGCCACAGTCTGGCTCGCTGCAGCTCGAAGGAGTGGTGCAGGATGAGCCGCGAGGATGCTGAGCCAGGTGCTGAGCCAGGTTTGGCAGCTCCAGCCAGCCATGTCTCCTTCTCTGCATGGTCCTGCTGACCCTTGACCAACACACCACAGCCTACGCCTGAGGGCTGCACCCCCCACTTCCCCCAACAACCCCCCAGCAGTGTGTGGGGTGGCAGAGTTCCAGATCCGTCCCCAGCTGTCTCTGGAAGGCAGCTGGAGATGGATCAGACCCATGGCCAGATTGGGCCTGGGGTTGGGAGAGGGCGCTTTTCCAGATGCTTGCCCCAGGCACCCAGATGGGTAGTTACGGCCCTGGAGCAAGGAATACTTATATAACTAAGTATGTACTAAGTATGCTACTATTTTTAGCCTATTAATTCAATGCGAGCTAGTGCAAAAATATCATGAGGTGAGCATCATGCCTCCCTCTCCACGTGTAGATGTAGTCTGTGAGTTTTGTGCCTGTCTATAAACCTCTATGAATCTACTTTCAGACTTCCCAAATCTCGGAAAGACCATCAAAAGAAAGACCTTGCCAATGACAATTGTTTCTCTGTCCTCAGTCACAGTAACTTATGCTGATTTCAGTAAGTACTGTAACCTCTCTTGCTGGTGATTCCAGTCAGGATTAAAGCTGTGTAACATTTTATCAGAGGAAATACTTTTAATTAGTCTCAATATAATAGATAGAGCCCTGTATTTTTGACTGATGTGAAATAACACAAAATATAACAAAAACAACTTGTAAAATGAAATAAAACCAGAAACTTCCCTGTACACTAGGGACGCCTGCAGCTCTCTGACCATGGGATGGCTTCACTTCCCTGCTTAATGTGTTGGAACCCAGTTGTTGGTCCAGTTGCTCAACTTTGGGCTCACCACTCCCATTGTGACGGAGGGTGTCTGGGCCAAATCACCTGCAACTTCATGCATCAGGTTGGAATGCCTGCAGCAAAGAGCCAGGCCCAGCCCATGGCACAGGTGCCACTGTGATGCGACTGTGAGTGTAGGGTGGCTTATTATGACACCTTTATAGTCTTGCACTCCTCCATCCCCACCCCAAGCCGGGGCCCAATGCCCCCCTCAGACCCTCGCATGATAAAACAAAATAAAATGAAATGTCCAAAATATTCAATAAAAATATTCTTTAAAAATTATTATCCTGATTCTCTAATACTAGATGCATGGGCTAAACTTTGAAAAACGGCCAATGATTTGGGGTGCCTTAACTGTGTACTCTTCAAAAGGTCCAAATGTCAAAGGCTGGATGATCTGCACCCTCTGAAACTCAGGCCTGTGAGGTGTCAAAGGTTAGGAACTCAAAAATGGAGGATCCCAAAGGAATTACTTTTGAAAATGCAGTCAATGTGTTTTTCTCCAAACAGCACAAAATACACATTAATAAGGGTAACATAGAAAACAAACATGAGCAATTTGTAATGATTCCAACAGCTGGATGTAAAAGTAAATTACCTGAGAATTTTTTCTTCTGATCACAGTTGATACCTTCTATGAAGACCATGTTGGGCATCTGTGGCCTGGGATACTCAAATGCGAAATTTTGTATCTTATCAGCCAAATGGACGCTTGACTTAAAAGCTCTAAGATTGTCATATCTCTTTGAAGGAACTCAGAAGCTAGACTGTCAAACTGAGAACACGCAAACTTGCAAATTAAGAATATCACTGACCGAAATGCGTTTTTCACACACTAGGTAAATGGCATACGATCTGTATAAGAAGTAAGAAATCTGAGGATATAAGGATGGTCTGGACACTGAGCAGCCTTTCCCAGACCACACTGAATTCCGTGCAAAAAGTTGACAGATGGGATGGAAAGATATTCAACAACTATTGAGCCACAGGGTAACACAGGATCTGTAAAGACTGCGTCAAAATGAACCTCCTTAACATATTTCACCAATTCTTTGTTTAGCAAGAACTGCTCACAGGTGGCAAACATCATAGAAGTAAAGTTGGTGAACTTTTCATATATTGCAAAAACTCTCTTTGGAATAGGTCCATCAACAAAAATGTGGCAACCAAGTGACCGAAGGTAGACATCCAAATCTTCTTGGGTGTGTTCACAAAGCAGTCTTATTTTGAAACAATAGAGGTTGTTTTGAAATAAGAAACGCCACATTCACATGACGTAGTGTTGTTTCGAAACAAGTTAAACCCCATTTGGTGATGAAACAACGTTGTTTCAAAATGATTGTTTCAAAACAATCCTGTCAGAGCATGTTGTTTCAAAACAATGGTGACTCATTTAGAAATAACTGTTCAAAATTGCTATTTCGCTTTGAGCTTTTTTCCTTAATTCGAATTAACATTTTCTTAATTCGAATTAATTTATTTCGAAATAAGGCATTATTTCAATACAGGTTGTTTCAAAACAACCTGTATCGAAATAACCCCCTGTGTGTGAACGTAGCCCTTGACTATGAGGCATGGGGTATGTTTTTCACTGTGCAATACGACAGTGTCCTCAGGAGTCATGCTCTTCCAGCATGACAGCTATTATTTCATGGCCTTTTGGGCTGAGTTTCTCTAGCACCTGATTCATGCTGAGCCAGTGACTTCCATCCATAGGCATCACTAATAGCTTTCCACGTTCAGCCAGTGGCATCGTTGGCGCTGGGCACCCAGGGCACGTGCCCCGAATCTCCCCCATGGACCCCCAAGTCTGTTTTGGACCCCCAGTTCTGGTGCTGGGAGCTGGGAACCCAGCAGAGCTCTGTGACTGTGAGCTGCAGCTTCCCCTTCCCCTTGCAGGTGAAAGGAGAAAGGGAGCCACTTTCAAACAAGCAGCTTCTCCGGCAGGGGCTTCTCTCTGCAGGATGGAGTAGGTAGGATTTGGGGGGGGGGCTGGAGGCAGGGCTGTCCTTAAGGGGGGGGCAAGGGGCGCAACCACCCTGGGTCCTGCACTTTGGGGGGCCTCACGCTTTTGGGGGATCCCACATAGCCGGCTGAAGTAAGGAAGCAGGGAGCTTTTTCAAGTTGTGGGACTAGGGAGCAGCTCCGGCTGGTCAGGGAAGGGGGAAGGGAATTGGGACAGGCAGCGTCTGTTTACAGTATCTCTTAAGTAGCCACCTTCCCACAACTGCTCCCTGAGGGGAAGAGAAAGGGCAAGTGTTGAGATAAAACTTAGGGAGCCAGCCTCAGTCAAGCAAACGGGGACAAAGCCAGGAGAATGTCACATCTGCAACCTTTACAAAACAGGACCTTCTCTTTGAATTTACATCAGCATATCTAGAAAGCGTTCTCAGATATTAAAGAACTTTTTTCCTTCTACATTTAACAAGACTTTTCAGTCTTCAGGAATGTCTTTTTGAGCAAAATTCTCTGTGCAGATAATGATCTATTATACCTGAGAGAGAAGACCCCAGGCTAGCACTCATATGGAAATACTGGGTTTTTAGGGTTAATGGCCATCAATCAACACATTAAAGTAGTTTTTTGTCCTTCCTTCTGCACTGTAAGTAAGCCCCATTGTCATTGATTGCAGTCAGACCACCAGTCCCAAAGCATGGCAAAGAGAAAAGCAACTGTGGCCATGCAGGTCTAGTTTAGCGAAACAAACAAGGAATCCTGTGGCACTTTTAAAGACTAACAAATTTATTTATTTGTTAGCTTTTAAAAGTGCCACAAGAC